>CM059442.1:36582918-36972537 GCA_030390025.1 Squalus acanthias | reverse complement strand
CCCCCACATCACACCCTCCCCCCCCACATCACCCCCCCCACACACAACCTCTAAAACCAGATCATCCTTATTTTAAGTCCTTCCGTGCTCTCGCATCCTGGTTGTTACAAGTTTTGGGTCTGCACTAGATATTTTCTTGCATTCAGCATCACTAGTCACTCCTGTAAGTGGACCCCACACCCCTTGCAATCAGGTATATACCTGAAACAACAAAGTTAGTAAAATTTCCCTTTTAATGCCTCTCCTTTAGGTGTCAGACTTGGCACAATGGTAGCATGCTCGCCTCTAAATCAGAAGGATGTGGGTTCTAAATCGCCCTACAGACACTTCAGCATGTACTCTGGGATGACACTTCAGTTCTGAGAGAGTGCTACACTGTCGGAGGTGCCATCTTTCGGATGAGACGTTAAACCGAGGTCCCATCTGCCCTCTCAGGTAAAAGATCGCACAGCACTATTTGAAGAAAAGCAGGGTAGTTCTCGGGATGTCCTGACCAACATTTATCCCTTAATCAACATCACTGTAAAACAGATTATCTGGTTATTTATCTCATTGTTGTTTGTGAGATCTTGCTGTGCATAAATTGAATGCCGGATTTTCCAACATTCCAATAGTGAGTACACTTCCAAAAATGAATGAATTGCTGTGAAGTGCTTTGGGATGTTCTGAGGTCATGAACGGCCCTATATATAAATGCAAGTTCTTTCTTTCTATAAAGGGACAAGTTAGATTTTAATAATTTTCTCATTTGTAAATTGAGTGATTATTTACCTACAGATTGGGTACAGGAACTAACTGGTGCAGAAATTACTTGGAGCTGGATTTAACTCGGAAAATGGCTTCTGGGTCCGATTCACATAATAGGACCCCAATTTGCATATAATTAGGTGGCCGCCTCATCCGCCTACAAGTTGACATCAGGAATGGTCGGCATCGGAGCAGGTATGTAACCTACTCCTTTTTAGCTGCCTATCCACCTGGTTTCTGCTGGGCGGGTAGGGTTAAAATCGACTCCTTGGGGTCTGTTCTGACACCGGAGCCAAATCAGGCGGGCTGACTGGCCACACAAGAGCGACTAGAACTTGGACAGGCCGATCACACAGACAAGCAAGTTGAACTGACCAGTCACACGGCAGAACCAGAGCCTGGACTGGCTGGCCACACAATCCATTCATTTTTGATTCAGCCAAACATGTATAAATAACTAAAAGACCCTCTTTAATTTTCCCACTGAGCATATTTGGGCTGGGTTGAGGATACCTTGTGGCATATTATGGAGTTACACAGGTTTAACCTCAAGCAGGGTGGGTGGAAGTGAGGAAGAACAGGAGAAACAGCCCATTGCTTGGTAAACACTTTTCTAAAACCATGTAAATTGAAGAAGTTCAGAAGATGAAAAGCGTTGTCCCTCACCACGCTGAGGTTAGATACCTGAGGCAGTGAGCTCTGGCGGGCAAATGTCTGGTGACTGGGAAGGCACAAGACAGTGGTCTTCAAGTCGGGGCTGTAGAGAAAAATACAAAAGCATATGATTAGCACAAACATGTTACAATATGATGCATAGGTACTTACTACACTGGGGCTAAGGACCATAGGCCAAAGGTCAGCAGAGTAACAGATTCATATGCTGCAGATTTAGTTGGTCCCGTTGATAAGTATGGTATTTTTTCCCTCAACTTTGCTCCCTCTTCTCCTGGGCAACCACTCATTTTGGAGTACAGCTCCACAGGTGCCAGGGGCCCTCTGGCACTTCACCCAAGTGGCCATTATTTATATATGAGCCTATACAGTGAGTATCAGCATGTTATTCACCCATAGAGGGCAACCCTTTCTCACCCGATGTACACACATGCACTTTTGAGTAGGAGTCACTGGACAACAACTTTAGGACTCCTAATTAAGATCAGCTAAATGCAGCAAAGACCAGAGATCGCACTAGGGGCCATTGACAGGAGTAGGGGAGAAGCACCCTACTGCCTTCTGGCTGAACGAAGTTGCAGAGGCCCAGAAAGGCAGAATATTATTAAATATATTGTATTTCTATTTATAATCATGTAATTTTTAATTAGATGTCTTAAATCGATACTCCAGAGCATACACGTAAAAATGGTACTTGTCAGTCTTATTTGCTCGTTCCTTCGGTAAAGAAAAACTGCAGCCTAATTTACTTGGCCATTTCGCCAGACTCACGCTGTAATTCCAGCAGATTTTTGGGCCTGCTATGTTTAAAATGTTTTGATAACTAACTTATTATCTTGACATCGTACACGCCCAGATGAGTCCAGCCATGATGCTCATTCTACCTTCATCTACAGAATGCTATGGTGCGTCAAGTGATGGTCTAATTCATTCTCTGCCTCTGTCTTTATTGCTGTCTGAGAAGAAAGAACGAACTTGCATTTATATAGCGCCTTCCACAACCTCAGGACGTCCCAAAAGCGCTTTACAGCCAATGAAGTACTTTTGGAGTGGAGTCGCTGTTGTAATGTAGGAAACGCGGCAGCCAATTTGCGCACAGCCAGCTCCCACAAACAGCAATGTGATAATGACCAGATTGTCTGTTTTTAGCTGTTGGTTGACGGATAAATATTGGCCAAGACACCGGGGAGAACTCCCCCTGCTCTTCTTCGAAATAGCGGCGTGCGATCTTTTACGTCCACCTGAGAGGGAAAATGGAGCCTCGGTTTAACATCTAATCTGAAAGACGGCACCTCCGACAGTGCAGCGCTCCCTAAATTTTATGCTCAAGTTTCTGGCGTGGAACCCCTGACTTTCTGACTCAGAAGCGAGAGTGCTACCACTGAGCCACAGCTGACACCAGAGGTTAGATAGGTGGTTGAAGGAAAGGGGAACAAAGGGATATGGGAACAGGGCAGGCACGTGGAATTAGGACATCTGCTTGTGCGGAGGATAAACACCAACACGGACTGCCGGTTTCTGTTTTGTAATTGCTATGCAGTTCTCTGTAATATCCTTCACACTGACCTTGGGTGTTCTCACATGAACCTTCAGCCTGCAAGAACTGTAGCCATTTCCAGTGTTCTTCTGAGCCGAGTGGTCCCCATTGTGTAATGAAGTACGAGGATGTAAAAGTCCTTTGCCTGGTAAAAAGGCAATTGTTGTGGTTCCTTCATTCCTTTAAATAAATTATAAGAATAAAATAAAAAACACAATTACAAACTAATTGGGATATTATTATGTGGGACACTCCACAGCAGGTAGGTACGAAAATGGATTTGTCAAATGGTGTGTTTCAAAACCAGTTGAGCTTCAAACCTGCAACGCACTGCGGTTTAACTAAACACGAACAGACTCGGCTGGACCACACACAGTTAAACTTAAAGCTTTTCCACAATGGCATGGGCCAGAAGATGCAGGGTTCGAGCCCTAACTCCAGACAGTCCCGCTGAGTGGAGTTGGAGTTCCGGCTTTGAATTCTGGGTTGACATCCAGCGGGATACTCGCGTCCAGTGGGTGTGGGTGGCCCCCCCACCCATATAGGACTAACCACCCTACTGGCTGGTATAAAGATGGTTACGGCCATGGAAGGAGCGTTAACGCGGCCAGTCAGACTGCTAATCAGCCTGTAAATCCTTCCACTACTTCATGCTGTTCCCCAAAGGAACACAACGAGAACACATGAAAAGAAGATTAACTTCTCAGGCCGTATTTTACTTTCAGAAGGATATTAAGGCCCTGAAATTCCTTGACTTCAATGAAAAGGAAAACCGGGCGATTGTATGATAAGCTGCCCACTGCTGCAGGGCACCAAGAACGTTCTACCCAATATGTGGAGAATGATCATGGGTGTGAAGGAACAATTCCACTCCATGGCAAAGTGTGCTGGGCCTCCAATCCACTGCACCACCTTTATGTTTAAGGAGGGTAGACTTTACCTTCAAAACTATTAATGATACCCTAGTAACTTGGAAATATAAAGTGAAAATAATGCATTTTTCATGGTGTTCAACAATTCTCATTTCTAAGTTAGTTATATTTGAGAATCTCATAAGAAAGACTTGTGCTTTTCACAACCTCAGGATATCCCAAAACGCTTTACAGAGAATGAAGTATTTTGAAGTGTAGTCACTGTTGTACTGTAGGAATTGCGGCAGCCAATTTGTGCACAGCAAGCTCCCATAAAAAGCAATGTAATAAATGACCAGATCATCTCTTTTTTAGAAGTTGGTTGACGGTTAAATGTTGGCCAGGACACCGGGAGAATTCCCCTGCTCTTCTTTAAAATAGAGGTCATGATGTGGAGATGCCGGCGTTGGACTGGGGTGGACAAAAATGAGAAGTCGCACAACACCAGGTTATAGTCCAACAGATTTATTTAATTTTACAAGCTTTCGGAGCGGTTCGCTCCTTCCTCAGGTAGGGTAGCAGTGAGAGAATCTCCCAGAATTCACAATATAAACACAGAGAAAATCTATTCAAATCTTTCCCTTTGATTTAGGGAAAGATTTGAATAGATTTTCTCTGTGTTTATATTGTGAATTCTGGGAGATTCTCTCACTGCTACCCTACCTGAGGAAGGAGCGAACCGCTCCGAAAGCTTGTAAAATTAAATAAATCTGTTGGACTATAACCTGGTGTTGTGCGACTTCTCATTCTTTAAAATAGTGCCATGGGATCTTTTACATGCACCCGAGCGGGCAGACGGGGCCTCGGTTTAACATCTCATCCGAAAGACGGCACCACTGACAGTGCAGCACTCCCTCAGTATTGCACTGAAGTGCCAACCCGGATTGTGTGCTCAAGTCTCTCGAGTGGGGCTTGAACCCACAACCTTCTGACTCAGATTCGAGAGTGCTACCACCAAGCCACAGCTAACACATGATATGATGGCGGAGCCCAGCACGTGAGTGCAAAAGACAAGGCTGAAGCGTTTGCAACCATCTTCAGCCAGAAGTGCCAAGTAGATGATCCATATCGGCCTATTCCTGAGGTCCCCACCATTACAGAAGCCAGTCTTGATCCAATTCGATTCACTCCCCGTGATATCAAGAAACGGCTGAGCGCACTGGATACAGCAAAGGCTATGGCCCCCGACAACATCCCGGCTGTCGTGCTGAAGACTCCAGAACTAGCCACGCCTCTAGCCAAGCTGTTCCAGTATAGCTACAACACTGGCATCTATCCAACAATGTAGAAAACTGCCCAGGTATGTGCTGTCCACAAAAAGCAGGACAAACCCATCAGTCTACTCTCAATCATCAGCAAAGTGATGGAAGGCGTCATCAACTGTGCTATCAAGCGGCACTTACTTACCAATAACCTGCTCACTGATGCCCAGTTTGGGTTCCGCCAAGGCCACTCGGCTCCCGACCTCATTACAGCTTTGGTCCAAACATGGACAAAGGAGCTGAATTTCAGAGGTAAGGTGAGAGTGACTGCCCTTGACATCAAGACAGCATTTGACCGAGTGTGGCATCAAGGAGCCCCAGTAAAACTGAAGTTAATGGAAATCGGGGGGAAAACACTCCACTGACTGGAGTCATACCTAACACAAAGGAAGATGGTTGTGGTGGTTGAAGGTCAATCATCACAGCCCCAGGACATCACTGCAGGAGTTCCTCAGGGCAGCGTCCTAGGCCCAACCACCTTCAGCTGCTTCATCAATGACCTTCCCTCCAACATAAGGTCAGAAATGGGGATGTTCGCTGATGACTGCACAGTGTTCAGCGCCATTCACAACTCCTCAGATAATGAAGCAGTGCATGCCCGCATGCAACAAGACCTGGACGATGTTCAGGCTTGGGCTGATAAGTGGCAGGTAACATTCGCGCCACACAAGTGCCAGGCAATGCCTATCTCCAACAAGCGAGAGTCTAACCACCTCCCCTTGACATTCAACGGTATTACCATCGCCGAATCCCCCACCATCAACATCCTGGGTGTCACTATTGACCAGAAACTTAACTGGACCAGCCACATAAATACTGTGGCAACAAGAGCAGGTCAGAGACTAGGTATTCTGTGGCGAGTGTCTCACCTCCTGACTCCCAAAGCTTTTCCACCATCTACAAGGCACAAGTCAGGAGTGTGATGGAATACTCTCCACTTGCCTGGAAGAGTGCAGCTCCAACAACACTCAAGAAGCTCGACACCATCTAGGACAAAGCAGCTCGCTTGATTGGCACCCCATCCACCACCTTAAACATTCACTCCCTCCACCACCAGCATACCGTGGCTGCAGTGTGTACCATCTACAAGATGCACTGCAGCAACTCGCCAAGGCTTCTTCGGCAGCACCTCCCAAATCCGCAACGTCTTCAACCTAGAAGGACAAGGGCAGCAGGTGCATGGGAACACCACCAAGTTCCCCTCCAAGTCACACACCATCCTAACTTAGAAATATATCGCCGATCCTTCATTGTTGCTGGGTCAAAATCCTGGAACTCCCTACCTAACAGCACTGTGGGAGTGCCTTCACCACACGGACTGCAGCGGTTCAAGAAGGTGGCTCACCACCACCTTCTCAAGGGCAATTAGGGATGGGCAATAAATGCTGGCCTTGCCAGTGACGCCCACATCCCATAAACAAATTAAAAAAATGTAAAATAGCCGACTTACGTAAACCTTATTTTATTGGTGATGCTTCTGGCTTCCTCATATGTTACTCCAAGCAGAGACTTTTTGTTAATAGCGATCAGCTGGTCTCCGGGATGAAGTCGGCCATCCTTCAAACAATTACAGGAAAATCCACTTAAAGATCAAGCAGACGATTGTAATTTTATTATTTTAACAGGAACATGCAGAATTTCATCACTCGGTCTCACGTCAGCACGTTTATTCTGCTGTAATTCTATGATTTTTCAATGTGATGCAAGCCGTTAAAATGTATATTTTCCGTGATTTTTTTGTGCGTATCAAGGTGAGAAATGTCAGTGTTGTGAAATGGAACAAATTTCTACTTTTGACAACCAGTGTCAGCATCAAGCGTGCTCAGGTCACGTATGGCACAGTTAGATAGGAAGCAAAGGTCCCTCTACTCTCCCCCAACAATGTGTCTTAACCCAACCTCAGAAGAGCACCCCTACTCCGCTTGTGTGACATTTCCCATACTAGGGGGCAGATTTTGAACTTCATCACCTGGCTAGTCAGGAGGAGTGGATCGCTCGCCCATTATCATTGAAATGAATGGAATGAAAATCAGGCGGGTTCAATAACTAGATTCCCAGGCAGTGAAGACAAAAATCTACCCTGGGTCTCTTTAAGTCAGTTGCCAATTTGGTGTCAAATTGTACCCAGTTGTCTTTGCTGCGGGCCTAGGCCCACTTGGAACCCTATTTGACTTCCCAGACTATTTCATTTGGGAGCATTACAGCCAGCAGAAAGACTTTCATCCTATCAGACTTGGCTGGATTTTAACCCCCGGTTTCAGAAGTGAAAGGATACTGCACCATCCAGCCAACCTCATCATATTCAGCATGTCTTACCTGGTGTCCATGCACCAGGATGGAGTAGTCTACAGCCTTGGTGTTTAATATTGTTCTCTAGCTCAAAATTGGATACACATCATTGTCACATTTCATGCATTCTGACTATTTCCCCCTGCAATGATCTTGGTATGATTTTTATTAAATTGTTACTATTAAGTTAAATTCAGTTCACTTGGGATTAAGATCCCCCACAGCAATTTAAGGTGAGGAGCAATGAAGTGGATTAAAACCAGATGGACCAGTTTGTGGAATACTGCTTCCCACATTTCGACTTGAAACAATAAGAGTAATTTTGACTTTGGGTAATAGGGTAAAACAGGTGATATTGGATCAGCCGCCCGTTATACATCTTTCCCGATGTCGTCCATTTTGCACTATTACCCAAAGTCACAATTAGCCCCATTAACGCAGCTCAGACGGGACATTGGGTGATTAAGTTGAAGTGGCTTCTCTCTGGTGAGCCATCCAGAGTCAGTATATGGAACAGGCCTATTCAATTGGGAATAGCAGAGGGTAGTTTCTAGGTGGCCTCTATCAAGAGAGGGGGTGGGGGGGAAACAGTATCTGGTTTGATTGACAGTCCTATTGGCCAACCCCTGGACAGGAAGAAGGTCAGAGGTCAGGCTGCTGATTTCCTGAAAAAGACAAACACACAAGTGGGAAAGCTGTCTGCTAAAGCTGCTAAGGAAAGTTGGCACTAGAGGGGCAAAGGTCTCTGAGTAGAATAGGGCTAAGCAATCACAGAGAAAAGATACTGGTGTGAAGAGTATGTTCTAACTTGCAAACAGGGAGGGTATAGCTTGCTTTGTTATTTCATATGTTACAGGAAGTGTTAAGGAACAAGTTAAAATTCACGATTAACTGCTTTGTTTCATCACATGTAACCTGATTTTTAAAAAAACAGCTTCTTGATTTTTCTTTCCATTGGCCTCATCTCACAAAAGTGTTAATCAGTCTACCTTTCAGAAGCCTGAAGAAACGCACGTGGGTACACGTGAGATTACAGTATTCAGTTCATTTAACACAGGGCTTCATTGTAAAGGCCCCGGATTATATTATTGCACGAGTAGACATTGGGCAGTCAAACTGAACTCCTGATTGTAAAGGACATGGGATCCGTTTACAAGTGACACTGAACCTGAGAGGATATCTAGAGTAGATGTAAAATCGCTAACAATCACCAAATAAGGGCATGACGGTTATCACTTAGATTTGAACTCCAGCTGAAAGGTATAATTATCTCAAGGCTCTTGAATCAGCCAATTATAAGACCTCAAATGAGTTATTCAAACTTTAAATTGGAGAATATGAAAAATAAAGAGTTGAGTTATTTATTTTATCTAGACCTGACCTCAAAAACATTTTTTCAAATCACACTAATGGCCACCCGTCGTGATTATTTCATTCTTACTTTCTGACAATCTCCCCCGGCGATGATATCCTCCACATACACTTTGGGTCCATCAGGCCTGTTGGATCCTCCTGTAACCGTCAGTCCGAGGCCTGCTGATTTGGTGATGGTAATGAGCTGAATTCCATCATCACTATGGCAACTAAGAGGAGGAAATAATCTAAAACATAAACTGTGACAGACTATAAAAAGTACAGTTTCTTTAGAGACAAAAATATTGTGGTTATTCAAAATGCAATGAATTTTATGTTCTTAAAGCAAAATTATGAAGCAGAATTTGACACATGCGCATGCATGTTTCTTCACATAAGGGACAGGGGGAATGTTTTTCCCAATTTGCACTCCCTGACAGTATAAAGAATGTCTGGTTTGTCACAATTCATTACCAACACTGAGCTCCCCCTCTTTGCTGTCAAAGTAGCATCTTGCACATGTCACCTGGCATGCTTGAGATGAAGGGCTAAAAATTGCGGTCGGCGGCGTAGCTTCGGAGTACGCTGCCGACCTGCGAAAAGAATACGTGCTTATCTCGTGAGAGGCCCGGAACGGAGACTTACTCTTCAGTGCTGCAGAGTTGTGTGCAGCATATGACATCACAAAGGCCAGGAGCGCAGCGTACAGTCTATGCGTAAGGGAAGACACGCCCACAAAAGCTGTCAAAACTAAGACACGCCCACAGAAACTTCTCAGTCTCTCCCATTGAAATTACATTTTAAAACCTTCTAAAACCCTTCTAAAAACTTTTAATTAAATTGATACTTAGACTTATTTCATATATCAGCATTTTTTTTTCATCCAAACTCTCAATTTATTAGTTCCTATGTGTACAACTTCCTGTTTCGATACTCACTAAAGGTCTAACAATGTTTTATATCTCCTACAAGTAATGTTGTTGAACTTCAGAAAGAAATTCCCAGCCATATATTCAATGTTAATTTTCAGGATTAATCAGGCTTCATTTAGACAGGTAACAGATAAATCTATTTCCCTTGTTATGGATGCATTATATTGTTTGTTATGTTGTTCATTTTTGAGTTGAAAGGACAGAATTGGTCACTGAAATCTGATAGATGTTCACTTTATTTAACTTTCTTATTCAACTTCCCAAGTAATTAAAATGAAGTTCAGTAAAGATAGTTTTGGTACATATTTTATAACAGAGAACTTCAGAATTGTTAGTTAATTTATTTGGGCTGTACCCTATCATACTGCTGCAAAAGACAAGGGCCAAACATATTGCAAGTTTAATTATCAGGTTTCTCTTTACAAAGATATATTTGCCAATATTTCTTGGGAAAATATAAGTAAACGGCCAAAATATATACACTCCTAAAATTGCTTTGTAGCATTGTTAAGAAAACATGTAAGGGTGGACTAATCATTTTGTAATGCAATTCCAATCAAAAATCGCTTGATAAGATTGTAAACGGTGCTATCCTGTGTTTGCCTTGGCATCGGGGAAATGCAAAGTGGTGATTATTCAACTGGAGATCTTCTTTTACGATGTGAAACAGGCTCCTACACCAGCGACCGTAAGAGTTTTGTACGTAATTGCTGGGCATTTGGCGGGCAATGTGCCAGCATATGTGAGTTCCTCGGCGGTGCGGATGATCTATCAAGGCGTACCTTGACAGATCGCAAGTTCGGGATTCAGCGCATGCGCAAGCACATGCAGAAATCCCGAACTTGCGATGTATTTCAAAGGCGGTGTGACGGTGTACTCTCAGAGTCATACCCACCGCAAAATCCGGGCCGATATAAATCCAGCAGCACTCCAGAGCAATGGCCGACACCTCATTGTCTCAATCTGTCTCTGGTACCACTTGGCCTCAATAGAAGTCAGCCCCTGCACTCAAATTTTCATTTTTCTATGACTGCCAACAGTGTCAAATAGGGGATGCTTCTTGGCATTGGGAGCAGGTCACAGCTCGACACCAGCATAATGCTGTTTCTAAACAATCATTCAAGTTTTTAAGATCTAGCCACTTTTGTTTATTTGTAAACTCATGTGCTCTCTTAGTTGGTGCACTGCCATAGGATTTCCTCCTTTCCCCCCTTAATTGGAGTAGATCTCTGGCAGGGCAGGACTTTCACTTGCCCTGCAGATGCCCCGTTGACTCTGCCTGTATTTCTGGTCCCGGGGTCATTTACATATGGGAGATGGGCTTCCGGCCTTTGCTGAGGGGTCAAGCCAATATAGGCGCAGAGATTGCAGCGGTAAGCCTCAAGGGCCTACCACAGCAGGGGAAAGAGGTGGGCAGCACATTTTTAGTTTTACCGATGGAGAATGCACACAGCGTTACTCTAAGAGCACAGACACCTCTTCAATTTTTGTTTCCTACATTACAACAGTGACTACACTTCAAAAGTACTTCATTGGCTGTAAAGCGCTTTGGGACGTCCTGAGGTCATGTAAAATGCTATATAAATGCAAGTTCATTCTTTCTTTCCTGACTTCGCTGACTTCGGAATCTCGATGCCAGGACCCAACGGGTTTGAAGAGTGCAAATGGTGGAAAAACATGGCAGGAGTAGTTTGCCCTGACAGACTTGGCTACGGAGAATGGTGGGGAGGCAGGAACTCAACCTAAAATTACTTTCCACCTCAGCCGGCCACAGCTCCTGCACAAGATCAGCATGAGGAGGCAGGAAGTCTGGGCTACAGTGTCAATGTATTAAATATTCCAGAGAGATCTCCGCATCATGAAAGCAGCGAAGCTTTAATATGCAAGGGTAATGACATTTTTTTATGCCACGATATTGTACAGTGCACAGAAGCTCCCGAAGTTATGGAGATACTCCCGTTTTAAATGGCGTTTGATGCACAGAAACAGGCCAGTAACATTCAGAGGTTTGATAGGCTGTGTATATCAACAAATTAGGTTAGGAAACAACGTGATGAATGCCACACAAATAAATTCACAAAAATGATAAACAGTTGTCAGACATACTGTGCATTGGAGCGACGTAAAGCTCCAGTGTTTCCACTGGACGAGTTACGAGAACTGGAAGGGCTTAGCAGTCGAGGACTCAGGGAAGTTGATGAGGAGTCTGATGATGTTCTGAGTAAAGATCTGCCTGATGATGATCTGAGTAAAGATCTGCCTGATGATGATCTGAGTAAAGATCTGCCTGACGATGATCTGTGTAAAGATCTGCCTGATGATGATCTGTGTAAAGATCTGCCTGTTCCAAATCCGAAGGGGAAAGGGAAAAGGATAATTAACAAATGAGATGAAATGCAAGGATTTCTTATCTCAGTCTCTACATTCATTGCTTGTTTAAAGTCTCACCATAAAGCAGCACTCAAAAGATTATGGTGCCATCAAAATGGCTGTCTCCAGTTTCCTTTCATTCAGTCAATCAGTCTAATTCTCCCCCCAGCACAGACCACCCTCAAGAACAAGGCTCACTAGCACAATAAAATGTTAGGTATACATACAACGCTCGCAGGCAAATGCAAATGTCAACTACTGCATCTCTGGAGCTGGTGGACCTCCAAAACACACAATCTCACTCAGCCAAGGTAACAATGGTGGAGCGGGACTTTCTTTATGCCACTCACATACGTGCCTGACCTCATCAGAAATCCTGGGGTCTGGTAATTAACATACAGTGGGCAAGTTAACGTGCGCCAGTACCGCAGTAGTTGGAGCACCCACTGGTGAGGCTGGTGGTGAAATGGCGGTGTTGGAAAGCCACTGAGCAGCAGTGGTGGCAGGAGGTCGATTGCAGAGGAAATGAGTAGCTCGATATCACAACCAGCTGCTGTAATGAAACTGAACTTAAATAGTCTTGTGGGATCCAACTCCCCTCTTCAAAAGTACCCTATGTCTGCTTCTTGGAGGCTTCTTTGGTGATCTGCAGGCGAGACCGGTGGGGCTTCTGCCCGGTGAAATCATTCCCTACATGGCCCACCTCCATCCATGATGTCAGGTAGCAAGGGGCAGGCACAAGAACTGCCCGCCCGCATCCCCCAGAAACCCCAGAACTTCTTGAATGGAGCGGAGACCTGGCCATAAGCAGTTCCCACCCCAAAATCTGCTCCCATTCATACTGATAGTGCCCCAATGGTGGTGGATTTTTGGGGCCAGTGAGTTTAGAGGGAATACATTTTGGAAATAGGTCATATTTCTATATTGAGTACCTTGAATTCTGCTTCTAAAGAATGTTATGCTTTATATTAAAGTGTATTTAAAATACAAACCTCAGAACACAAGAAGTGTTTTGCAATAGTAAGTACTGCACCAGATATCGCTTCAGCCAACACACAAACTTTCACCAGTCAGAGTGCTGTTTAAACTGGCTCTAAATGAGCCTGCCCAAAACTGCCCAATACCCGCACAAAGTTTCTTTAATAAGTGTGAGTCCTTTGCAATATATGGCTGGTTTTACTGTATGACAAACTTTGGAAGCACTTTGTATTATCAGAAAAAGAAAATGAAACTTACCTTCTGGGATAGGTGATGCTGATCCTGTACTACTTCTGGATCCATAGTTCTCTAATAATTCTGAAAACTCTTTCCTGTTCAAAATGAAAAGGGATTATGATTACCAGGGGTACAATATTTAGGGATGTTTAAATTACTAAGAAAACTATTGAAATGACCTTTTTGGATAGATTTACATCATATATTTCAGTTGTGGTGTTAGCTGTGGCTCAGTAGTAGCACTCTTGCCTCGGAGTCTAGAAGGTTGCAGGTTCAAGAACCACACCAGAGACTTGAGTGCATAATCTAGGCCGGCACTGTCTTTCGGATGAGACGTTAAACCGAGGCCCCGTCTGCCCTCTCAGGTGAATGTAAAAGATCCCGTGCCACTATTTCGAAGAAGAGCAGGGGAGTTCTCAGTGTCCTGGCCAATATTTATCCCTTCAACCAACATCATTAAACCAAATCATCTGGCCATTTGTCTCATTGCTGTTGGTGGGAGCTCGCGGTGTGCAATTTGGCAGCCATGTTTCCTACATTACAACAGTGACTGCACTTCAAAAGTACTCCATTGGCTGTAAAGCGCTTTGGGATGTCCTGAGGTTGTGAAAGGCGCTATATAAATACGTGTTTCTTTCTTTCATTCAAGTGTTCCGATATTCAGAGTTATTCCGGATGCACTGATTTTGTGTGTGAAATTCAATGCTGTAACATTGTCCCCACTTTAGATTGGTGTTCCTGAATTTCAAAATCTCCTTTCAGCTTTAACACGATTGGTCGTAAGACTTTGAGTTACAGGAGTTGAGGAATAAACCAAGCCCTAAATGCTAAAAAAAAAATCACACTTCTCAATCAAAGGGATTAACACTTCATTGTATTTTGATGGTACCTAGTTTATGTTTTAAGGCAGGGGTTCTCAACCTTTTTGCTTCTGAGGCCCCCCTCCCGTGTTATAAAAATTCCATGCACTCCCTGTAGGGGAGAGAAGGGGATGTGGGGGGTGGGGGGAGAAGTGGGAGGAGACAGTGGGTGTGGGGGAGAAGAGGGTGTGTGAGGGGCGGGGACGGGGGTTCATCTCACATGGTTGCCATTAGCAACCATTAAAGTTCACTAGGCCTCGGCCCCTCAACACAAACAGGGATAACTTTCCCCCCACTTTACGGTGCCTGGCGGCCTTCGCCTCCAGGCCCCAGGCCTCACACACCCTCCGACAGATCTTCGATGCACTCGAAGGTGGTCTCGAACTGAAAAACAGCAACAGGTTGTCCAGCACCACCACGTTGTTCACCTGCATCTTCGCCATGGCTCCTACGGGGCAATATTGTGTCTTTGTTTTCCCTCAGGCCCACCCGCGCCGATTGAAAACAGAGACCGAGGCCCCGGGCCGGCTTGGTAGAGCGTGACGGGAACAAAGTCTTTGCTTTCCCGCAGAAGCTCCGGCCCATCCTCCTCCTCCACCTGCCGCTCTCAATTGGTTGGCAGAGCGCCCACAGGCAGCGCACGCCTTTATTGCCACTGAAGGTCTGGGCAGCCCAGGCCTGGCTGCCGACCTCCCCGCAGTGCGCAACCTGCAGGCGGCAGCAGTGAGTCGGGTCCACCCAAAGCCACCTGCTAAAACTAGTCGATCTCCTGTGGTGTGGACCCCTTGACATCTTCTTGCGGACCCCTGGTTGAGAGCCCCTGTTTTAAAGTATGCATCATCACAATACCACACGTATTAATCTCTAGAGGTAAAAACAACAACTGCAATGCTGAAAACAGGAATAAAACCAGAAAATGTTGTAAATACACAGCAGGGCCATTTGCATGAATGGTCTATGCCCGAGAGGTTAATCCAATGTTTCTTTTTACAAATGCTGATGGTCCTGTATTGCCAGCATTTTCTGTTTCTATTACAGTGTTAATTCCTATTGAGAGGTGCAAAATGTGATCTAATGGCCTAAATTTGGATTTGTGGAAACCATAACAAAGCATTAAGCTTATTAGAAACACATAATTCATCATACCAAAAATGAAACCATTACATTGTTTGAATATTCATGATGCTCCGCATAGTAAAGTGTCCCTGAATTTGGTTATTTGTCCCTCAGTTTTAGAATCTGTGTCTTATCAAGTTTACACGTTGAGAAGGAGACAACAACAACAATCTGCATTTATATAGCACATTTAACGCAGTAATCTTTGTCTCTAACATTGAGACCATCTGTTCAGCTGCCTCTGCCACTTCCCTTCTTTCCCCTAGCCCACCGGGCCAAACTTCCTCTAAGGTTCCCCCCTGCCCTAGCCCTGAATTTACATCTGTTTCCAGTTTCTCTCCGATCTCTCCTTATGACCTCTCTGTGCTCATCTTGTCCATGAGACCCACTTCCTGCACCCTCGACCCTATTCCCACCAAACTGCTGACCACCCAACTTCCTTTTCTGGCTCCCATGTTAGCTGACATTGTTAACGGTTCTCTCTCCTCAGGTACTGTCCTCCTCTTCCTCTTTTATAACTTTTATAATGAATGCACCACGAGGCACCAAAAATAATTGGAAACATGGGGGCGATTTTTGCTGAATACTTTAGGTGCTGAAGAGCCTCCGAGGTGGCCAAAATGAGGTCTTAAGCTGCACGCCGGTTTAGCTCGCGTTTAGCGCAAGAGGCCATCTTGGTAAAGGAGTTGACGCCAGTGCTAGGAACGGCTGCCCAGAGGCTCGTTAAACAGCTGATTGCCACTTAAAATGTTTGTTCGCACTGATTAAAGAGGCTGCACGGCATTTTGGTGGCTAGCGCTTCAACTAACGCCCTCTCCTAACAGCGACCAGCTGTTTGGGAGTAACCATGGTGTTGATGTCGATTTCAAGCGCTACTTAAAGGGATACATACCATTTCATGTTGATTGCTGCTGGAGCTATGAAGAGGACCTCTGAAACACATCGGGAGACTTTCTGGGACACTTTGTCAAGACTTCACCAACACTCGAGCAACATTTATTCTCGAAATTCTATGAGGACTTCATCTAAAAAGAGTAAGTGCTGTGCTACTCTACCTTATTGGACACCTTATAGGAGTCACCAAGAGAAAGGGAGTGCTTGGTCATGGGCATCTTGCTAGGGGACCCCCTTGGTCTGGAGGAGGAATGAAAGGAGGACATGAGGCCATGAGGAGGACAGACCAACTGCTGTAGGAGAGAGGGACAGGAGGACGAGGTGGTGTCCTTCCCTCTGCGGGAGCAGGACATCCCTCCTCCTCTGGACCTTCTCCACCAGGACCTCCAGTGCTGTGTCCGAGAACCTGTGCGCCCTCTCCCTTGGTCCCTGAGCCATCCTGTTGTGTGCAAGCCAGAGCGCTCCACACCTTCAGGGGAAGTGGGTCCGAGCAGCCCACATATACTAATCCATGAAAATTGTGTCTAATCAGCACTTGTGTGCTAAACCTGCAGGTTTCTAGTTTGATTCCTCCAGGTAAGTTCAAATTATGGTAATCAGCAATTAGGACCAAAATTGTGTGCTAAATCCAGACTTTCAAACAGGTGTGTCTCATAAGCACAGTACCCATTTAGCACCTGTTTTGACCTTTTGGCCAAAATAGAGATGCGGAGAGGTTTAGGGAGGGAATTCCAGAGATTAAGGCCTAGGCAGCTGAAAGCATAGTTCCAATGGTGGAGCAATTAAAATCAGGGACGCGCAAGATGCCAGAATTGGAGGAGCGCAAATATCTCGAAGGCTTGTAGGGCTGGAGGAGGTTACAGAGATAGGGAGGGGCGAAGCCATGGAAGGATTTGAAAACAAGGTTGAGAATTTTTAAATTGAGGCATTGCTGGGCCGGAAGCCAATGTAGGTTGGCATGCACAGGGGTGAATGGGACTTGGTTCGAGATACGGGCAGTAGAGTTTTGGATGAGCACAAGTTTATGTAGGGTAGAAGATGGCTGCCAAAAATCTCTCATATCCCATTTGGAATAGGACACCATGAAGATGGCTGCCTTGATCCAATCTTAAAGCTTGTTTCTAATAAATGTTTAGTTTGCATAAACTCTTGAGGAGAATGGCACTGTACAGCATGAAGTGTTTTAAATTAATCTGATCCCGGCCTTGAAAAAGCCAGGAAACACCTAGGTTCTCTATTGATCCTCAAAGGCTGCAGTCTTTGTTCTGTACACCAGTGCTGTGCAAAGATTAAAGAGATCTTTGTCCTTCCATAAATAGAGGTATTTATCTGCATCAAAGTATTTTTTAAATGCCTTCTATTTTTAAACTTCATCCGCTAATGTTTTTTTAATAATGGCCACAGGGATTGAGGGTCTGAAGGATATCATAACTATAGTCATAGAAACAAATTATTGCTTCTGAGCAGGGTCAAACTGGATTTAGCATGATTCTTATCTCATACAATTTGATTTCAACATAAGAGATGAATGAATGCATCAGTCCATCAACATTTCAAAACATATGAAAATATTGGATGGCACAGCCAATACACATCACAGCACGGGTCCGTGCTATTCTTTCACTTCTAGCATCTGTTATAGCCAAGTAACCACTCGAATTGGTCTGGTAATAACGAGTTGCTTTCATTTCCAGACCCTCAAGAATATTCCGTCAAAGAGTAACAAAAGCAATACAAGAGAAGACATTGGAGTGTAATTGTTACCGTGTGCCTACTCCCATCACGGGATATACCAAACGTGTCAGAATCCAGGTTTGCATCCAGCCTAGACTGATAGGAATGGCTATAAAAGCTCTACATGAAATGCATATCAAAAGGAATATGTTAAGCGTTGATCCACTAATCTCCTCTGAGTTCTAGGCTGTGGTCTTATACGGTTGTCAGAGACATGATATGTACATTTTTAATTCCGATTTTTATTGGTATTTACAATTCATACAAAAGTAGAGAAGTTATGCTGAACCTTTATAAAGCACTGGTTAGGCTGCCACTGGAGTATTGCGTCCAGTTCTGGTCACCACACTTTTGGAAGGATGTGAAGGCACTTGAGAGGGTGCAGAGGAGATTTACCAGAATGGTTCTGGGGATGGGGGGATCTTAGCTACAAGGACAGGTTGGAGAAGCTGGATTTGTTTTCATTAGAGCAAAGGAGGTTGGGGGATGATTTGATAGAGGTGTACAAGATTATGACGGGTTTGGATAGGCTAGACGGGGAAAGGCTGTTCCCACTAGTTGATGGTACAAGGACTAGGGGACACAGATTTAAGGTTTTGGGCAAGAGATACAGGGGGATGTGAGGAAAAGCTTTTTTAGGCAGCGAGTGGTGAGGACCTGGAACTTGCTGCTGATGGAAGTGGTGGAAGCGGAGACACTCAATGTTTTCAAGGGGAGACTGGATAGGCACTTGAGGGAAATAAACTTGCATGGCTACGGGGATAGAGCGGGGGAATGGGACTGACTGGATTGCTCTACAGAGAGTCGGCATGGACTCGATGGGCTGAATGGCCTCCTTCTGTGCCGTTATGACTCTATGGGCTGGATTTTGATACTGGGGCAGGTTGGGGTCGTGTCATCCACTTTTCCTGTTATCCACCCAACTGCAATTGGATGTGGGAGATTGATGCGATTTTCACCTAATTGGGCAATTGAGTTCCAGCATGTGGGAACCCATGAACCAATTAGTGTTTTCAGTCTGAAAGTCGCCTCTGATGATGTCATCATTGCTGCTGCATTGAAGGTCTGCAAAGACTGCCTGGCCTTTGCTGTGAGAGGACCTGGATGCAAAATGAGCAGCAGCAGCCCTAAGTCTGCTCCCAGATATTTTTGCACCACCACTCCCAGATATGTCATCCATCCATCCATCTATCCAGCGATAGTCAGCTATCCAAATGTGCTCCCGCCAGGTTTCACATTCGTGGTTCAGAACAGGCGTGCTTCACGTAGAAAAAGGGTTAAAATTACAAAGGCCTTTCAAAATGGCATTATAGAGGCAATTTAGTGCTTGTTAAGGGCCTTAACAGCCTATCCCGCCTCTTAGAGGCGGGATGGAGTCGGGACCAGCAGACACGATTTAATGAAAATTGCGTGGAGGCGGGATGGAGGCGGGCTTGTGCCCACCTGCCAGTTTTCGCAATTTTAACCCCCCACATGCCTCCAAACCCACCTCCACGGGTCAATGAAAATCCAGCCCTATGACTCTATGGGGGCAAAATTGGGTGGCGCCCCCTTTGGGGCGCTACTTTTAGTGCCCCGAAAAAGTTAGCGCCCCCGCGCCCGAAATTCACTGGTAGCGCCCCAAGAGGGAGGCGGGGTGCTACTGGAAGGGGGCTTATTAAAGGGGAGGGGCCTAGCGCAGCGCAACCCAGCTGGGCAACCAGGGATCAGAGTGCTGGCAAAAGAGCCCGGCACTCAAGAGAAGTGCCGGGCTCACAGAGCGTAGCCAGCACCCCGTGGGGGGTGCTGCACAGGAAGCCGGGGACAGCAACGGGGGCAGGTGCTGGCAGGCGGCCAGCAACAAAAATGGCCGCCTGGCACCTCCCCTTTAATTTGCGCCGCCCCGGCCGCAGGTAGGCCTCCTTGACCCTGTCGGACATAGCGTTCGGCGGTAAGTCAGGGGGCACTACCGAAGATCGTGGCTGGGGCGCGAGCAGGGCGCTGCGCACAGCGATTACGTCATCACCGGAGATGCAGCGCCACGGGGCGCTAACGGTTACCGCTGCCGCTAACCTCCCGCTGAATTTCGCGGGAGGCGTTAGCGGCGCCGCGCCCTGGCGCTAGTTGCTTTGCGCCCCATTAGCGTGATGGGAGGCGCAAATCAACCGAATTTTTCCCCCTATGACTCTACATACACACCTCACTGATGATATTGTTGTAATACATTCAAAAATATACATGAGAACTGGAGGTGCCTTGAGGCCAGCCTCAGGAGAATTTCAAAGATTGATCCTTGGTATAAGACAAGGGATATAAGCCATACATGCTTAAGCTACTTCCCGGAACCCAACAGTGATCCAGCAAGTACAACTCTAATAGGCATTTCATTGCAATCAGACCATGGTCTCCGCAGTGACACATCCTTGCTTGTGCATTTTGTCCTAATCTTTCCTGCTCCTCACTCCACTCATGCTGAAGTCACACTCTTAGATCCTCAAATGCTTTGTACTCATTAAATATATGTAATCTTTACAAAGAGGCAGTACGACTGACTGAAGTAAATACTTGATTATTGAACCTTCTTATTAATTGACTGTTTTGATTAGGTGACTAGAAATGCTGAAAAAAACGATTTTATCTATCGCTGTATCTGAATTCTTTTTTCCAACTCCCATCTCAGATTTTCTCTCCTCCTGTCTCGAAGGCACTCATTCACGTTGGGCTGTGATTCAACAGGTGCCGACCTCCCAAGCAGCCATTCATTATCTGTGAACCTACACAATGGCCCCGAGATTTATGGGGAGGGTGTGGGGGAGGACAGAAACGGCCAGTGAACGCGTCAAGGCCGGGGCTATGGAGGTTCTGCCGAATGTAACGGCAGGATCTCATTCTAATTTTTTTCATCCGTTTCCCGCTCGGCAGCCGGCCAGATTGACAGGCTGGCCGACTGACAGGTGGTAAAACCAGAGGGGGACTTTTGGGGACGGTCCCCATCAATCGGGAGGGGGAGGGAGGAAGGCAGGAGATTGGGGTTGGGGATGGGGGGTTTGGAGAGAGAGACCATCACAGGGTGGGGTGGGGGGGAAGGCTGGAGATCGGGGTTTGGGTGGGGGTAGCGTGAAAGAGAGACAATCACGGGAAAGGAGGGGGGGGGGGCGGAGGCCAGGGCTTGCGAGGGGTAGAGAGACCATCATGGGAGGAGGGGGGGAAACGCCAGTGCTTGGGGGTGCGGTGAGGTCTGCAATCATAGAGTCATAGAGTCATATGGCACAGAAGGAGGTCATTCGGCCCATCGAGTCCATGCTGGCTCTCTGTAGAGCAATCCAGTCAGCCCCGCTCTATCCCCGTAGCCCTGCAAGTTTATTTCCCTCAAGTGCCTATCCAGTCCCCCTTGACAACATTGAGTGTCTCCGCTTCCACCACTTCCGTCGGTAGCGAGTTAAAGGTCCTCACCACTCGCTGCCTAAAAAAGTTTTTCCTCACATCCCCCCTGTATCTCTTGCCCAAAACCTTAAGTCTGTGTCCCCTAGTCCTTGTACCATCAACTAGTGGGAGCAGCCTTTCCCCATCTAGCCTATCCAAACCCGTCATAATCTTGTACACCTCTATCAAATCATCCCTCAACCTCCTGTGCTCTAATGAAAACAAATCCAACTTCTCCAATCTGTCCTTGTAGCTAAGATCCCCCATCCCCGGAACCATTCTGGTAAATCTCTTCTACACCCTCTCAAGGGCCTTCACATCCTTCCTAAAGTGTGGTGACCAGAACTGGATGCAATACTCCAGTTATGGCCTAACCAGCGCTTTATAAAGGTTCAGCATAACTTTTCTACTTTTATACTCAATACCTCTATTTATGAAGCCCAAGATCCCATATGTTTTGCTAACCACTCTCTCAATATGTCCTGCCACCTTCAGGGACCTATGCACATTAACTCCCAGGTCCCTCTGTCCCTGCACACTCTTTAAAACTGTGCCATTAAGTGTATATTGCCTCTCCCTGTTCCTTCTGCCAAAATGCATTACCTCACACTTCTTTGTATTAAATTCCATCTGCCATTTGTCTGCCCATTCTGCTAGCCTTTCCATGTCGTGTTGGCTCTCCTTAATTAGATTAAACCTCTCCGAGTGCCCGTTAATTTTTTCATTGATTATTGTTTCTAAAACTTTACCCACCACTGATGTTAAACTGACCGGCCTGTAGTTACTAGGATTGTCCTTACACCCTTTCTTGAACAATGGTGTCACATTTGCCACTTTCTAATCCTTAGGCACCTCCCCCGTATCTAGGGAAAATTGGAAAATTATGGCAAGCCTTTCCGCTATCTCCTCCCCCAATTCCCTCAGCAAACTGGGATGCAAGCCATCTGGACCAGGCGACTTGTCCACTCTAAGCATACCCAGCCTTTCTAGTACATCCTGTCTATCAATTTTCACCCCTTCCATTGCTTCTACCTTTTCCACTTCTACCGATATTTTGTCAGCATCTACCTCCTTAGTAAACATTGATACAAAGTACTCATTGAGTATTCTAGCCTTGCCCTGCGCCTCAAAGCATATATCACCTTCTTTGTCTCTAATAGGCCCCACCCCGCCTCTTACTACCCGCTTACTGTTTACATGCCGGTAGAAGAATTTTGGGTTCCCTTTTATGTTAACCACCATTCTATTCTCATATTCTCTCTTTGCCAATCTTAATTTCATCTTCACTTCCCCTCTCAACTTATTGTATTTGGTCTGGTTCTCCCTTGAAGAATTCACTTGAACTGCATCATACACCCTCTTTTTTTGTTTCACCATCTTCTCTATCTCCCTCGTCATCCAAGGAACCCTTGCTTTGGTTCCCTTACCCTTCCCTCTTGTTGGAATGTACCTAGCCTGTACTTGGAACATCTCCTCCTTAAAGATCACACATTGTTCCATTACAGTTTTTCCTGTCAGTCTTTGGTTCCATTTTACCCTGGCTAGATCCTTTCGCATCCAATTGATGTTAGCCCTATTCCAGTTTAGAAGTTCCACTCTAGATTGTTCCTTGCTCCTCTCCATAGCTAATCTAAATCTTATGATACGATGATCACTTGTACCCAAGTGTTCTCCCACAAACACTTAGTCGACCTGGCCCACCTCATTCCCCAGCACCAGATCCAGCAATGCCTCCTTCCTAGTTGGGCCAAGAGCATACTGGTCAAGGAAATTCTCCTGAACACATTCCAGAAATTCCTCCCCATCCTTTCCCTTTCCCCTAGCATTATCCCAATCGATATTTGGGTAATTAAAGTCCCCCAATATCACCACTCTATAGCTCTTGCATATCTCTGCGATTTTCCTGCAGATTTGCTCCTCTACCTCCCTCTCACTATTTGGAGGCCTATAGAATACCCCCAATAGCGTGATCTTACCCTTTTTGCTCCTCAACTCTAACCAAATGGATTCTGTCCTTGTCCCCTCAAGAACATCCATCTTTCCAACACTACAATGTCTTCCTTAATCAGCACTGCCACCCCACCTCTCTTTTTTCCTTCCCTATCTTTTCTGAACAACTTGTACCCTTGAATATTCAGTCCTCACCGTTTTTAAGACACGTTTCTGTTATTGCCACAACATCATATTGCCACATGGCTAATTGTGCTTGTAGCTCACCAACCTTATTCACCACACTTTGTGCATTTACGTACATGCATTCTAAACCCATTTTTGAATTTTTCGTAGTCTTTCTTAGTCTGCTCCTATCTAATATGGTACTACTTCTGCCTCTAGTACTATCCAACACACTCACTCTTTTATGCACCTTATTCCTCTTTTCTACTCCTATAGGCTGGTGCCCATCCCCCTGCCAAGCTAGTTTAAACCCTCCCCAACAGCACTCGCAAACCTCCTCACAAGAATATTGGTCCCGGCTCTGTTGAGGTGTAACCTGTCCGGCTTGTACAGGTCCCACCTTCCCCAGAAACGGTCCCAATGCCTCAGGAATCTAAAGTCCTCCCTCCTGCACCATCTCTCCAGCCATGCATTCATCTGTTCTATCCTCCTATTCCTATACTCACTAGCACGTGGCACTGGGAGTAATCTGGAGATTACTACCTTTGAGGTCCTGCTTTTTAATCTCTCTCCTAGCTCTCTAAACTCTGCCTGCAGGACCTCATCCCTCTTTCTACCTATGTCATTGGTACCAATATGGACCATGACCTCTGGCTGTTCACCCTCCCCCCTCAGTGTGTCCTGCAGCCGCTCAATGACATCCTTGACCCTGGCACCAGGGAGGCAACATACCATCCTAGAGTCACGTCTGCGGCCACAGAAAAGCCTGTCTGCTCCCCTAACTATCGAATCCCCTACCACTATTGCTCTTCCACTTTTTTTCCTCCCCCCGTGCAGCTGAGCCACCCGTGGTGCCATGGACTTGGCTCTGGCTGCACTCCCCAGTGGCAGTGGGGGAGAGAGAGGCTGTGATCGGCAGAGGGGAGGCTGAAGGCTTTCTTGAGGGGCCGAGGGGGAGCACTCCCGCTCCTCCTGGCCCACAGGAGTGCTGGAAAAGGCAGTAGCTCCTGCCTCCGTTTAACTGCCGGGTTTCGCGAGCCCTGGGAAACATAGGCGCAATGTTCCCTCTAATTTTTTGGGGGCCGCGCGGCCCCTTTAACGGGCTGCTCGGCCCATTCAAAATTCCGCACATGCATGGATTTTTTTCCCTTTAAAAGCCGAGCTTAAAGGGAACATTGCCCGCG
Organism: Squalus acanthias; assembly: GCA_030390025.1. NCBI lineage: Eukaryota > Metazoa > Chordata > Chondrichthyes > Squaliformes > Squalidae > Squalus > Squalus acanthias. Next base: position 36,947,944 of record CM059442.1, on the reverse strand, counting down.
CAGCAACTGTTAAATTTAAATCAGGCTCCCAATTGCACTGTGGGAGCCTGATTTAAATATGTTAATGAGGTGCCCCGCCTCCCCACGGCGGGACACTCGCATGCCACAAAACCTGCCGGTGTGAACATGGCAGGCGGCACGTACGCGGCGGGTTGGAGCCGTGTTCCCATTTTGTCAATTTTAACCCCCCCCCCCGACCCTCTTCCACCCGTCGTTTGGGCTTAATATTGAGGCCAATGAGTGTGAGCATGCTATTCAAACAGAGAGGGCATCATAGCTGAGCCCATTCCTATCCTCACCCAATCTCCATGTAGGCATACTCGCCAGGTAGGATGGGCCCAGTGAGGTCAGACAGTGTGTAACACGGGTAGGATGGGCCCAGTGAGGTCAGACAGTGTGTAACACGGGGAGGATGGGTCCAGTGAGATCAGACAGTGTGTAACACGGGGAGGATGGGTCCAGTGAGATCAGACAGTGTGTATACCGAGATGCCACTGAATAGCAATCAGGTGGGGGAAGTCCAGTTGATTGCTTCCTCCCCGGCCCAGGGGTGCTGAGGCCAATTACAGTGTTTCACTGCCAACCCAGCTCAGATCAACAGACTCAGCACTTACCCTTTGGCTGAACCCGCGACCTCCCTTGTCTCTGCTTCTTAACTATTCAATGCCTTTACTAACTGAGCAATCAGGGGAAGATCGTCTTAAAATTCTTTTGAAGTGTATATCTGTTTCTTGCTAATCAGACTGCATGTCCTGGCCAATATTTATCCCTCAACCAACATCACTAAAACAGATGATCTAGTCATTATTTCATTGCTGTTTGTGGGACCTTGCTGTGCCCAAATTGGCTGCCCTGTTTCCTACATTATAACAGTGACTACACTTCAAAAGTACTTCATTAGTTGTAAAGCGCTTTGGGACATCCTCAGGTCGTGAAAGGCGCTATATAAATGCAAGTCTTTCCTTATTGTAGCAAACTCCTTAGCTTAAACCACATAGACTGTTGTATCTGTATATGTATTTAGGGATTTTATTTTAAACTGGAATTTGCTAAATGAAAGAGGCATGAAGCTATAGCTCAGACCTTGCTCTGGTAATCCCTCACCTGGCTATCTGCCCAATTGGTGAATGTCTTCATATTCAAATAAGCAGACTGACACAACATGTTTGTGTGTTGTGCACTGGATCAGCAACATAGATAGAAATCCATTTGGTTCTATCCAGACGACGCACTTGTTTTGCAAGTCCTATTCTGCTGAATATTTAACCCTCTGAGCACCAATTTCCTCAGTAATTGTGGAAAGTGTACTGGGCGTAAAATTCCTTCTGCCAATATTTTTAGATGTCAGCCAGTTGCTCAGTTGGTAGCATTCTCGCCTCTGAGTCAGAAGGCTGTGGATTCAAGTCCCACTCCAGAGACTTGAGCACAAAAGTCGAGGCAGACACTCCAGTGCAATACTGAGGGAGTGCTACACTGTCAGAGGTGCCATCTTTTAGTTGAGACGTTAAACCGAGGTCCCGTCTACTCTCTCAGGTGAACGTAAGAGATCCCATGGAACTATTTCGAAGAAGAGCAGGGGAGTTCTCCCTGGTGTCCTGGCCAATATTTATCCCTCAATTAACATCACTAAATCAGACTATCTAGTCATTATCACATTGCTGTTTGTGGGACCTTGTTGTGCACAAATTGGCTGCCATGTTTCCTACATTACAACAGTGACTACACTTCAAAAGTACTATAGTTTCTAGCAACAAACTCCATAGAACTCGTATGGTACGAGCTTTGAGCTTGGATATAGGTAAAGTAGAATAAAAGCACCTTCAGCAATTAGAGGCAATAATGGTCCAGAAATTGGTTTGCACCTGATTTTGGGCTCAAACCCAACGGTGGCCAAGAGCTACTGCGCCAAAACTGAATCAGGACGTGAGGGGCGTGCTCGGGATGTCAGACCCCTTCAAAGAGGCAGTGCAGGGGACAAAACCTTTGTAGTTCAAGTTCTCTTACCTGCCCTGCTCATCCCTTGCTATCATCAGCCGCATGTCATTGGATGAAGAGGCTGCTCGAAGGATTTCCACTGCACTAGAAATAAGAAAAAGAGAGGGTATTAATAAATCCAGGCACATTACAACAGTGACTACACTTCTAAAGAACTTCATTGGCTGTAAAGTGCTTTGCAATGCCCTAAGATCGTGAAAGGCGCTATATAAATGCAAGTCTTTCCTTCTTTCTTTCAGATGTACACTTGTCCTTTGGAAATATTAAAAAGCAATGGTTACCAAGAAGACATTAAATGTAGGGTCAGGAGGATCACTCCTGCTCCTCCTGGTTCTACATTCAGGTATGCAAATGTCAAAAGCTTATCTTTTTGGTAGCAGGCGATCCCAAGTCCTGGTTTTACCAAGTGCAACCGCCGCTGGTGCTGTCTGGCTCAAGGCAAACCAATCTTGTGGTGAGGGCCTCAAACAGGCCCCTTATTGGCCCAATACCTGGACACCTATTTTTCCTTCACTAATATGGCGAGCGGCGCACTTCCAGCCGGAAATCTGCATGCCCTTCCTGCCTGCCATATTTGGGGCTTAGTCGGCCGATTAGCGCCCAAAAAATGGCCGATTTTATAGGCCATGGAGTCGGTTCTTCATGCTGGCAGTGGGCCAAAACATGCAGGGAGCTTATTGGTGATGGGTACAGAGCACTTGCAGGCAGCAACCATGGAGGATAAGGCTTGGTGCAGGCAATATTACATTGGAATAATTGGACCACTGTGACAGTATTTATGCATAGTTCATAGCATTAAAAGGAGGGATATATTTGCATTGGAGGCAGTTCAGAGAAGGTTCACTAGGTTGATTCTTGGGATGAAGGGGTTGTCTTTGGAGGAAAGGTTGAGCAGGTTGGGCCTGTACTCATTGGAGTTTAGAAGAATGAGAGGTGATCTTATTGAAACATAAGATTCTGAGGGAGCTTGACAGGGAAGATGCTGAGAGGTTGTTTCCCCTTGTGGGGGAATCTAGAACTAGGGGTCATCGTTTCAGAATAAGGGGTCGCACATTTAAGACGGAGAGGAGGAGGAATTTCTTCTCTCAGAGGGTCATGAATCTTTGGAATTCTCTACCCCAGAGAGCTGTGGTGGCTGAGTCATTGAATATATTCAAGGCTGAGATAGACAGATTTTTGAACTACAGGAGAGTCAAGGGTTATGGGAAGCGGGCAGAAAAGTGGAGTTGAGGCCAAGATCAGATCAGCCATGATCTTATTGAATGGTAGAGCAGGCTTGATGGGCCAAATGGCCTACTCCTGCTCCTATTTCTTATGTTCTTATGTAAAAGAGCTATCATTACAATTGAAGGACTTAAACTGGTGAAGTTGGATTGCATAAGTAACAGGAATAAGAAGTAGCAAAAAACTTTCAATGAATAATAACAGAAAGGGTTAATTTTAAAGTTGCCATTTTCTGTGGAGCAACGCAAGAGGAAATGATGAGACTTTCTGACTAAAAAACATAGTTTAAGTCATAAACAGAAAAAATATATAATAGCATTTAGAATCATTTTCTTTATTAAATGAGAATTCATAGCCAGGCAGTGTAACAACATTAATAATCTGAGGCCAGTTGAGCAGTCCTCTGCTCAGCCACATTTGAATCCTCCAATCATTCCTAAAGTAAGTTCCATGCCTGGTTGACCTGATCCAGTTCTAGTATTGAAATTACCTCCATAGTCAGGCCAGCAGTGTAAAACTGGGCCTATTTACATAAAGTCAACACTGTTGGCTTCTTTAGAGCTCCCAGACCAGAGCTTCGCATGCCAGGAATGCAAAGTTTAAGGAATGAAAACTCATGGGGGAGTGCAGGGCTGAATTCTCGATATGCGCTTCCAGTATACATCGCGTTGCCCCCGCCAACTCAGGTTGGACGTATTCCTGGAGGTTTCATTACATGACCCCTGCCCCCGCCTCCAACAGCCCCTCCCCCACATCCCCACCATTGGTTGCCCAACACGTCCATCCTCAGGGCTTCCCGCCTTCCCACGTTAATTGGGTAGTGAACAGACTCTTCGGGGGTGATTTTATCAATGGGGACGTGATGGAGGCGGGACTGCTGCTTTTGACAGATGAATTGTCACCGTTTGACAGCTTTGAGAAGTTGTCAAACACTGACAATCTCTGTTCTTTGGTGAGTCCTTGTACTCAAGACTCACCAAACTTCTTTCCTGAGCAGAAATCAGATGGTTGTTGCATCGGAGAATGTAGCAGCCATTCTGTCATCTCTGCCGTGGAGATGAGGCACCTCCGCAGCCTAAAGGGATGAAGCCTGGAGGAAGAAGCAAAGGTAAGTAATATTATTAAAACACTTTAGACTCACCTCACACACTTACCTCTCCACACTTGCACTCATCACTCACCTGCACACCGGACATTTCGGCCCCTCCGACCCCCACAGACCCACGGCTCGCCTCGCTGACCATGGCGCGGTTCGGAGCCATCGGGAAGCCCACACTTTAGGGCTCAAAATAGGGATTAGCCAAAAAACTGCAGTTAATTGGCACTAATCCCCTTCCTGCCTAGAGGAGATGGGACCCGGCGCAGGTCGGGTACCCGCCTCCTGGGAAGATGGCACGGAGGCGGGTTGGGGGTGGGATGGGTACCCGCTCCCAGATTCTGCCATTTTCCCGGCAGTCCCGCCTCCATACCCGCCTCCCCAGGGCTGAGAAAATCGTCCCCTTCGTTACCCGATTAAATGATTCTTGACTGTCAGTCAAACAGCCTTTTTCCCCCCATCTCCAATATTTTTGTAACTAATAAACAAAATTGTTCAAAGAAAATGAAATAAATACATTTTTTTAATTCCCCTGTGATTTTTCTCCCGGATTGCTCACAGCTGTGCCCGGGAGATTAATCTTTAATTCCTGGAGACTCCAGGGCAATCCTGGAGAGTTGGCAACCCGAAGCACTCACAGCTAGCTCTGTGGTAGGCATGGTGAAGTTGAAAATTTACTCCCTGGCTTGAATGGGCCTGTTCCTTGAAAGCAAACAGGGTGCTGCAGTTAAGCAACCGCTCTGTGCCAACAATGACACTTCCTCGGCTGACTGGAGCTCTACCAATAAAGATGTTTATTTTAAAAGGCGCTTTTACATTTTGGCAGGTGAAAGTGACAGATCCAGCAGAAATTTTGTCTGATCTGCGAAAAGTAAACGAGCCTCTGCTGCCACTGGATGAAGGTAATTTGAGCCTTTTACGTTTCTAACAGCAGCCCGAGGTGAGGGAATCACATAGTGAGGTGTTTACTGTTTGGCAGTGTAGTGGGAAGGAACCGCAGGTACCCAATCCCTGCAGTCTGATGGGGAGGGGAATTAGATTACTGGCCACTGGCAAAATCTGGGTCCAGCATCTTTGTATTAAAAATTTTTGTTTTAAAATAATAAGGTTTGCTGCCAAAAAAAAATCTTCATTGATAGCAGTCCAGCTTTAGCAAGTCTTCTAGCAGCCAGTAAATTAAAAGTAGGGAAATAAAAACAGAAAATGCTGGAAATACTCAGCAGGTCAGGCAGCATCTGTGGAGAGAGAAACAGAGTTAACGTTTCAGGTCGATGACCCTTCGTCAGAACTGGACACAGCTGTGAGCAACCCAGGAGAAAAATCATAGGGGAATTTAAAAAAAGTATTTATTTCATTTTCTTTGAACAATTTTGTTTATTAGTTACAAAAATATTGGAGATGGGGGAAAAAAGGCTGTTTAGCTGATAGTCAAGAATCATTCAATCGGGTAACGAAGAGTCTGTTCACTTCCCAGTTCTGAAACGTTAACTCTGCTTCTCTCTCCACGGATGCTGCCTGACCTGCTCAGTGTTTCCAGCATTTTCTGTTTTTATTTCAGATTTCCAGCATCCGCAGTATTTTGCTTTTGAATTAAAAGTAGGGACTCCTTTGGGCTATCTATCCTATATAATATAAATTGGCAGATGGCAGTTTCATATCTGAAAAACTGTGGCTGACCATTTAATAGCCAGAATCTGTATCCTGAACAGGCCCGTTAATGAGGTGTGCATGACTGAGACAGTCCCTTTCATATCAAGTGCCGACTGTACCTTTCATTTGTCACTCCCACCAGACTGTCACCATTAACCTCAAGAATCTGGTCTCCAGCCTCTAGACGACCTATAAATGAAGGAAAATATTTCACTTTGAGTTAGAGTAAATGAATAAAGCGCAATATCTGGAAAGCACTATAACCCTGGTATATTGGTGACTGGTGAAAGCACAATAACTCTGGTATATTGGTGACTGGGGAAAGCACTATAACCCTGGTATATTGGTGACTGGGGAAAGCACTATAACCCTGGTATATTGGCGACTGGGGGAAGCACTATAACCCTGGTATATTGGTGACTGGGGAAAGCACTATAACTCTGGTATATTGGTGATTGGGGAAAGCACTATAACTCTGGTATATTGGTGACTGGGGTAAAGCACTATAACTCTGGTATATTGGTGACTGGGGAAAGCACTATAACTCTGGTATATTGGTGACTGGGGAAAGCACTATAACTCTGGTATATTGGTGACTGGGGACAGCACTATAACTCTGGTATATTGGTGACTGGGGTAAAGCACTATAACTCTGGTATATTGGTGACTGGGGAAAGCACTATAACTCTGGTATATTGGTGACTGGGGGAAAGCACTATAACCCTGGTATATTGGTGATTGGGGAAAGCACTATAACTCTGGTATATTGGTGACTGGGGGAAGCACTATAACTCTGGTATATTGGTGACTGGGGTATAGCAATATAACCCTGGTATATTGGTGATTGGGGGAAAGCACTATAACTCTGGTATATTGGAGACTGGGGAAAGCACTATAACTCTGGTATATTGGTGACTGGGGAAAGCACTATAACTCTGGTATATTGGTGACTGGGGGAAGCACTATAACTCTGGTATATTGGTGATTGGGGGAAAGCACTATAACTCTGGTATATTGGTGACTGGGGAAAGCACTTTTACTCTGGTATATTGGTGACTGGGGGAAGCACTATAACTCTGGTATATTGGTGACTGGGGAAAGCACTATAACTCTGGTATATTGGTGACTGGGGAAAGCACTATAACTCTGGTATATTGGTGACTGGGGGAAGCACTATAACTCTGGTATATTGGTGACTGGGGTAAAGCAATATAACCCTGGTATATTGGTGATTGGGGGAAAGCAATATAACTCTGGTATATTGGTGACTGGGGAAAGCACTTTTACTCTGGTATATTGGTGACTGGGGGAAGCACTATAACTCTGGTATATTGGTGACTGGGGGAAGCACTATAACTCTGGTATATTGGTGACTGGGGTAAAGCAATATAACCCAGGTATATTGGTGACTGGGGGAAGCACTATAACTCTGGTATATTGGTGACTGGGGAAAGCACTATAACCCTGGTATATTGGTGACTGGGGAAAGCACTATAACTCTGGTATATTGGTGACTGGGGAAAGCACTATAACCCTGGGTATTTGGTGACTGGGGAAAGCACTATAACCCTGGTATATTGGCGACTGGGGAAAGCACTATAACTCTGGTATACTGGTGACTGGGGAAAGCACTATAACTCTGGTATACTGGTGACTGGGGAAAGCACTATAACTCTGGTATACTGGTGACTGGGGAAAGCACTATAACCCTGGTATATTGGCGACTGGGGAAAGCACTATAACCCTGGTATATTGGTGACTGGGGAAAGCACTATAACTCTGGTATATTGGTGACTGGGGAAAGCACCAGAACTCTGGTATATTGGTGACTGGGGAAAGCACTATAACTCTGGTATATTGGTGACTGGGGAAAGCACTATAACTCTGGTATATTGGTGACTGGGGAAAGCACTATAACTCTGGTATATTGGTGACTGGGGGAAGCACTATAACTCTGGTATATTGGTGATTGGGGGAAAGCACTATAACTCTGGTATATTGGTGACTGGGGAAAGCACTTTTACTCTGGTATATTGGTGACTGGGGGAAGCACTATAACTCTGGTATATTGGTGACTGGGGAAAGCACTATAACTCTGGTATATTGGTGACTGGGGAAAGCACTATAACTCTGGTATATTGGTGACTGGGGGAAGCACTATAACTCTGGTATATTGGTGACTGGGGTAAAGCAATATAACCCTGGTATATTGGTGATTGGGGGAAAGCAATATAACTCTGGTATATTGGTGACTGGGGAAAGCACTTTTACTCTGGTATATTGGTGACTGGGGGAAGCACTATAACTCTGGTATATTGGTGACTGGGGAAGCACTATAACTCTGGTATATTGGTGACTGGGGTAAAGCAATATAACCCAGGTATATTGGTGACTGGGGGAAGCACTATAACTCTGGTATATTGGTGACTGGGGAAAGCACTATAACCCTGGTATATTGGTGACTGGGGAAAGCACTATAACTCTGGTATATTGGTGACTGGGGAAAGCACTATAACCCTGGGTATTTGGTGACTGGGGAAAGCACTATAACCCTGGTATATTGGCGACTGGGGAAAGCACTATAACTCTGGTATACTGGTGACTGGGGAAAGCACTATAACTCTGGTATACTGGTGACTGGGGAAAGCACTATAACTCTGGTATACTGGTGACTGGGGAAAGCACTATAACCCTGGTATATTGGCGACTGGGGAAAGCACTATAACCCTGGTATATTGGTGACTGGGGAAAGCACTATAACTCTGGTATATTGGTGACTGGGGAAAGCACCAGAACTCTGGTATATTGGTGACTGGGGAAAGCACTATAACTCTGGTATATTGGTGACTGGGGAAAGCACTATAACTCTGGTATATTGGTGACTGGGGAAAGCACTATAACTCTGGTATATTGGTGACTGGGGGAAGCACTATAACTCTGGTATATTGGTGACTGGGGAAAGCACTATAACTCTGGTATATTGTTGACTGGGGGAAGCACTATAACCCTGGTATATTGGTGACTGGGGGAAAGCACTATAACCCTGGTATATTGGTGACTGGGGGAAGCACTATAACCCTGGTATATTGTTGACTGGGGGAAGCACTATAACTCTGGTATATTGGTGACTGGGGAAAGCACTATAACTCTGGTATATTGTTGACTGGGGGAAGCACTATAACTCTGGTATATTGGTGACTGGGGGAAAGCACTATAACTCTGGTATATTGGTGACTGGGGAAAGCACTATAACCCTGGTATATTGGTGACTGGGGAAAGCACTATAACCCTGGTATATTGGTGACTGGGGGAAGCACTATAACCCTGGTATATTGTTGACTGGGGGAAGCACTATAACTCTGGTATATTGGTGACTGGGGAAAGCACTATAACTCTGGTATATTGGTGACTGGGGAAAGCACTATAACTCTGGTATATTGGTGACTGGGGACAGCACTATAACTCTGGTATATTGGTGACTGGGGAAAGCACTATAACTCTGGTATATTGGTGACTGGGGAAAGCACTATAACTCTGGTATATTGGTGACTGGGGACAGCACTATAACTCTGGTATATTGGTGACTGGGGAAAGCACTATAACTCTGGTATATTGGTGACTGGGGAAAGCACTATAACCCTGGGTATTTGGTGACTGGGGACAGCACTATAACTCTGGTATATTGGTGACTGGGGGAAAGCACTATAACTCTGGTATATTGGTGACTGGGGAAAGCACTATAACCCTAGTATATTGGTGACTGGGGAAAGCACTATAACTCTGGTATATTGGTGACTGGGGGAAGCACTATAACTCTGGTATATTGGTGACTGGGGAAAGCACTATAACCCTGGTATATTGGTGACTGGGGAAAGCACTATAACTCTGGTATATTGGTGACTGGGGGAAGCACTATAACCCTGGTATATTGGTGACTGGGGAAAGCACTATAACCCTAGTATATTGGTGACTGGGGAAAGCACTATAACCCTAGTATATTGGTGACTGGGGAAAGCACTATAACCCTGGTATATTGGTGACTGGGGAAAGCACTATAACCCTGGTATATTGGTGACTGGGGACAGCACTATAACCCTGGTATATTGGTGACTGGGGAAAGCACTATAACCCTAGTATATTGGTGACTGGGGGAAGCACTATAACTCTGGTATATTGGTGACTGGGGACAGCACTATAACCCTGGGTATTTGGTGACTGGGGGAAAGCACTATAACTCTGGTATATTGGTGACTGGGGGAAAGCACTATAACTCTGGTATATTGGTGACTGGGGGAAAGCACTATAACTCTGGTATATTGGTGACTGGGGAAAGCACTATAACCCTGGTATATTGGTGACTGGGGGAAAGCACTATAACTCTGGTATATTGGTGACTGGGGGAGAGCACTATAACCCTGGTATATTGGTGACTGGGGAAAGCACTATAACTCTGGTATATTGTTGACTGGGGGAAGCACTATAACCCTGGTATATTGGTGACTGGGGAAAGCACTATAACTCTGGTATATTGGTGACTGGGGGAAAGCACTATAACCCAGGTATATTGGTGACTGGGGAAAGCACTATAACCCTGGGTATTTGGTGACTGGGGGAAAGCACTATAACTCTGGTATATTGGTGACTGGGGGAAAGCACTATAACTCTGGTATATTGGTGACTGGGGAAAGCACTATAACTCTGGTATATTGGTGACTGGGGAAAGCACTATAACTCTGGTATATTGGTGACTGGGGGAAAGCACTATAACTCTGGTATATTGGTGACTGGGGGAAAGCACTATAACTCTGGTATATTGGTGACTGGGGAAAGCACTATAACTCTGGTATATTGGTGACTGGGGGAAAGCACTATAACTCTGGTATATTGGTGACGGGGACAGCACTATAACTCTGGTATATTGGTGACTGGGGGAAAGCACTATAACTCTGGTATATTGGTGACTGGGGAAAGCACTATAACCCTGGGTATTTGGTGACTGGGGAAAGCACTATAACTCTGGTATATTGGTGACTGGGGAAAGCACTATAACTCTGGTATATTGGTGACTGGGGGAAAGCACTATAACCCTGGTATATTGGTGATTGGGGAAAGCACTATAACTCTGGTATATTGGTGACTGGGGGAAGCACTATAACTCTGGTATATTGGTGACTGGGGTATAGCAATATAACCCTGGTATATTGGTGATTGGGGGAAAGCACTATAACTCTGGTATATTGGAGACTGGGGAAAGCACTATAACTCTGGTATATTGGTGACTGGGGAAAGCACTATAACTCTGGTATATTGGTGACTGGGGGAAGCACTATAACTCTGGTATATTGGTGATTGGGGGAAAGCACTATAACTCTGGTATATTGGTGACTGGGGAAAGCACTTTTACTCTGGTATATTGGTGACTGGGGGAAGCACTATAACTCTGGTATATTGGTGACTGGGGAAAGCACTATAACTCTGGTATATTGGTGACTGGGGAAAGCACTATAACTCTGGTATATTGGTGACTGGGGGAAGCACTATAACTCTGGTATATTGGTGACTGGGGTAAAGCAATATAACCCTGGTATATTGGTGATTGGGGGAAAGCAATATAACTCTGGTATATTGGTGACTGGGGAAAGCACTTTTACTCTGGTATATTGGTGACTGGGGGAAGCACTATAACTCTGGTATATTGGTGACTGGGGAAGCACTATAACTCTGGTATATTGGTGACTGGGGAAGCACTATAACTCTGGTATATTGGTGACTGGGGTAAAGCAATATAACCCAGGTATATTGGTGACTGGGGGAAGCACTATAACTCTGGTATATTGGTGACTGGGGAAAGCACTATAACCCTGGTATATTGGTGACTGGGGAAAGCACTATAACTCTGGTATATTGGTGACTGGGGAAAGCACTATAACCCTGGGTATTTGGTGACTGGGGAAAGCACTATAACCCTGGTATATTGGCGACTGGGGAAAGCACTATAACTCTGGTATACTGGTGACTGGGGAAAGCACTATAACTCTGGTATACTGGTGACTGGGGAAAGCACTATAACTCTGGTATACTGGTGACTGGGGAAAGCACTATAACCCTGGTATATTGGCGACTGGGGAAAGCACTATAACCCTGGTATATTGGTGACTGGGGAAAGCACTATAACTCTGGTATATTGGTGACTGGGGAAAGCACCAGAACTCTGGTATATTGGTGACTGGGGAAAGCACTATAACTCTGGTATATTGGTGACTGGGGAAAGCACTATAACTCTGGTATATTGGTGACTGGGGAAAGCACTATAACTCTGGTATATTGGTGACTGGGGGAAGCACTATAACTCTGGTATATTGGTGATTGGGGGAAAGCACTATAACTCTGGTATATTGGTGACTGGGGAAAGCACTTTTACTCTGGTATATTGGTGACTGGGGGAAGCACTATAACTCTGGTATATTGGTGACTGGGGAAAGCACTATAACTCTGGTATATTGGTGACTGGGGAAAGCACTATAACTCTGGTATATTGGTGACTGGGGGAAGCACTATAACTCTGGTATATTGGTGACTGGGGTAAAGCAATATAACCCTGGTATATTGGTGATTGGGGGAAAGCAATATAACTCTGGTATATTGGTGACTGGGGAAAGCACTTTTACTCTGGTATATTGGTGACTGGGGGAAGCACTATAACTCTGGTATATTGGTGACTGGGGGAAGCACTATAACTCTGGTATATTGGTGACTGGGGTAAAGCAATATAACCCAGGTATATTGGTGACTGGGGGAAGCACTATAACTCTGGTATATTGGTGACTGGGGAAAGCACTATAACCCTGGTATATTGGTGACTGGGGAAAGCACTATAACTCTGGTATATTGGTGACTGGGGAAAGCACTATAACCCTGGGTATTTGGTGACTGGGGAAAGCACTATAACCCTGGTATATTGGCGACTGGGGAAAGCACTATAACTCTGGTATACTGGTGACTGGGGAAAGCACTATAACTCTGGTATACTGGTGACTGGGGAAAGCACTATAACTCTGGTATACTGGTGACTGGGGAAAGCACTATAACCCTGGTATATTGGCGACTGGGGAAAGCACTATAACCCTGGTATATTGGTGACTGGGGAAAGCACTATAACTCTGGTATATTGGTGACTGGGGAAAGCACCAGAACTCTGGTATATTGGTGACTGGGGAAAGCACTATAACTCTGGTATATTGGTGACTGGGGAAAGCACTATAACTCTGGTATATTGGTGACTGGGGAAAGCACTATAACTCTGGTATATTGGTGACTGGGGGAAGCACTATAACTCTGGTATATTGGTGACTGGGGAAAGCACTATAACTCTGGTATATTGTTGACTGGGGGAAGCACTATAACCCTGGTATATTGGTGACTGGGGGAAAGCACTATAACCCTGGTATATTGGTGACTGGGGGAAGCACTATAACCCTGGTATATTGTTGACTGGGGAAGCACTATAACTCTGGTATATTGGTGACTGGGGAAAGCACTATAACTCTGGTATATTGTTGACTGGGGGAAGCACTATAACTCTGGTATATTGGTGACTGGGGAAAGCACTATAACTCTGGTATATTGGTGACTGGGGAAAGCACTATAACCCTGGTATATTGGTGACTGGGGAAAGCACTATAACCCTGGTATATTGGTGACTGGGGGAAGCACTATAACCCTGGTATATTGTTGACTGGGGGAAGCACTATAACTCTGGTATATTGGTGACTGGGGAAAGCACTATAACTCTGGTATATTGGTGACTGGGGAAAGCACTATAACTCTGGTATATTGGTGACTGGGGACAGCACTATAACTCTGGTATATTGGTGACTGGGGAAAGCACTATAACTCTGGTATATTGGTGACTGGGGAAAGCACTATAACTCTGGTATATTGGTGACTGGGGACAGCACTATAACTCTGGTATATTGGTGACTGGGGAAAGCACTATAACTCTGGTATATTGGTGACTGGGGAAAGCACTATAACCCTGGGTATTTGGTGACTGGGGACAGCACTATAACTCTGGTATATTGGTGACTGGGGGAAAGCACTATAACTCTGGTATATTGGTGACTGGGGAAAGCACTATAACCCTAGTATATTGGTGACTGGGGAAAGCACTATAACTCTGGTATATTGGTGACTGGGGGAAGCACTATAACTCTGGTATATTGGTGACTGGGGAAAGCACTATAACCCTGGTATATTGGTGACTGGGGAAAGCACTATAACTCTGGTATATTGGTGACTGGGGGAAGCACTATAACCCTGGTATATTGGTGACTGGGGAAAGCACTATAACCCTAGTATATTGGTGACTGGGGAAAGCACTATAACCCTAGTATATTGGTGACTGGGGAAAGCACTATAACCCTGGTATATTGGTGACTGGGGAAAGCACTATAACCCTGGTATATTGGTGACTGGGGACAGCACTATAACCCTGGTATATTGGTGACTGGGGAAAGCACTATAACCCTAGTATATTGGTGACTGGGGGAAGCACTATAACTCTGGTATATTGGTGACTGGGGACAGCACTATAACCCTGGGTATTTGGTGACTGGGGGAAAGCACTATAACTCTGGTATATTGGTGACTGGGGGAAAGCACTATAACTCTGGTATATTGGTGACTGGGGAAAGCACTATAACTCTGGTATATTGGTGACTGGGGAAAGCACTATAACCCTGGTATATTGGTGACTGGGGGAAAGCACTATAACTCTGGTATATTGGTGACTGGGGAGAGCACTATAACCCTGGTATATGGTGACTGGGGAAAGCACTATAACTCTGGTATATTGTTGACTGGGGAAGCACTATAACCCTGGTATATTGGTGACTGGGGAAAGCACTATAACTCTGGTATATTGGTGACTGGGGAAAGCACTATAACCCTGGTATATTGGTGACTGGGGAAAGCACTATAACCCTGGGTATTTGGTGACTGGGGGAAAGCACTATAACTCTGGTATATTGGTGACTGGGGGAAAGCACTATAACTCTGGTATATTGGTGACTGGGGAAAGCACTATAACTCTGGTATATTGGTGACTGGGGAAAGCACTATAACTCTGGTATATTGGTGACTGGGGGAAAGCACTATAACTCTGGTATATTGGTGACTGGGGGAAAGCACTATAACTCTGGTATATTGGTGACTGGGGAAAGCACTATAACTCTGGTATATTGGTGACTGGGGGAAAGCACTATAACTCTGGTATATTGGTGACGGGGACAGCACTATAACTCTGGTATATTGGTGACTGGGGGAAAGCACTATAACTCTGGTATATTGGTGACTGGGGAAGCACTATAACCCTGGTATTTGGTGACTGGGGAAAGCACTATAACTCTGGTATATTGGTGACTGGGGAAAGCACTATAACTCTGGTATATTGGTGACTGGGGAAAGCACTATAACTCTGGTATATTGGTGACTGGGGGAAAGCACTATAACTCTGGTATATTGGTGACTGGGGAAAGCACTATAACTCTGGTATATTGGTGACTGGGGAAAGCACTATAACCCTGGTATATTGGTGACTGGGGAAGCACTATAACTCTGGTATATTGGTGACTGGGGAAAGCACTATAACTCTGGTATATTGGTGACTGGGGAAAGCACTATAACTCTGGTATATTGGTGACTGGGGGAAAGCACTATAACTCTGGTATATTGGTGACTGGGGAAAGCACTATAACTCTGGTATATTGGTGACTGGGGAAAGCACTATAACTCTGGTATATTGGTGACTGGGGGAAAGCACTATAACTCTGGTATATTGGTGACTGGGGAAAGCACTATAACTCTGGTATATTGGTGACTGGGGAAAGCACTATAACCCTGGTATATTGGTGACTGGGGAAAGCACTATAACTCTGGTATATTGGTGACTGGGGGAAGCACTATAACCCTGGTATATTGGTGACTGGGGAAAGCACTATAACCCTAGTATATTGGTGACTGGGGAAAGCACTATAACCCTAGTATATTGGTGACTGGGGAAAGCACTATAACCCTGGTATATTGGTGACTGGGGAAAGCACTATAACCCTGGTATATTGGTGACTGGGGACAGCACTATAACCCTGGTATATTGGTGACTGGGGAAAGCACTATAACCCTAGTATATTGGTGACTGGGGGAAGCACTATAACTCTGGTATATTGGTGACTGGGGACAGCACTATAACCCTGGGTATTTGGTGACTGGGGGAAAGCACTATAACTCTGGTATATTGGTGACTGGGGGAAAGCACTATAACTCTGGTATATTGGTGACTGGGGGAAAGCACTATAACTCTGGTATATTGGTGACTGGGGAAAGCACTATAACCCTGGTATATTGGTGACTGGGGGAAAGCACTATAACTCTGGTATATTGGTGACTGGGGGAGAGCACTATAACCCTGGTATATTGGTGACTGGGGAAAGCACTATAACTCTGGTATATTGTTGACTGGGGGAAGCACTATAACCCTGGTATATTGGTGACTGGGGGAAAGCACTATAACTCTGGTATATTGGTGACTGGGGAAAGCACTATAACTCTGGTATATTGGTGACTGGGGAAAGCACTATAACCCTGGTATATTGGTGACTGGGGAAAGCACTATAACCCTGGGTATTTGGTGACTGGGGGAAAGCACTATAACTCTGGTATATTGGTGACTGGGGGAAAGCACTATAACTCTGGTATATTGGTGACTGGGGAAAGCACTATAACTCTGGTATATTGGTGACTGGGGAAAGCACTATAACTCTGGTATATTGGTGACTGGGGGAAAGCACTATAACTCTGGTATATTGGTGACTGGGGGAAAGCACTATAACTCTGGTATATTGGTGACTGGGGAAAGCACTATAACTCTGGTATATTGGTGACTGGGGGAAAGCACTATAACTCTGGTATATTGGTGACTGGGGACAGCACTATAACTCTGGTATATTGGTGACTGGGGAAAGCACTATAACTCTGGTATATTGGTGACTGGGGAAAGCACTATAACCCTGGTATATTGGTGACTGGGGAAAGCACTATAACTCTGGTATATTGGTGACTGGGGGAAAGCACTATAACTCTGGTATATTGGTGACTGGGGGAAAGCACTATAACTCTGGTATATTGGTGACGGGGACAGCACTATAACTCTGGTATATTGGTGACTGGGGGAAAGCACTATAACCCTGGTATATTGGTGACTGGGGACAGCACTATAACTCTGGTATATTGGTGACTGGGGAAAGCACTATAACTCTGGTATATTGGTGACTGGGGAAAGCACTATAACTCTGGTATATTGGTGACTGGGGAAAGCACTATAACTCTGGTATATTGGTGACTGGGGAAAGCACTATAACTCTGGTATATTGGTGACTGGGGAAAGCACTATAACTCTGGGATATTGGTGACTGGGGAAAGCACTATAATCCTGGTATATTGGTGACTGGGGAAAGCACTATAACTCTGGTATATTGGTGACTGGGGACAGCACTATAACTCTGGTATATTGGTGACTGGGGAAAGCACTATAACTCTGGTATATTGGTGACTGGGGAAAGCACTATAACTCTGGTATATTGGTGACTGGGGAAAGCACTATAACTCTGGTATATTGGTGACTGGGGAAAGCACTATAACTCTGGTATATTGGTGACTGGGGAAAGCACTATAACTCTGGTATATTGGTGACTGGGGAAAGCACTATAACCCTGGGTATTTGGTGACTGGGGGAAAGCACTATAACTCTGGTATATTGGTGACTGGGGAAAGCACTATAACTCTGGTATATTGGTGACTGGGGAAAGCACTATAACCCTGGGTATTTGGTGACTGGGGAAAGCACTATAACTCTGGTATATTGGTGACTGGGGAAAGCACTATAACTCTGGTATATTGGTGACTGGGGGAAAGCACTATAACTCTGGTATATTGGTGACGGGGACAGCACTATAACTCTGGTATATTGGTGACTGGGGGAAAGCACTATAACCCTGGTATATTGGTGACTGGGGGAAAGCACTATAACTCTGGTATATTGGTGACGGGGACAGCACAATAACTCTGGTATATTGGTGACTGGGGAAAGCACTATAACCCTGGTATATTGGTGACTGGGGACAGCACTATAACTCTGGTATATTGGTGACTGGGGAAAGCACTATAACTCTGGTATATTGGTGACTGGGGAAAGCACTATAACTCTGGTATATTGGTGACTGGGGAAAGCACTATAACTCTGGTATATTGGTGACTGGGGAAAGCACTATAACTCTGGTATATTGGTGACTGGGGAAAGCACTATAACTCTGGTATATTGGTGACTGGGGAAAGCACTATAACTCTGGGATATTGGTGACTGGGGAAAGCACTATAATCCTGGTATATTGGTGACTGGGGAAAGCACTATAACTCTGGTATATTGGTTACTGGGGACAGCACTATAACTCTGGTATATTGGTGACTGGGGAAAGCACTATAACTCTGGTATATTGGTTACTGGGGACAGCACTATAACTCTGGTATATTGGTGACTGGGGAAAGCACTATAATCCTGGTATATTGGCGACTGGCGGAAAGCTCACGATCGTAAACATTTACAAAAGTGATCAAAGAAAAATTATTACTGAAAGGTATGGTAAAATGATGATGCTAAGCTTCTGATCTTTGTACTATGAAGAGAGGTGGAGAGAGCTAAAACTACTCCTAAACCCGTAGACTCAGATATCTGGGGTCCTGCTCTAAAAAGAAGGATGCTGGATGAGCTTCACCCTCACTTGGAGGCACGAAGGACGGTCCTGGGTGACCTGAGACAGATTGCAGGGGTCATGGGGAAGACAAATGCCATCCTCAGTGCTAATATCTGAGAAGGATTCGACTCAATGCTGCACTACCCAGAACAGGTGATGGCCCCAGGAACATCTGCACCTGTTCTCCCTGACAAATGCCTCCAGACCAGTCAGTACATCCTAAGTGGATGTTTTGATTACTGGCCTTTAGGCTTTGGGGGCCCGTTTGGAGAGAATGATGAAAAGTGGCTTCTGAAAGCCTTGGCCAATATCTCTCAGGGTCTGCAGGATCTAATCAACACCATCAGGCCTGCCCTCCCATTGATCAGTGGGCACTTGGATCCAGGACCCAGTACAAGTGGCGTGGCCAGAATCAGCCTTCATGATGTCATCCTCTTGCCTGGTGATAGCTCACGATATCTTTCTAGCCCGTGCTCTCAGATGCCTACTCATGTAGGTGTCAGGATACAGTCCCGGCGAGTGGAGTTGGAGCTCCGGCTTCGAATTCTGGGTTGACATCCAGCGGGCTACTCGCGTCTGGTGGGTGTGGGTGGCCCCCCCCTCATCGTATGGGTTGTGGGAGCCCATAAAATCCTCCCGCCGTATAGGACTAACCACCCTACCGGCTGGTATAAAGATGGTTACGGCCATGGAAGGAGCGTTAACGTCGCGGCCTGTCAGACTGTTAATGAACCTGCAAATCCTTCCACTACTTCACACTGTTCCCCAAAGGAAACAGCGAGGAGATACGAAAATGATGATGATGCAGCCTCAGTGTTCCATTTGACCCTGAGCTGAGCTTCTGACCCTGTATCACCTCCGTTACAAAGACGGCCTACTTTCATCCCCATAACATCACCAAGCTTCAGCTCATGCAAAATCTGCTGTTTGTATCCTATCCCACACCAAGTCCCACGTACCCACCAAGTCCCACGTTCCCACCAAGTCCCACGTACCCACCAAGACCCACGTACCCACCAAGTCCCACGTACCCACCAAGTCCCACGTACCCACCAAGACCCACGTACCCACCAAGTCCCACGTACCCACCAAGTCCCACGTACCCACCAAGTCCCACGTACCCACCAAGACCCACGTACCCACCAAGTCCCACGTACCCACCAAGACCCACGTACCCACCAAGTCCCACGTACCCACCAAGACCCACGTACCCACCAAGTCCCACGTACCCACCAAGTCCCACGTACCCACCAAGACCCACGTACCCACCAAGTCCCACGTACCCACCAAGTCCCACGTACCCACCAAGTCCCACGTACCCACCAAGTCCCACGTACCCACCAAGACCCACGTACCCACCAAGTCTCACGTACCCACCAAGACCCACGTACCCACCAAGTCCCACGTACCCACCAAGACCCATGTAACCACTTCTATCCTCATATTGGTTCCCAGTCCCCCAACACCTCAAATTTAAAATTCCCAATCTTGTGTTTAAATCCTTTTGTAACCTCGCCCTCTCCCTATCTCTATAACCCTCTTCAGTCCTACACCCACTCCCCCCTTCGCCTACTTTCTGTTCCTCTGACTCTGGCTTCTTGTGCGTTTCCCCCTCCCTTTGCCTCAAATTCTGTGCCCCGTGCTTTAAGCCACCTAGGCCCCATGCTCTAGAATCCCCTTCTTAAATCCCTCCCCTCCTTTAAGACCCTCCTTAAAACCCACTTCTTTAATCAAGCTTTTGGACACCTCCCCTAATATGTCCTTCTTTGGCTCAGAGTCCATTTTTTTGATCACACCTCGGGGTGTTATTCTACATTAAAGGCGCTATATAAAAGCAGGTTGTTGTTATATTGTAAGTGAGCATGAAATAATTATCTGAATATTGTAATGCTTCTAGTGGCACGGTAGACGTGTTACATTACATGAATAATAACTACTGTCGATAAAATGGCCACTCACCGTCAACTGAAGCAAGACCACCAGCCAGGATCCTCTTCACATACACACCATACTCCTCTCCAGTCAGCTCCTTTACTCCTCCAATCACCTTAATTCCTGCAATAACATTTTATTCACACTAAAACTGTTAATTTTGTGATTTCTGCAGTGTACATATTGTTAGATGTGGAATGTGCCAATATCCAGGTCTCAACATTTGAACTGTTTTTGAAATGACTTTACTTGGTCGTATTTTTATTGTGTTTGGGATTGTGGATGGAATCCAAATTTAAAGGATTCTCATCGTTAGTCCAGTCCCAGTAAAGTTAGAAAACCTAGGTGAGCTGTGATTCTTACATTCAGTATCAAATGCAACATAAAATAAATCTGAATCAACCAGATGTTATGGCTTCTGTTGGTCCCATGTTGAGTTTAACTGCTCTTTATGGAGTGGGATCTCCATTCTGTATTTCAAAGCAGCAATGGCCCAATTTTTCTGAGCATTCGAGTAGCTAACAGGAGATTTAATCATTAAATGGGAAATAGAACTTCCAATTGGCGGGGAAGAATTGTAAGAGCAACATATGCAGACAAATATTCCCTCTGATCTCCTGAAGGCCAACTTTCCTATTTCTTCTAACAATGGGTGACGCGCTGACATTGACATTATCGAACCACTGACTAAATCACGGGAATGCATGTTTTTGAAATGTGCAATTTATGTGAATGAAATTTGAAAACGGCAATAAAAAGTTAGCAGGCAATCATTGACACTCCTGCAATAATGACCCTTTAATGCTTTTCAACTAGCCAACAAACAAGTTATCCAGCATTAGTGTTGGAAAGGAGTGTGTAATTGTAGTAGAGAGTAGCTCAGTGTCGATAGTTTAGTGTTAGTGACGAGGTGCTAGAAGACCTCATGAGTTTTGGAATGGAGCATCACAAGGACATTTTTGGTGCAAATATGCAAAGGATGAAAGCTCGGGAGTACCTCAGCAATGTGGTGAACACTGTTAATGACTAGAAGGATATGGTCAGAAGAGAGAAAAAGTTACACCGCTTAAGGAAGTGCATAAGGGACTATCACAGGATATAGCACCGGATAAGTACCCTGGACCCGATAGCCTGCATCCTAAAGTCTTAAAAGAGGTGGCTGCAGAGATAGTGATGCATTGGTTGTAATCTACCAAAATTCCCTGGATTCTGGAGAGGTCCCAGCGGACTGGAAAACCGCAAATGTAACGCCCCATTTAAGAAAGGAGGGAGACAGAAAGCAGACAACTATCGACCAGTTAGCCTAACATGTGTCATTGGGAAAATGCTGGAGTCCATCATTAAGGAAGTGATAGCAGGACATTTAGAAAATCATAATATAGTCAAGCAGAGTCAGCATGGTTTTATTAAAGGGAAATCATGTTTGACAAATTTGCTGGAGTTCTTTGAGGATGTAACGAGCAGGGGAACCAGTAGATGTTGTGTATTTGGATTTCCAGAAGGCATTCGATAAGGTGCCACATAAAAGGTTACTACACAAAATAAGAGCTCACGGGGTTGGGGGTAATATATTAGCATGGATAGAGGATTGGCTAACTAACAGAAAACAGAGAGTCGAGATAAATGGGTCATTTTCAGATTGGCAAACTGTAACTAGTGGGGTGCCGCAGGGATCAGTGCTGGGGCCTCAACTATTTACAATCTATATTAATGACTTGGATGAAGGGACCGAGTGTAATGTAGCCAAATTTGCTGATGATACAAAAATAGGTGGGAAAGCAAATTGTGTGGAGGACGCAAAGAATCTCCAAAGGGATATAGATAGACTAAGTGAGTGGGAAAAAATCTGGCAGATGGAGTTTAATGTGGGAAAATGCGAGGTTATCCACTTTGGTAGGAAAAATGAAAAAGCAAATTATTATTTAAATGGGGAGAGATTACAAAATGCTGAGGTACAGAGGGATCTGGGGGTCCTTGTACATGAATCACAAAAAGTTAGCATGTAGGTACAATAAGTAATTAGGAAGGCAAATGGAGTGTTGGCCTTTATTGCAAAGGGAATGGAGTATAAAAGTAGGGAAGTCCTGTTACAACTGTACAGGGCGTTGGTGAGACCATACCTGGAGTACTGCGTACAGTTTTGGTCTCCTTATTCAAGGAAGGATATACTTGCATTGGAGGTAGTTCAGAGAAGGTTCATGAGGTTGATTCCCGAGATGAAGGGGTTATCTTATGAAGAAAGGTTGAGCAGGTTGGGCCTATACTCATTGGAGTTTAGAAGAATGAGAGGGGATCTTATTGAAACATATAAGATTCTGAAGGGGCTTGACAGGGTAGATGCAGAGAGGATGTTTCCCCTCGTGGGGGAATCTAGAACTAGGGGGCATAATTTCAGAATAAGGGGGCACCCTTTTAAATCGGAAATGAGGAGGAATTTCTTCTCTCAGAGGGTCGTGAATCTTTGGAATTCTCTTCCCCAGAGAGCAGTGGAGGCTGGGTCATTGAATATATTTAAGGTGGAGATAGACAGGTTTTTGAACGATAAGGGAGTCAAGGGTTATGGGGAGCGGGCAGGGAGGTGGAGTTGAGGCCAAGATCAGATCAGCCATGATCTTATTGAATGGTGGAGCAGGCTCGAGGGGCCAAATGACCTACTCCTGCTCCTACATCTTATGTTCTTATGTTCTTATAGATTCACATAAGTGAAGATTGTATACGCAAATAAATTGTACTGACTGAGAGATGTTAACAAGAATATAGTAAGAAATGCATTAGAAGTGAAAATAGCAGAGTTGTGCAGATTACATTATGTATATATCATAACATATGGGGGTCACCATTGACCAGAAACTTAACTGGACCAGCCACGTAAATACTGTGGCTACAAGAGCAGGTGAGAAGCTGGGTATTCTGTGGCGAGTGTCTCACCTCCTGACTCCCCAAAGCCTTTACACCATCTACAAGGTAGAAGTCAGGAGTGTGATGGAATACTCTCCACTTGCCTGGATGAGTGCAACTCCAACAACACTCAAGAAGCTCAACACCATCCAGGACAAAGCAGCCCGCTTGATTGGCTCCTCATCCACCACCTGAAACATTCACTCCCTCCACCGTCGGCGTACCGTGGCTGCAGTGTGTACCATCTACAAGATGCACTGCAGCAACTACCAAGGCTTTTTCAACAGCACCTCCCAAACCCGCGACCGTTACCACCTAGAAGGACAAAGGCAGCAGGTGCATGGGAACATCATCACCTCCAAGTCACACACCATCCTGACTTGGAAATATATCGTCGTTCCTTCATCGTCACTGGGTCAAAATCCTGGAACTCCCTCCCTAACTGCACTGTGGGAGTACCTTCACCACACGGACTGCAGCGGTTCAAGAAGGTGGCTCACCACCACCTTCTCAAGGACAATTAGGGATGAGCAATAAATGCTGGCCTTGCCAGTGACGCCCACATCCCATGAACAAATAAAAAAAATAGGAGGCCCCGCTGTTCCTCTCTGTAAGTTTGAGTTACGCTCAATTCTCAGTACTGTGGAGAGGAAAAGGGGCTGAGACTGTTATATTGGATCCTGGTCAACTTAATGAGCACACTTGAAGAAGTCACCATCACAGATGCACAGATGTGAGGAGAAGTAGATAGTGATGTTCAGGAAGAATCGCAGGGTGAGGCACCAAGCACGGGTAATGATGGGGCAGTGTCACAGAGGGGAAAAGCTACTTATACTTTCCAGTACAAATCTGGTCAGTTCTAATGGATACTCTGCATTGTGTTCTTGCATCCATTACCTTTCCTTACTTTACAGTCTCTCTCTCTAGTTCAGTGAGACATGGGAGTTGGTTGAGTGTGGTTAAAAACAAGTTTTATTCATCACCGAAGTGATTTCATCAAGCCAGCCACACTTCAATTATCAAATAAACAGACTGTTAGAAAATAGGCAGAGATATTAAATAATCTACCTTACAATTCATAGGATTACATAGGATATACGGCACAGAAACAGGCCATTCGGCCCAACCAGCCCATGCCGGTGTTTATGCTCCACACGCGCCTCCTCCCATCTTTCCTCATCTAAATCTATCAGCATAACCCTCTATTCCCTTCTCCCTCATATGCTTGTCCCGCCTCCCCTTAAATGCATCTATACTATTCGCTTCAACCACTCCCTGTGGTAGCGAGTTCCCCATTCTCACCACTCTCTGGCTAAAGAAGTTTCTTCTGAATTCCCTATTGGATTTCTTGGTGACTATCTTATATTGATGGCCTCTAGTTATGCTCTTCCCCACAAGTGGAAACATTCTCTCTGTATCCACTCTATCAAAATGTTTTCATAATTTTAAAGACCTCTATTAGGTCACCCCTCAGCCTTCTTTTTTCAAGAGAAGAGACCTAGGCTGTTCATCCTTTCCTGATATGTATACCCTCGCATTTCTGGTATCATCCTTGTAAATCTCCTCTGCACCCTCTCCAGCGCCTCTATATCCTTTTTATAATATGGCGACCAGAACTGCACGCAGTACTCCAAGTGTGGTCTAACCAAGGCTCGATACAGGTTTAGCATAACTTCCCTACTTTTCAATTCTAGCCCTCTAGAAATAAACCCTAGTGCTTGGTTTGCTTTTTTTATGGCCTTGCTAACCTGTGTCGCAACTTTTTGTGATTTGTGTATTTGTACTCCTTGATCCCTTTGTTCTTCCACCTCACCTAGACTCGCACCCTCCAAGTGATGTGACCTCCCTATTCTTCCAACCAAAATGTAATACCTCACATTTATCTGTGCTGAACTTCATTTGCCAATTATATGCCCATTCTGCAAGTTTATTAATGTTCCTTTCATGATTTCTGCATGGTTAGCGCTATAAAATACTTTCTCAGTAAAACTGTTACAAATTATAATACCCATGATGTGGAGATGCCAGTGTTGGACTGGGGTGGACAAATGTGAGAAGTCGCACAACACCAGGTTATAGTCCAACAGGTTTATTTGAAATCACAAGCTTTCGGAGCGCTGCTCCTTCATCAGGTGGTTGTTGTAGGTGCATCTTGACTTCACCTGACTTCACCTGACGAAGGAGCAGCGCTCCGAAAGCTTGTGATTTCAAATAAACCTGTTGGACTATAACCTGGTGTTGTGCGACTTCTCAAAATTATAATACCTTTGAGAGAGTCTGTGAGTGAACTTATTGTTACAGTGGGGGAGAAAACGGGCTTCATGTTTTTGGTCACCTGTCCTAATAACTCCTTATGTGGCTTGGTGTCACATTTTGTTTGATAATCGCTATTGTGAAGCGTCTTGGATCATTTTACTACATTAAAGGCGTCATATAAATGCAAGTGGTTGTTGTAGGTGCATCAGCTGATGCTATTGGAACCAACTAATGACCTCAAATTGATCATTAGCACTTGTTCTAGACCTCCAGGTCAAGGAGTCCATTATGACGAGGCACTATGGCCACAAATTCCTAACGTATCTGAGTTTGGTCATATTTTCATAATGGAAGCTTAACTTCGCAAGCAATGGTGAGCCATCTGGCGTTGTGGGCAGGTCAGCTGAAAGATTTGTAGACATTATACATGAATGTTTTCTAACTCATCATCTGATAAGGAGTCTAGGGGTAATTGAGTACTTGATTTAGTCCTTAGTAATGACCCTGATATAGTATCAGACCTCCATCTGGCAGAACATCTGAGCAACAGTGACCACAAAATAAGAGTCAACTTGATCAGTCGTACAAAAATTCAGTGCTGGTACTAGATTTCAAGAGAGCTAAATTTGCAAAAATGGCAGAGGAGTTAAGTTGGGTTAATTGGGCAACCCTACTAGGCAGGGTTAGTAATACAGATGGAAAATGGAATATCTTTAAAACCATTCCTATGCAAAAGGAAACCCTGTGTGTCCCTCATGTAAAACCAAGCCAAGGTGGCTAGCTGATCATGTACAAAGATAAATCAGGCTTAAGCATAAATACTTTAACCAATTGAAACAACACGATTCTCACGAACAGGGATAGGCATCGTGCTCAGCTTAAGATAATGAAAGCTGTTATCCACTAAAGGTCAGTGAAAAAGAAGGTTGTGGAATTCTCCAGTGGAAAGATGGCTGACTTCCCGCCTGGAACCGAAATACTAAAAATTAGAGACAGCCCTTAATGTTGTCACTGTTAATTCACTCGCAGTTGAGCTATGTTTTTGAACCCTGGACAAATTTACAGCCCCTCGAACACCTTGTGTTGAAAAATCCGAAACTAATATATTTCAATTTTTAAAAAGTTGGGTGTAAATATAGGGAAAGAAGTGATCAAATATTTTACTCATTCAACATTTCTATTGATGGGTACAGTGAGATAACTGGTGATAATATGTGTCTTGCAAATAGGCTAATTGTGACACTGGGATTGGTAACAGTAGCAATAAGTACAGCAGCTTGGGATCAATTAGACAGATCTGTGTGATCTGATTTACCTAACCCCTGGCCCACGTGACATCAGGATCATCTGCTTTCTTGTATTAGATATCTACTGTAAATAAGCAAGGTCACTCCTGCTTACATCCTAATTGTTCAATGATAGGAGCGTGTCATTCACTGCAAAGCATCAGAATAATTGCAGGAGCTTCTCTATCCCTTATTAGATAAAAATATAATGTAGAAGTCTTCCTGTGCCGCGCACCTCCACCCTGGGAAATAACACAATAAAAAAAATATAAAATATTTATCCACATTGAGTAGTGGTCATCTCTCCCAGCCAAGTTTTTTTTTGCCAGACTCATTTAGTGCTTTCTTGTTTAAGCTTGTATTATTAACACAAGCCGTTTAATTTGTAGATGAATACTTGATTTTCATGTTGAGCTTTTTTCTTCTCTTGCTTGTAATAGTTGGTTATAGTCCAACAGTTATATTTGAAATTACGAGCTTTCGGAGCGCTGCTCCTTCGTCAGGTAAAGTGAGGGAATACAAATCAGATACAAAGCATATATAGACAGAGAACAATGTGTCTGCAGAGATACAATCCGTCAGGAAGGAATTACATCAAAGACACAGCAGAATACAGCTAAGACAATGAGGTGGGGTTACAGGGGGTCCAACGTGTCAAATGCTGCAGTCTGCAGTTGTCCATCCCCTATGGACAAGCCCTGCGAATACACAGGATCTGCTCAGACGAGGAGGAACGCGACGGACACTTACGGACGCTGAAAGACGCCCTCGTAAGAACGGGTTATGACGCTCGACTCGTCAATCGACAGTTCCGACGGGCCACAGCGAAAAATCGCATAGACCTCCTCAGAAGGCGAACACGGGACACAACCAACAGAGTACCCTACGTCGTCCAGTACTTCCCCGGAGCGGAGAAACTACGCCATGTTCTTCGCAGCCTTCAACATGTCATCGATGACGACGAACACCTTGCTAAGGCCATCCCCACGCCTCCACTACTCGCCTTCAAGCAGCCGCCTAACCTCAAAAGTACCATCGTTCACAGCAAGTTACCCAGCTGTCGGGAGAACAGCGACCACGACACCACACAACCCTGCCACGGCAACCTCTGCAAGACATGCCAGATCATCGACACAGATACCATTATCACACGTGAGGACACTACCCACCAGGTACATGGTACATACTCATGTGACTCGGCCAACGTTGTCTACCTCATATGTTGCAGGAAAGAATGCACCGCAGCATGGTACATCGGCGAGACCATGCAGACACTGAGACAACGTATGAATGGACACCGCGCAACAATCGCCAGGCAGGATTGTTACCTCCCAGTCGGGGAACACTTCAGCAGTCAAGGACATTCAGCCTCGGATCTGCGGGTTAGCGTTCTCCAAGGCGGCCTTCGAGACACACGACAACGCAAAATCATCGAGCAGAAACTGATAGCCAAGTTCCGCACCCATGAGGACGGTCTCAACCGGGATCTCGGTTTCATGTCACGCTACAGGACGTAGAGTCTAGAGTCGTCGTTGTCTTGTTCACAGATGTGATTTCCAGTTTTTAAAAAAAGTAAAAAGCTTAACTGCAGACTGCAGCAGTTGACACGTTGGACCCCCTGTAACCCCACCTCATTGTCTTAGCTGTACTCTGCTGTGTCTTTGATGTACTTCCTTCCTGACTGATTGTATCTCTGCAGACACATTGTTCTCTGTCTATATATGCTTTGTATCTGATTTGTATTTGTATTCCCTCACTTTACCTGACGAAGGAGCAGCGCTCCGAAAGCTCGTAATTTCAAATAAAACTGTTGGACTATAACCTGGTGTTGTGCGACTTCTCATTTTTGTCCACCCCAGTCCAACACCGGCATCTCCGATCATTGTAATGGTTGGGTCATGCTAGCCAGTGTAGATCTTTCAGACCGCACTGATTCATTAACCCTTGCCTTACTGTGCAGAGCTGGCTGGCCTGGTGAGTTTCAATCAGTTAAGCAGACTCAAAGGAAAAAATATTAATTCAATTACTTCATTAAACCTATTTAAATGTGGCTTGTTGCTGCAGGGTATAGTGATATTCTGCACATATGCTGGTTTATGCCCCCAATCCCACGTAGCAAGATCCTAATCTTGGGGATGGAAGCGAACAGAGAAGATAATAGTTAGGAGGGAGTCATCATTGACATGATTATCTTTGTGACCTGCTGTTGACAGGGAGCAGGTCACCTAGGTACTCTCTCTATTAAGGAAGACCAAGCACTACGAAGAAGCAAAAAAATAGGCATAAGTAATCAGAAAGAAGAAGAAACATAAGCAATCTTTAATCCAAACTGTTCCCAAACAACTGATATAAAATTGGTGTTTCCTTACTGTGCGCTCCACTCTTCAAATCAAAACCAGTTACAGCTAAAGCCAGCCAGCAGGAATCCCACTCCAAGCTGTCTCCTCGTCACATCCTTTCATTTTAACTTCTCTAACTCTACCTCCTCAGATTATTAGAGTAACGGATGGGATTTGCATGTTGAATTATGCATTTATTACTTATTATAACAAATTCTATTCTTACAAGTGTCCTGTTGTGACTGTCTTCCATGGTCCTTACTGCAGCTTCATTATGATCAGCAGATGAATCCCAGCCAACATCAGATGGACCCTTGACTATAAACTGGTTCTCAGGTTCCCATGAGTTTGTATTAATGAGGTTTAACTGTTGCATTTCTTCCAATAGTTGCAACAAGTTGCTGAGTCATACAGACCACGAAGATCCCACGTTCAATTCCTGGCCTGTGCTGAGTTAGCTGCTCTTGGCAGCAGTGAAGGTATTACATTGGTCTCTTGTGCCTCTGGGATAGGAAGGGGAGGGGAAAAAATCGGCAATAGTTCCGGTTCATGATGTCTGCCCAGTGACTTCTGCTGGGAATGTGTGGACTCTGGATTAGAACAGAATTGGTATTGGCTGTAGTGCCCGCACAGTCAAATGACCTGCCACCATCAAGGTTACAAGTGAATAGTGGTCACCTGGTCGAGGTACCAGAGTGTGGCCAGCATTTGTTGAACCAAACCCCAGCAAGAAGTCAAACCTTGAGAATCGGAAGAAAACCTGGTGAGGGAAAATAAACACCTTGCAGATATTTATGTGTGAATCACTGAAGATTTCCTCCTGTACTATGGATAGGAAGATCATAACACATTTATAAAGAGCAATAATATGATTGTGACTTATTATAGGACTTCAGAATGTCATATCTCCAAGGTAATGCAACAAGGTTATGATTCAGCATCCAGGAAAAAGATGGATACTTTAATAATGAGTATAATTCAAATGCACAAGGTGAAAAGCCCTTCCCCATGAAGTGTTTCTCTCCTTCAGTACAAAGGAAATGTTTTGGATGTATTACAGGACCACTTACCCAGTCCATTCTCGCAGTCTGTAAAGTCTACACAATGCACTCTCCGGTCTACTCCATAGGGGCCTAGTAATGTCCTGGAACAGAAGAAACACAATTATACTGAGTCCACACTGGACTTCTGACAAAACAGAGACAACAGTAATTTGAGAAAGAGCGCCACTGTCCAGAGCTGGTGGATTGTTCAGGAGGGTGGGTTTTTAGAAGCTATTGTGCGCTATCAATATAGCAGTGGTACTGGAATCGGATCTTTAGATTCAACTTGGTGAAATGCTGAATGCTGGGCCAACAAAATTGAATCAATCTCAAAAATTGAAATCCTCAATCCTACCATCAAGATGACATAACAACAGTGACTACACTTCAAAAATACTTCATTGCCTATAAAATGCTTTGGGACGTCCTGGGGTCGTGAAGGTGCTATATAAATGCAAGTTCTTTCTTTCTTAAAAAGGTGTATTTATTTGAAATTTTCTGCAATTGCACCTCAAATGAATCAGATTTCCAACTTATTTTAATTCCTTCTAAAATATTTTCCCAGCACAATGATTTCCCCCTTTTCGCTATCTCCCTGCAAATATTTATTAACATGCTGATTCGGTGGGTGGTTTCTTTTAACCAGTGATCTCTCACATTGAACTTTAGCTTTGCGTTTCCAAGATATTTTTAGAGAGTCTTTAGCAGTGGTTCTAGAAGATTAATGGAACCCAGAGATTTGTTAGTTATAGGGAAATAAAGGGAAGTTGAGATGTTGGCTGCTTGTAATTATTATTAAAACCTGGGCCAAAATTTACTGTATTCTGTTTCAGTGTTCCCAGATCATGTTCAGATTTTTCCATGAAACTGCCACCTTTTTTCCCCTCTATTTCCTTGATGGTTTCATTGCTGTGGGTTCATAAAAGTGGAACTGCACCAAGAAAAGTCTGGAAACAATGAAACTGTCCTGATGTTTTTTCCAAAAGAATAAATAGTTACAACCAGCCGAGACCGGCAGATTTCCTTAGTCAACAAGGGACCCGAACACAACCGGCCCCGACCCGTGCATTGAAAATTGCTGCTGGAATAGCTATAAGGGAAGTTAAGAGATCTAAAAGGAAAGTCGATTTCACGCACTGCGACCAAGAATTTCCAATCGGGTGACTTGTACCTGCCCAACATGGGGTGTGTTGACCCTGGCTTCCCTTGTGAATTGAAGTCTCTACCTACACTACTCCATGGGCATGTAGACTTAAGTGCATCTCCGCCTGTATATTTCAATGTGGAGGTGTAATGGTAGGGCCGTATAGATTATTAAATAGAATAAGAAAAAAGAAAGACTTGCATTTATATAGCGCCTTTCACGACCATCGGACGTCTCAAAGTGCTTTATAGCCAATGAAGTACTTTTGAAGTGTAGTCACTGTTGTAATGTGGGAAACGCGGCAGCCAATTTGCACACAACAAGCTCCCACAAACAGCAATGTGATAATGACCAGATAATTTGTTTTTGTTATGTTGATTGAGGGATAAATATTGGCCAGGCCACCAGGGATAACTCCCCTGCTCTTCTTCAAAATAGTGCCATGGGATCTTTTACGTCCACCTGAGAAAGCAGACGGGGCCTCGGTTTAACGTCTCATCCGAAAGACGGCACCTCCGACAGTGCGGCACTCCCTCAGCACTGCACTGGAGTGTCAGCCTAGCTTTATGTGCTCAAGTCCCTGGAGTGGGACTTGAACCCACAACCTTCTGACTCAGAGGCGAGTTTGTTACCCACTGAGGCACAGCTGACACATTAATTGACATTATATAATTTTGAGAGTTTAAAACACACTAGAGAGAGAGAGAGATGCAAAGCGGTTCCAGACAGGCTTTTTAATCACAGAAGTGGGGAGTGCGAAGAAGCCATTGTAGATAAGAGAATACTGTTTCTTGTTTTGCAATAAAGATCGGAAGAGGTAAGACATCAAAGGCGTACAAAACAAAGGATAACAGCAACTGTCAACAGGACACACACAGGGGGGGAATTATGTCTGACCCACACATTTGTCCTACTAATGAAACATATAAGAATTCAATTCCCAAAGGCTAAAAATAACAACTTGCATTTATATAGCACCTTTAACGTAGTAATATGTCCAAAGGCGCTTCACAGGCCTCTCCGTTCTACATCATCTAAGGATAGTGCGTGCAGAAAAGATGATATCTCCTAGGGTATGTGATATTATTGGTACCTATATCTCATATATACCTCATGTAAGGGGTTATGTTTTATTATCTCGATGACTTGATTTAATACAGTATTAATCAAGACTTTTTTCAGTGTTTTCCTACTCCTCGAACTTGTATTAAGGTAAAGGATGTAGGATAATATCCTATAATACCTTAGTAAGGGCAATAGGGCTACATGACAACATCCTATCTAAACTCAACAGTGAGTAAAGAAAGAAAGACTTGCATTTATATAGTGCCTTTCACGACCACCGGACGTCTCAAAGCGCTTTAGGTGAGTAGGTAGCAGTAGGTGAGTTGCCTGATCTCCCTCTGTTGTTTCCCCTCTTTCTCCAAAAAGCAGGAATGTAGGAGGTTTTATGAAAGGGAAATCGTGTATAACAAATTAATTAGAGTTTTTTGAGAATGCAACTAGCAGGGTAGATAAAGGGGAACCAGTGGATGTAGTGTATTTGGATTTCCAAAAGGCATTTGATAAGGTGCCACATAAAAGGTTGCTACGCAAGGTAAGGGCTCATAGGGTTGGGGGGTAACATATTAGCATGGATAGAGGATTGATTAACGGACAGAAAACAGAGAGTAGGGATAAACGGGTAATTTTCCGGTTGGCAGGCTGTAACTAGTGGGGTGCCACAAGGATCAGTGTTGGGCCTCAGCTATTCACAATCTATATTAATGACTTAGATGAAGGGACCGAGTGTAATGTATCCAAGTTTGCTGATGATACAAAGCTAGGTGGGAAAGTAATCTGTCAGGAGGACACACCGAGCCTGCAAAGGGATATAGACACATTAAGTGAGTGGGCAATAAAGTGGCAGATGGAGCATAATGTGAGGAAATGTGAGGTTATTCGCTTTGGTAGGAAGAATAGGAAAACAGAATATTTTTTGAATGGTGAGAAACTATTAAATGTTGGTGGTCAGAGAGATTTAGGTGTCCTCGTACAGGAAACACAGAGTTAGCATGCAGGTACAGCAAACAATTAGGAAGGCAAATGGCATGTTGGCCTTTATTGCAAAGGGGTTGGCGTACAAGCGTAAGTCTTGCTACAATTGTACAGGACTTTGGTGAGACCACACCTGGAGTACAATGCACAGTTTTGATCTCCTTATCTGAGGAAGGACATACTTAGAGGCGGTGCAACGAAGGTTCATTAGATTGATTCCTGGGATGAGAGGGTTGTCCTATGAGGAGAGATTGAGTAGATAGGGCCTATACTCCTTACAAGAATGAGATCAGATCTCATTGAAACATATAGGTTTCTGAGGGGGATTAACAGGGTAGATGCTGAGAGGTTGTTTCCCCTGGCTGGAGAGTCTAGAACTAGGGGGCATAGTCCCAGGATAAGGGCTAGGCCATTTAAGGCTGCGATGAGGAGGAATTTCTGCACTCAGAGTGTTGTGAATCTTTGGAATTCTCTACCCCAAAGGGCTGTGGATGCTGAATCGTTGAGTATATTCAAGGCTGAGATAGATAGATTTTTGGACTCTAGGAGAATGAAGGGATATGGAGATCTGGCGGGAAAGTGGAGTTGAGGTCGATGATCAGCCAGGATCTTATTGAATGGCGGAGCAGGCTCGAGGGGCCGTATGGCCTACTCCTGCTCCTAATTCTTATGTTCTTATTAGAATTCCCATAGGAAAGCCACTATGGCACCATGGCAGCAGAAGTAGAAAAAATGCAGCACCTCAGCAATAGCCACAAGGCTCTTGAAACACCTCAGTGACAATGGGAGAAAAAACCCCCAAGAAAATAGCTTCAGCGATGGTCTGATTTTTCCTTCTTTGGTTTGGTATCCGTTTTTCTTTGCGCCTCTGTTAGTTGCCTTGGTATATTTTTCTTTGTTAAAGGTGCTATTTAAACTCAAGGGCCTGGAGTTTTTGCTAGGTTGTGCTGGTTTTTCTAGCACAATTCATCAAAAAAATTGGCCAAACCAGTGCAAAAGATCGAGGAATTTCAAGCGTAAATTGCGTCCAGCGCGAATCAAGTTTCCGCGATCTTATGCGCTAGTTTAACAAACATCGGCCCAGAAATTCGTCCGAATACGGGAGAGTACGCACTGTGTACTCACCCATATTCGGTCCCGAAGTGCCGGTTTCCTGCATGCACTGCGCATGCGCGGGAAACCGGCACTTCCGATATGGCGAAGGGGGCGGTTCCTAAGTGAACCGCGTGCGCGCTACAGGCTGTGCGCACGCAGCAAACTTAGTTTTTTTTTCAGGTTTGAACGCGAAGGTAAGTGTTGAAGATTTTACACATGAAAAAAGCAGGCGTAAGACCCCCTTTTAACAAGGTAAGTAGTTAATTAAGTATTATTTAAAAATTTTTCAACAGGTTTATCTTTTTTAGAGACTTTAAAGAAAGGTAAGTTTATTTTTATAACTTTTAAAAAGAATTTAAATTTTTTCAAAAATTTAACTTTTTGTTTAAAGTGGTTAATTTATTTAACTATAGTTATTTTATTAATGTGATGTTTTTTTTTTAAATTTAATTGAGGTTTAGCTGTTCTTTTGGGGGCAATTTGTATTCATAGCTTTGACAGCTCTTCCTGTCAAATCTATGAATGAAAGATGGTGTGCTGCCATTGGCTCTAACTGGCCCACGTGATCCCAGAGGTCGCATCAAACTAACTGCGCCTCTGGGACACGCACACACTGCGCGCCGGCACCAGGGAGAGGCCCAGGAACTGAAGTTCGTGTGGGCCAAAACCATAAAGGCAGGCGCGGAGTGCGATATCGCGGGGGATCCTTACCCCCGCGGCAACCATCGAAGCCCAATTTCTGGGCCAATGTGTTAGAAGCCGGCCCCGCCCACAAAACTGGCCACACCCCCACATCAAATTAATCACCATGGCGAGTTTCTGCTCATTGCGCCTGTTTGCGGGCCTTCGAGGAGGCTCTTAGAATTAAGCTTTTTTTTTAGGCGCAAGGGCACCTTTTAAAAGCTTTTAATATTAAAAAATATTTAATTTACTAAGAAACTGCCTACTGTACACCAATGACGCCAATAAATGGTTCTGTATAGTTTTTTAAAGTCATTGTCAGTTATTTAAAATCACAGGTTACTCACAGGTGGCGGACTAATGATTAAAAATGCCTGTTTTTTTGTGATAAACCCATTTTCAGCTGTATTAATAAAAGTGCACCAGGTTACCACTCTTAAATACATCAAGGACTATTCTTTTAATGCAAGAAAACTCCCCAAAACATTGACGTTCTAAAACGCTGCCCGATTGCGCTGGTTCATGCAAGATTTTACGTTCGGCGATATTCAAATGAGTTTGAGCAGAAACTTGAGCAAAAAATTCAATTCAGAAAACTATCGCAGTTTTGAGCGCAATTTACGTCCGGATTGCCGATTGCGTCCAAAGTGGAAACTCTACCCCACATTATTGTTGAACACTCAGTTTATCTGGGTGGGTAAAAGAAACAGTGAAAAGGGTGGAAATGATAGAAAGTTATGTGCATGATGTTATTTAGTCAACGTGCACTGATTTACATGCATCCACCCACAAACTGGCAGGTACGTAACACACCATTTCCAAACCTGGTCAGAGAATTATAAAGGGGCAAAATAGGCAGAGATCTGGCACAACGAATCCCCACCCAATTTTTCAATTGGAAACGCCCACTTTATGCCCTCGGGCGTGCCTGCTTGTCCAATCTACCGTTACATGTAAATCACTGTGGAACAGGAATCAACAAAGCCAAGAGTATGCTCTACATAGCCAAAGCAGTAGAATACAAGTTAGAGGAAGTCATGACCAAACTGTATATTTCTCTGGTCAGACCACACTTAGAGTACTGTGTCCAGTTCTAGTCAGTGAGACATGACGGAAATATTCAGGCTCTAGGAGCAAAGAACTGAGTTATGAAGAGACTGGAGTCCTTGAGAAGTGACCTTATAGAGGTATATAACAAGATTACAGGATACTTACGGATGAAGAAAGCACTCCGGCCCATCTTAATTCAGCCGTCCAGAAAGGCCTTGCCGTACCTAATTAAATTATTGCAGGCTTTTTCCCTCCACTGCTCCATCTGACAGTTAATTCCAAGTGTTGATCACTCATTGTGTGAAGAAGAACTTCCTGATACCTGTCCCAAATTTATTTTTTACTAGTTTGAACCTGTGTCCCCTTGCCCTACTCCCACAGTTTAATTTGACGTTGTACCACTAGATTTACCTTTTCCATTACCATAACTTTTTTGTATACTCTGTTTCCTTTGTATCTCTTTGATATAACTGGACAAGCTGCAGTCTGACCAGAGCCCTATACCAGTTTGATCACTATTTTCCACTGACTTGTATTCTACTGTTTCGGCCTATGTAGTTCAACAATCTATTGCCTTTGTTGGTTTCTGTTCTGCATTGGTTGGACATGTTGAGCATTGAATCTACTAAAACTCTAGGGGTAGAAATTCATCTGCATCTGAACTGAAATTGGGCCTCAGGCCTCATCTAACTAATATGGGCAGCTGCCGGCGCCTGTCATGCCTCCACATGCTTGCTCATTTCAGACAACCAATTTCGGGCCATTTGCCTTGTTGACAGTGGCCCTCAGGTACGTGCCTGGGGGAGGGGAGGGGAATGACAGGGGTGGGGGGGGGGGCGGCGGGGGGCAATTGTGGCCGGCTCTGGCTCCAGCTCCGGCTCCTCCTGGCTCCACATCGTTTTGAAAAGAAAAATTAAACTTATCTTTTCAATGGCGGCCACTGGCTAGGCCACATCCACATCTAGCAGCCATTAGGGGAGCAGGCGTGGCACCTGCTCCAATCAGGACAGCTCAATATCTCTGAGGGGTCCTAATACAGGTGTTAGGCCTCTCATCTGCATATACAAGGCAGCTAACACCTGCTTAGGTAGCCACTCCCGACACCTGAAAGAAGGTCCAACCCAATTTTTGATCACACGTTTTTCAGGTATTCTTGGGGTGCAGGACGTTAGTCCCCAGAATTGGGCGTCGTTGCACCCGTTTTGGGGTACAACAAGGTCCAATTTCTACCCTTAGTTCTCTTTCCGCTTCATCCTTTGCTGTTTCAACATCATTCATGGAGAACATGTGTTACCCATTTTTGCTATGTGCAGATGATAAACTAATGGTAAATCCAAAACGCAATTTCAAATTAATCCATCACAGTCGGACAAGTGAGCACAGATGAAAGGCAAATTAAGGACTAATATCTGGAAATTCTCCTTCACACAAAAATTGATCACCATAGTCATGGTATTCTAGATGTGGGAGAGGAGGCAGAAATCCTGGAATAATTTGTAGCACAGTTGAATGTTGTGATTGGGGGGGGTGACTATAGATTCCTTCTGTACAGAGCCGCGAAGATCTACTGGCGTTCCTTGTCCATGTCTATCTTGCAATCTCCTTGGAGGAAATATCTATCCTGCCTGTTCCATATCTTGGCCTCGTGCTATCTCAGTTGCAAAATGGTTGTAACCTATCTATGGGCTACTAATGAGACACTGAGATCTAGACTTACGCCTATTCTATCTCACTATCGTATTTCTCATTTTTCATCCCATATCGATAACGAGCTCACTTTTCCTGTAAAATACAAGAGTCCCAATTGATATGAAAACACAGATTGTCATTCCTGGCAAGTATGGTGGAAATAATTCATAAATGGGTTCAATTTACTTTGTGGTCTGATTTGTACTGAGGAGTGAGCTAGTGTTATTTACTATGTGAAGACACCAAAGACATTGTGGGATCTAATTTGTGTTCTACGCTGTCAGTGCGACTGCAGAGTCGGTAGTTTTGTGATAATGCAATATAATCCCTCACCTCTCTCCTCTTCCACAAACACTAATCCCAATGAGTATCACTCCCGACGAAAGGATACGGTGAAAGGTTAAGGATTTGTCCGGTATCCTTTGATTAATATTCCTCACAAGGCTTATGGGTTTACCAATCCTAGTGTTCTTACACTTATTTGGGCCATGATTTGAATCTCCCAAGATTTTGTCGGGGCACTATTAAACTAGGATTAGTCTTTCAGCAGAATGAATCCACTTGATGCCATTAAAAGTAATTTACAAAACCAACCGCGTGAATTGAACTCATGCTGAAGAATCAAAGATTAAAGTATTTGTACAAGTTGGGTTTGTTGATATGTGCGATGTGTCAGCTAAGTCAGAAACTGCATAAAAGAGAGAAGGCTTAATCAGGTTAGCACCCTGCAGAATTGTCTGTGAGAAAGGGATGGAGCTCGCCCCTGCACAAACAGCCTAGAGAGCAAGATGTCTCAAACTGCACTTGCTGTTCATAAGTTAATTTAAAGAGACAATCCACTGGATTGACCAAAAGCAATTGATTTAAATCTTAAATGTAGTCTCGACCAACGTTTAAACTTGATGTAGTCATCATGACTGATGGACTGGAGCTGTCTTCTCTTGAAATTTGAAAGCAATTGTATGATGCTGTTAAAGATGAGTAGTCTAATAATGATACTGTTAAGAAGTCTGCAAATGGACAGATTAAACAAATGAAATTAGCGATTTCATTTCTTCTTCGGTGGCATGAACCAAAGTTTAAGTATAGAGCTTATGTTATTTAAACAACAATTAGCGCAAAGGGAAGCAGTCTATTAAAAAAACAGAACAGCTACGCTGAGGGAAATGGAGATCCTGGAAAAGGGATACAAAATATAAAGAGCAACTAAACTAAAAGGTGTGAGAACTCCAGAACAGGAAATCAGAGCTGCAGGAGATAGAGCAAGAGTTAGCCGAAAAGGAAGTAGAAATTCAGCAATTCGACACAGACCTGCAATGAGATGAGAATATTGGGAAACACTTTGTTCAAAAGGAAGCAAAACACGATCAAAAGATTCAAAAGTAGCTGAGATACTGGCACAGGTAGTCACACAACACAGTCAAAGAGCCATTGATTGTATGATACACCTGGCCCAAGAAGCCTTAAGGGACATTTAAAGCAAAGAGTCCGTGATAAACACCGGGGCGGGGGGGAAAAATTTGGTTGATTTGCGCCTCCCGTTAGTGCCCTAAGAGAGTGCTAACGGGGTGCAAAGCAACTAGCGCCCGGGCGCGGCGCCGCTAACGCCTCCCGCAAAATTCAGCAGGAGGTTAGCGGTGGCGATAACCGTTAGCGCCCCGCGGCGCTGCGCCTCCGGCGATGACGTCATCGGCATGCGCAGCACCCCGCTCACGCCCCAGCTGTGATCTTCGGTAGCGCCCCCGACTTACCGCTGGACGCTATGTCCGACAGGGTCAAGGAGGCCTACCTGCGGCTGGGGCAGCACAAATTAAAGGGGAGGGGCCGGGCGGCCATTTTTGTTGCTGACTGCCTGCCGGCACCTGTCCCCATCGCCGTCCCCGGCCTCCTGTGAAGCCCCTCCGTGGGGTGCCGGCTGCGCTCCGTGAGCCCGGCACTCCTCTTGAGTGATGGGCTCTTTTGCCGGCACTCCAATCCCTGGTGGCCCAACTGGGCCCCGGGTTGCGCTGCGCTAGGCCCCACCCCTTTAAGAAGGGGAGGAAGGCCTGCAGTACCGCGGTGCGACGTGCCGCGATATTCACTCGCAGTGCCCCAAGAGGGAGGCAGGGCACTTCCAGTAGCGCTCTGCCTCCCTCTTGGGGTGCTGCCAGTGAATTTCGGGCGGGCTGGTGCTAATTGTTTTGTGGCGCTACTTGCGAATGAAACGATAACGAGACAAGTTTTACATTTTTTTTAAAACTTGTTGCCTGAGGCCCATCGAACAACAACAATGACTTGTATTTATATAGCGCCTTTAGCGTAGTAAAACGTCCCAAGGCGCTTCACAGGAGTGTATTAAGACAAAAATTTGACACCGAGCCACATAAGGAGAAATTAGGGCAAGTGACCAAAAGCTTGGTCAAAGAGGTAGGTTTTAAGGAGCATCTTAAAGGAGGAAAGAGAGGTAGAGAGGAGGAGAGGTTTAGGGAGGGAATTCCAGAGCTTAGGGCCTAGACAGCTGAAGGCACGGCCGCTGATGGTTGAGCGATTATAATTAGGGGTGCTCAAGAGGGCAGAATTAGAGGAGCGCAGATATCTTGGGGAGTTGTGGGGCTGGAGGAGATTACAGAGATAAGGAGGGGCAAGGCAATGGAGGGATTTGAAAACAAAGATGAGAATTTTAAAATCGAGGCGTTGCTTAACCGGGAGCCAATGTAGGTCAGCGAGCACAGGGGTGTTGGGCGAACGGGACTTGGTGCGAGTTAGGACACGGGCAGCCGAGTTTTGGAAGACCTCAAATTTACGTAGGGTAGAACGTAGAAGGCCAGCCAGGAGTGCGTTGGAATAGTCAAGTCTAGAGGTAACAAAGACATGGATGAGGGTTTCTGTAGCGGATGAGCTGAGGCAGGGCGGAGACGGGTAATGTTATGCCACGGATATGTGGTTGAAAGCTCATTTCAGGGTCAAATATGACACCAAGGTTGTGAACAGCCTGGTTCAGCCTCAAACAGATGCTAGGGAGAGGGCTGGAGTCAGTGGCTCGGGAGTGGAGTTTGTGGCAGGGACCGAAGACAACGGCTTCGGTCTTCCCAATATTTAATTGGAGAAAATTTCTGCTCATTCAGTACTGGACAACTGGATGACCGTGGAGGGGTTGAGAGACGTGGTGGTGAGGTAGAGCTGGGTGTCAGCAGCGTACATGTGGAAACTGACGCTGTGTTTTTGGATGATGTCGCCAAGGGGCAGCATGCAGATGAGAAATAGGAGGGGGCCAAGGAGCGTTCCTTGGGGGACACCAGAGGTAACGATGCGGGAGTGTGAAGAGAAGCCATTGCAGGTGATTTTCTGGCTATGATTAGATAGATAAGAATGGAACCAGGTGAGTGCAGTCCCACCTAGCTGAGCAACGGTGAAGAGGCGTTGGAGGAGGATGGAATGGTCAACTGTGTCAAAGGCTGCAGACAGGTCGAGAAGGACGAGGAGGGATAGCTTACCTTTGTCATGGTGCCCGAATTGAAAATTACCCCGAGAAGTCCATCTCCCATGGACATCACGCCTCTACCACAAGGAGACAATCTAACATGGACCCGTGGTGGGGTAAAATTTTGGAGTCTATTATTAAGGAGACAGTAACGGAACATTTAGATACACATAATTTAATAGGACAAAGTCAGCATGGCTTTATGAAGGGGAAGTCATGTCTGACAAATTTGCTCAAGTTCTTTGAGGACATAACGTACAGGGTGGATAAAGGGGAACCAGTGGATGTAGTGTATTTAGACTTCCAGAAGGCATTCGACAAGGTGCCACATAAAAGATTATTACTCAAGATAAAAAATCACTGGATTGGGGGTAATATTCTGGCATGGGTGAAGGATTGGTTATCTAACAGGAAGCAGAGAGTTGGGATAAATGGTTCATTCTCGGACTGGCAACCAGTAGTGTTCCGCAGGGGTCGGTGCTGGGTCCCCAACTCTTTACAATCTATATTAACGATTTGGAGGAGGGGACCGAGTGTAACATATCAAAGTTTGCAGATGATACAAAGATGGGAGGGAAAGTAGAGAGTGAGGAGGACATAAAAAACCTACAAGGGGATATAGACAGGCTGGGTGAGTGGGCAGAGATTTGGCAGATGCAATACAATATTGGAAAATGTGAGGTTATGCACTTTGGCAGGAAAAATCAGAGAGCAAGTTATTATCTTAATGGCGAGAAACTAGAAAGTACTGCAGTACAAAGGGATCTGGGGGTCTTGGTGCAAGAAAATCAAAAAGTTAGTATGCAGGTGCAGCAGGTGATCAAGAAAGCCAATGGAATGTTGGCTTTTATTGCTAGGGGGATAGAATATAAAAACAGGGAGGTATTGCTGCAGTTGTATAGGGTATTGGTGAGACCGCACCTGGAGTACTGCATACAGTTTTGGTGTCCATACTTAAGAAAAGACATACTTGCTCTCGAGGCAGTACAAAGAAGGTTCACTCGGTTAATTCCGGGGATGAGGGGGTGGACATACGAGGAGAGGTTGAGTAGATTGGGACTCTACTCATTGGAGTTCAGAAGAATGAGGGGCGATCTTATTGAAACATATAAGATTGTGAAGGGGCTTGATCGGGTGGACGCGGTGAGGATGTTCCCAATGATGGGTGAAACTAGAACTAGGGGACATAATCTTAGAATAAGGGGCTGCTCTTTCAAAACTGAGATGAGGAGAAACTTTTTCACTCAGAGGGTAGTGGGTCTGTGGAATTTGCTACCCCAGGAAGCTGTGGAAGCTACTTCATTAAATAAATTTAAAACAGAAATAGACCGTTTCCTGGAAGTAAAGGGAATTAGGGGTTACGGGGAGCGGGCTGGAAATTGGACATGAGTTTGAGTTCGGATCGGTCAAGGCCCTGTGGGTGGCGGAGCGGGCCCAGGGGCCGAGTGGCCTGGTCCTGCTCCGACTTCTTGTGTTCTTTAGAGTTGAGGTTGGATCAGATCAGCCATGATCTCATTGAATGGCGGTGCAGGCTCGAGGGGCCGATTGGTCTACTCCTGCTCCTATTTCTTATGTTCTTATGTTCTTATGTCGCACAGGTTTCGTTGATAAATTTGATCAAAGGACCGCAATCACTACAAGGGGTGCGGGGGTCACTTCAGTTACACCTACAGCGGCATTTGTTTTGCCCTGATCAGATGGGATACCTCTAATGAAGGCTACAGGCAATGTTACCCAGCCAGGGACGGTAAAATAAATCAATGCATTCCAACCCTTGCCAGGGACAGCCAATTCCTTGCCTATAGTTCCAGTCGGGCCATGTGCCACAATTACTGGGGGCAGTGTGTTGCAGCTGGCAATGGTGATTTCAATTGGAAACCACTTAGGAAGAGCAGTGTACGTAGCATTGCCCTGAGTAGCGACAGGACATCATGCTCAAACATAGTGCTCTTGTGAGTAAGTTTGACCCAAAGAAGCTAGGTACACCCAAACTTGTCAAGATTGAATGGAAGGCCATGTTTTTATTGAGAAAATAAGAGCGCATGGGAGCGATCTAATCCCTATCCAGATTGTCTTACCACCGTTATTCAAAGCTAAAGAAGGTGAAAGACCTTCAACTAATAAACTAAAGCAACTAATAAGCAGACCTGGCTTTTATCAAGTAATTAAAATTTACTCATTATAAGTGTTTGACATTTACCTGTTTATTTTCACCAAAAAAGGGAATCCTTGTAACAAGGTTTCACTCAGCTGATTTTGGCTTAAACAATGTATTGAAGGAGGTTAACTTTGAGAATCAAAGGTACAAAAGATGGTGTTTTTGACACAAGATGTTCAGAGAGATCAGAGAAGTCTTGACGGCTTCAGATGGATAGAAGGTTCTTGATGGAAAGGGCAGATACATTAGTTCAGAGAGACTTGGCACTGAAATTCCATGGGGGTCCTCCAAGTACCCCCACTGTAACTCTGGCAAGAGATGGCTGTTTTCATCCATTTTCCTGGAGTTCTGCTCATCTCCCACCAGAGATACAGCAGGAGACTGGGAGAACCACCATGAATTTTCAGGACCCTTAAGTTTAAGAACTCTACTAGCCAGAGATAGGCAAATAATAATATGTGTTTGATAGTAAGAGTTAACCTGAAAACCAAAACAAGGTCAGTTCTGCTGATAGAGAACAGACATCGGAAGAAGGAGGCGATACTACGACAACAGATGGATAGATACATCATGCTAATGCTCTGGAGGCAATCACAAGCATCCCAGAGGGAGGGGAGGCAAGACCACCAACTCCATATTGACTCAAGAGGACAAGGTTGTATAAGCTCCTGGAATCATTGCTAAAGCTGTGAGCTTATCGCCAATAAATA
Organism: Squalus acanthias; assembly: GCA_030390025.1. Lineage (NCBI taxonomy): Eukaryota > Metazoa > Chordata > Chondrichthyes > Squaliformes > Squalidae > Squalus > Squalus acanthias. The sequence goes on along the minus strand of CM059442.1, from coordinate 36,903,398 downwards.
ACTTGACTTTTAATATAAATCACTCGCCTTGTTATTGAAAGCTGTTAACTTGTCAGCTATACACGGAATCTAGTTTAAACTAACTGTCCTGGTTTTATGTCAATCTTGGACATTGAGGGGGTGAATTTCTGGAGGGGTCTCCCGCTCGTCCACCATAACTTCAGTGGAAGAGCCACAGAGACCCTGGAAAAACAGCATAAGTGGCCTGTGTCGACTCAGATATTCATTCCATCAGTTAATAATGTCTGCCGTACTACCTTGCATATGTTAAGGTTTGATACTAAAATGCTGCTAATTGTATAATCATAAATATGTTAATAAAGACATTTTAATTCAATATTTTATGCTCTGACTCCCTCTTTGATGACTTTGGCAAGAAGTGTTTAACTCATTTACTCAGTACCTTGCATATATCCTAATAGGGTGTTGATTGTGTAAATATTAATATAATTTGGACCTGTTAATGCCAGATAGTTCAAGTGAGCCAAATTTAGGCATCTACTAATTCCCTAGACATGGATGGTTAATCCTCAACCTGTCCTTTGATGAGGAGTTAAGGTAAAAGGGTTAAGGATTAGACTGGTGCCTTTTTATAAATATTTCGTACCAGCTTTATAGGCTTACCGATCCTTCTGTTCTCGCATCATATCCTTTCTATCATAAAGATGGCCTACTTCCACCTCTGTAACATCTCCCTCATGTACTCCACCTCAGCCTATCTGCCACTGAAACCCTCATTCGTGCCCTTGTCACAGCTGGACTCGACTACTCCAATGCTCTCCTTAATGGTCAACCATCCTTTTCCCTTCACAAATTACAGCTCATTCAAAGCTCTGCTTCTCGTATCATATCCCACACCAAATCACGCTCACCTATCACCCCAGCCTTGCTAGTCTACATTGGTTGCATCTGCCAACATCTTAAATTTAAAATTCTCCTCCTTGTCTTTAAATCCTTTGTCCTTCGTTACTTCTGTGACCACTTCCAGCTTCTAGCATATCCCCGGCCCCCACCTTCGCCCCCTTCACTGAGCCTGTGCCTTCAGTTGCCTAGGTCTTACTCTCTGGAACACTCTCCCAAAATCTCTCCACATGTTCACCACCCTCCCCTCCTTTTAGTCCCTTCTTAAAATCTACTCTTTTCCCAGGCCTTTGGTCACACTTTTCTACACTAAAGGCGCTATATAAATTTAGGCTGTTGTTGTTGCTTTCTCTCTCTCTGTATACAGTGTGCTGTTTCTGTCTCACTGCTGCTTCTCTACTGTTTCCTTCTCTCTCTCTGCTGTGTGTCTCTGTCTTTCTACTTCTCTTTTTCTGCTGTTTCTTGCTCTCTTCTCTGCTGTTTTTCTCTCTGTAGCGGGTTAAATACCATCATCAGAACCAGCGGTAATGGCGGCTGTGAGCTCCTACAATCCCCCACCCCCAATAATCGCCCGCCCCAAAGAAATCAGCTTGTTCTGTTTATCTTATTTTCGGAGAACGTGTGCTGTTGCAATTGTCACCTTAGATAGACAGAAATGATGGCGATCACAGCAACCTTTGTTGTGTCAGCCGTGGCTCAGTTGGTAGCACTCTTGCCTATGAGTCAGAAGGTTGTGGGTTCAAGTCCCGCTCCAGAGACTTGAGCACTGAAAATCTAGGCAGACACTGCAGTGCACTACTGAGGGAATGCTGCACTGTCGGAGGTGCCGTCTTTCAGATGAGATCTTAAATCGAAGCTCTATCTACTCTCTCAGGTGGATGTAAAAGATCCCATAGTATTATTTCGAAGAAGAGCAGGTGAGTTCTGCCTGGTATCCTAACCAACATCACAGACAGATTATCTGGTCATTATCACAGTGCTGTTTGTGGGATCTTGCTGTGCGCAAATGGTCTTCCGTATTTCCCTACATTACAACAGTGATTACACTTCCGAAGTACTTCATTGGCCGTAAAGGGCTTTGGGGCGTCCTGAGGTGGTGAAAGGTGTTATATAAATGCAAGTCTTCATTTAAAAAAAATGGATGCACTAAATACCAATAACTGCATTACAACAATAATAGCAAAGGGAAAAACTGAACCAGAGCCTGGCAGAGCTGCAGGTAACTGAAAGGAAGATTGAGGAGGTCGGTGGCCTCACTGAAACTAATCAGAAGAACATAGGAGGTTATCGGTTCAGCGTTGGGCTGAGGTTTGGAATGGGCTCTCTCCAATCAGGTGCTGGGTCACTCCAGAGTGTTCACAAGCGTGTGAGCCAGCTGAACAAGTGTTCACGCACGCACAGAATAGCTTTGCCCAGTAGGATTGTGGGTCAACCACGGGATAGTGCAAGAAGTTCAAATCTCACACTGATTTTCATCAGGAAACACTGGCAAACAGACACTGACCGGGAAAGCTGATGGTTGGCATCGATTTGTACGGGTAGAGAACATTAAAAGCATTTTTCTTTGCTGACTTTCACTAATAAATTCCTGGGGCTTCCCCCTGGTGAATCAGTACAAAATCGATTTGCACTTGAACTTGAGGAAAAATAACAAAATATATCGTGGCTTTCTTATCACAAAGCCGGTCTGATGATGCGTGAGCTTCACATCCGTGATGTCAGCAGGCACATTACTCGCTGTAAGTGCTGCGTTAGTGTCATAGATGAGGTGCGCACACATTTCGGGACCCCCATTTCCCACAGGAAAAGAAAGGAAGGCTGTGGAATTTGGATGGTTTTTAAGAGGATCTGGATCAGTATTGCTGAGAGGATGGTATTTGTTATAATGCAGCGAATGTTAATCTAGTTAGGTGTGGAGCAAGGACAGCAGAGCACTGACACAATTACCATCGCATACTCCCCTGAAGACTGAGGTCACCAATCAAAGGATAATTCAGGTCACACCGTCAGACATTGTTTACTAAAAGCAAACACTATAATTGTTCCCCTGTGCATAATCAACAATTTTTATCATTCCCACCATGATCGTAGTAGGATTAAAAAAAAAAATTATTTGTTTTTCAGGATGTGGGCTTCGCTGTAAGGTCGACCTTTACTGCCCATCCCTAGTTGCCATGACATCTCTTTGATTGTAAAAGTCACTCAAAAATGTGAAAGGAAAACTAAAAGAAAAGTGGCATCTACAAAATAAGTTGACCAGTTCATCTTTCACCATTCCTACAGAACGCACTGAGGGGGATTTGCACAATTGTAGACAGCATGATATAAAGCTGACTGTAAGCTACAGAACATTTAATAAAATTGTTTTCCTGAGAATGTGCCACAGCACACGCACTTACACAAATAACATTCAGCAAACACATGAGCAGACAAAGCAATCCCTGTAAGTATGTCTGTATCACTAATGCTCATTAAACTCCTGCTTTAGATATACTTTAGGTTTTATAAATAGTATTCTGCCTCAGCTTTTAAAAGGAGTCCTGATAGTAGGGCTTCGTTTTTGAAATGGCCCTTGATCGTGTGGCTCTTTAAAAGGGGAAGTGAATGAGCATTCGACCCAACTGGTTCATTAAGGGACGACGTCACTAAGGTAAGATCTCATTGGTTTTTTAAACCAGACAACAATGGCACATTAATTGGCTATTTCTGAAATACAAACTTCCTTTACCTGGAACTTTCACTGCCTTTAAAATTTCTGTGATTCTGTTTGCTTCTTTGTGCCAAAAATTGCAAATATTTGGGTAGGATCTAATTGGACCCGAGATGCTGAGAGGCTGTTTCCCCTGGCTGGAGAATCTAGAACTAGGGTTCATAGTCTCAGGATAAGGGGGCGGCCATTTAGGACTGAGATGAGGAGAAATTTCTTCACTCAGAGTGTTGTGAATCTCTACCCCAGAGGGTTGTGGATGCTCAGTCGATGAGTATAGTCAAGACTGAGAGCGATGGATTTTTCAGCACTCAGGGAATCAAGGGATACGGGGATATGGCGAGAAAGTGGAGTTGAGGTAAAAGATCTTGTTGAAGAGCAGGCTTGATGGGCTGTATGGCCTACTCCTGCTCATATTTCATATGTTCATATTGGGCCACAAACAAGCAACTGAGTACACTTTGCGAAGGAATGCAAGAGCTTCAGTGAACCCACTGATACCACTCTCAGCAGAGACCTTCACGCCTCCCATGTCTTGCACTATGTGCTGGTCTTAGATGCTCCAACAGAAAGCTTTTCTGTTGCAAATAATTGAACAATTCTATAAAGAAAGAAGAGTGTAGAATATCCAAGCATAAAAATAGCTGATCCCACTCAGACCAAATCATAGATACATTTCCTCTTATGCAATCCAACATAGAGGTTTGACACACAATCACTTCCTTTACTCTACTAAGGAACACTGTTACTCACAGGCTGCTGTCTGTATCAGTGATCATCTCAAATATCATCTGCAACTGTTGTGTGCATAAGGATTTTTGAGCCATCAACAAAATCAGATAGCTCAAACAACATTTTTGTGTTTCTACAGAAATGATTATAGATTGAAAAAGTTCAGTGGAAAATTCCCTCCCCCTCTAATCTCGCTCACTCATACATGCTGTAAACAGCACTGAATTGTGGATTGGAAGATAAATAAACTGAAACTCAATGGGGTAGATTTTGAATTTGTGAGATAGTGTTAAACGGGTGATAGCGAATCGACAGCCCATTTTACATCTCTCCCCATTTTTATTTCCACTGCCTTCAATGTGATACGAGCCGCCGACTCTGTATCACCCGTTTTACACTACCGCACAAAGTCAAAATCTACCCCATGACTATTTAGAAAATGTTTTTTGTTATTCAAAAGGCTTTCGATAAGGTCCCGCATAAGAGATTAGCGTGTAAAGTTAAGGCACATGGGATTGGGGGCAAGGTATTGACTTGGATAGAGAACTGGTTGGCGGACAGAAAGCAGAGAGTAGGAATTAATGGGTCTTTTTCCGAGTGGCAGGCAGTGACTAGTGGGGTACCGCAGGGTTCGGTCCTTGGACCCCAGCTATTCACAATATACATTAATGATCTAGATAAGGGAACTAAATGTAATATCTCCAAGTTTGCAGATGACACAAAGCTGGGTGGGCGTGTGTGCTGCGAGGAGGATACTGAGAAACTCCAGGATGATTTGGACAGGTTGGGTGAGTGGGCAGAAGCGTGGCAGATGCAATATAACGTGGATAAATGCGAGGTTATCCACTTTGGTGTCAAAAACAGAAAGGCAGACTATTATCTGAATGGCAATAGATTGGGAGAAGGGGAAGTGCAATGAGACCTAGGTGTCCTTGTGCACCAGTCGCTGAAGGTAAGCATGCAGGTGCAGCAGGTGGTGAAGAAGACAAATGGTATGTTGGCCTTCATAGCGAAAGGGTTTGAGTATAGGAACAGGGATGTCCTGCTGCAGTTGTACAGGGCCTTGGTGAGACCACACCTTGAGTACTGTGTGCAGTTTTGGTCGCCTTATCTGAGGAAGGATGTTCTTGCCATGGAAGGAGTTCAGCGAAGATTCACAAGGCTGATACCTGGGATGGCAGGAATGACATATGAGGAGAGATTGGGTCGATTGGGCTTATACTCGCTGGAGTATAGAAGAATGAGAGGGGAGCTCATCGAAACATATAAAATTCTGACAGGTCTGGACAAACTAGATGCAGGAAGAATGTTCACGATGGTCGGAGAGTCCAGAACCAGGGGTCATAATCTAAGGATAAGGGGTAAGCCATTTAGGATAGAAATGAGGAAGAATTTCTTCACCCAGAGAGTGGTGAACCTGTGGAATTCTCTACCACAGAAGGTAGTTGAGGCCAAGTCATTAAATATATTCAAGAATGAGTTAGATATATTTCTTAAGGCTAAAGGTATCAAGGGATATGGGGAGAAAGCAGGTACAGGGTACTGAGTTTGGATGATCAGCCATGATCTCATCGAATGGCGAAGCAGGCTCGAGGGGCCGAATGGCCTACTCCTGCTCCTATCTTCTATGTTTCTATGTATTGTTGAACTTCCTTTTAACAAGAAAGAGTGAACTCGCATTTATATCATGTCATTTCACATCTTCAGGATTTTTCAAAGCATTTCACAGCCCAATTTTTTTGACGCGCAGTCCCTGTTATTTTTCTTTTTTATTATTCTTTCATGGGATGTGGGTGTCGCTGGCAAGGCCAGCATTTAGTGCCCATTCCTAGTTGCCCTTGAGAAGGTGGTGGTGAGCCGCCTTCTTGAACCGCTGCAGTCCGTGTGGTGAAGGTACTCCCACAGTGCTGTTAGGGAGGGAGTTCCAGGATTTTGACCCAGCGTCGATGAAGGAACGGCAATATATTTCCAAGTCAGGATGGTGTGTGACTTGGGGGAGAACTTGCAGGTGATGGTGTTCCCAAGCACCTGCTGCCCTTGTCCTTCTAGGTGGTAAAGGTCGCGGGATTGGGAGGTGCTGTCGAAGAAGCCTTGGCGAGTTGCTGCAGTGCATCTTGTAGATAATACACATTGCAGCCACGGTACGCCGTTGGTGGAGGGAGTGAATATTTAAGTTGGTGGATGGGGTGCTAATCAAGCGGGCTGCTTTGTCCTGGATGGTGTTGAGCTTCTTGAGTGTTGTTGGAGCTGCACTCATCCAGGCAAGTGGAGAGTATTCCATCACACTCCTGACTTGTGCCTTGTAGATGGTGGAAAGGCTTTGGGGAGTCAGGAGGTGAGTCACTCGCAGCAGAACACCCAGCCTCTGACCTGCTCTTGTAGCCACAGTATTTATGTGGCTGGTCCATTTAAGTTTCTGGTCAATGGTGACCCCCAGGATGTTGATGGTGGGGGATTCGATGATAGTAATGCCGTTGAATGTCAAGAAGAGGTGGTTAAACTCTCTCTAGTTGGAGATAGTCATTTCCTGCTGGCACTTGTGTGGCACAAATGTTACTTGCCACTTTTCAGCCCAAGCCTGAATGTTGTCCAGGTCTTGCTGCATGCGGGCATGGACTGCTTCATTATCTGAGGAGTTGAGAATGGAACTGTGCAATCATCAATGAACATCCCCACTTCTGACATTATGATGGAGGGAACGTCATTCATGAAGCAACTGAAGGTGGTTGGGCCTAGGACACTGCCCTGAGGAACTCCTGCAGTGATGTCCTGGGGCTGAGATGATTGACCTCCAACAACCACAACCATCTTCCTTTGTGCTGGGTATGGCTCAGGTGAATATAGAAGCCAAATTGCACACAGCAAGGTCCCACAAATAACAAATGTTTTTGGTGATATTAGATGAGGGAGGAATGTTGGCCAGGAAACCCTTCTCTGCTTTGAGTAGAATTGTGGAATATATTGGGTGCGAAATTCGGTTACGTCCCATTTGGGGGCGGTAACCGAGTTAAGGTTGGACATTTAGCGCCCAGCGCGGAAGTACCGCCCTGGCCATTAAATTCGGCTTTCTGCCCCGCACAGGAAGTGGTGCGCAATCTCGGACGCTACACTTCCTGTTGGGGCAGTAACCGAGGCAATGTCGGGGCAGCAGCGCTCCGCGGAACGCCCCTCCCCTTCAGTTAAAGGGGAGGGCCGCTGCACACTCTGCAGGGCCTCCGATGCCCCACACTCGGCCACCAGGGCGGTGTGGTGCCGCAGCTGCAGCCCGGCACCGAGACGGGGTGCCGGGCTGCGCAATGGTGGCCAGGACCATGCCACGGCACACCACGGAGGCCCTACCTGGAGGTTGGGCAAAAAAAGAAAATGGCGGCGTAGGTCGCGGCCACACCTCCTAATTAACTACCGCCCCGCGAGCGGAGGTTGGCCTGGTTCGCGACCCGCGAGGCTGGCGCTGACATTGCCCGCAGCAGCCTCGCGGGGCGTAGCCAAATTTCTGCCGCGGGGCAGTACGGGGCTGCGGTGCACGTCAATGACGTCATCGCCACCGGCGCAACGGCCCAGGGCGCTACTGGCAGGCGCTTTTTTCACCCCCCCCGGGCGACAAGCCCTTTGCGCCCCATTACCAAATGGCACCAAAGCAGAATTATGGTAGTGTTGAACGAACAAATATTTATTGGCATGAACAATTAAAAAACAAATTTATGTACCTCTATACATCACCAATACTAGCTCCCGCTTTCGCATAGTTCTTTCTAAGTATTATTCCATTCGAGTATTCAAAGTAACTGTCAGGAGATCAAAAGTACTTCATTGGCTGTAAAGCGCTTTGGCACTTCCTGAGGTCGTGAAAGGTGCGATAGAAAATGTGAGTTCTTTCTTCCTTTTTGAATCTACGATAAGATTGAGGCTGCGACCAAGTTAAAATAAAATATATGAGGGATAAGATTCCATGGGGAGCCACTGACCTCCCACCACAGCTCCGCTGGGAGACCGGCAAACCCCCCAGGGTAATGGCAGAAATGGCCAATTTCAGGCGTTTCCCCTGTGGGCACTGGAGTTATGGCAGGCAAATGGTGGAGCCCCTGAGGAAATTCGGCCCTCGTGTTTGGTACGGGTACAAAAAATTATTTAAAATGCTAATGGAATGTTGGCCTTTACCTCAAGAGGGCTGGAATACAAAGTGGTGGAAGTTACGTTACTGCTGTACAGAGCCCTGATTGGACCCCATTTAGAACCAAGGTGCGAAGATGGAGTTAAGAGACAGATCAGCCGTGATCTAATTGAATGGCAGAACAGCTTTGAGGGGCTGAATGGTCTGCTCCTGTTCCTATGTATTTTACTAAGGAACTAAAGGAATGAAACACAGTCTGTATGTAGAGCAAAGGACCAACAATATGATCAGTGCAGCCAACTACTGATGCTCTTGTGCACTGGACCAACTTGAGGTTTGAGAACTCCTTTAACCCTAAATTTTTGCCTGTAATCCATAATCACACAGGTAAAGGTATTGGTGTTGCCAGGCAACCTAATCTGCCTCACTCAATACCATGTTACCAGACAAACCTTTGATCATTGGATAATGCAGAGCACCAATTGTTGCTGTGCCAAATGTTCCTGTTCAAATCCAGCCACACTACCAATACTTTTAACTTGTATCCACAGCGAAAAGGAACACCGTCATCCTCCAAGTTCCCCTCCAAGTCACATGACATTCCTGACTTAGACAAAAATCGCTGTGGCTTCACCATCGCTGAGTCATTGGCCCAGAATCTCCTGGAATGGCGCCGACGAATCCGTGAATTGTGCCGCAAAGTACGCCCTTTTCGTGTCCCGATCTCCCCATCGCAAACGTACTCTAAAATTTCAGAGGAAAGTGATCTGAATGCGCCGCAGTGAGCAGATTGGCCCATCAGGGACCTCTGAAGCGGCGCAGCCAATGGCTGACTCCATCTGCACCAATGAACTAATTAAGCAGGTCAGACATCTGAATTTCAAATCCTTTCACGATGCTGAACTTGATCACTTGCAGAAAATTGAGTTATGGACACACTCATCTGCTGGATTCAGTTTTCAGAAACATTCGAAGTCAGAGAGTTCATTTTTACCATTTATTTAGAAGATGACACTAGTCTGAGGCAGGGGAGGGTGGGGGGATGACGTTCGTCCGTTTCTCAAGCACGAAATGGGGAAAAAACATCCAATTTCCTGGGGCTATATCTCACATCCCAAAGGCACCTGATATATGTCCACCGCCATATTGGCTCGGGCGATTGCATATGCTAATGAGGGGCTCCTTACAATGCTAATTAGGGGCCTAATGTCTATTTAAGGACCCTCTCTGTTCAATTTTTCCAGTTCCTTCTGCGGCCTAACCAGTGGTCCTGAAAGGGACGGCCGGAGACCGCCAATATAAAAAATACGTTTTTTCTTTTTAAACTGATCTTGCAGTATAGCCAGGAGGAACAGGAGTGCTCCTTCTGGCTGCACGGCATTAATGAGGGCTGTGTTACTTTTCAGTCTAAGCGGCGGCGGCGAGAAAACCGACGCACTCTATTAAATACAGGCATGGCAGGGGACCTCAGTCCTGTGGAATGCGCATCTTGTGCCATGTGGGAACTCCAGGACGCTTCCCGTATCCTGGACAACCACATGTGCAGGAAGTGTCGTCAGCTGGAGAAGCTCGAGCTCTGGGTTTCGGAGCTTGAGCAGTAGCTGGCGTCACTGCGGTGCATCCGTGAGGCTGAGAGCTTCATGGATAGCACGTTTCAAGAGATGGTCACCCCGCAGCATAAGAGTGTACAGGCAGAGAGGGAATGGGTGACCGCCGGACAGACAAGGAGGACCAGGCAGGTAGTGCAGGAGTCCCCTGAGTACATCTCACTCTCCAAGCAGTGCTGGCGAGGGCGATGGTTCCTCTGGGGAGTACAGCCAGAGCCAAGTCCATGGCACCACGGGTGGCTCAGCTGTACAGGGGGGGAGGAGGATGATCGGGAAAGCAATAGTGATAGGGGATTCAATAGTTAGGGGAACAGACAGGCGTTTCTGCGGCCGCAGATGTGATTCCAGGATGGTATGTTGCCTCCCTGGTGCCAGGGTCAAGGATGTCTCTGAGTGGCTGCAGAACATTCTGAGGGAGGAGGGTGAACAGCCAGAGGTTGTGGTCCATATTGGTATCAATGACATAGGTAGAAAGAGGGATGAGGTCCTGCAGGCAGATTTTAGGGAGCTAGGAAAGAGATTAAAAAGCAGGACCTCAGAGGTAGTAATCTCCGGATTACTCCCGGTGCCACGAGCTAGTGAGTATAGAAATAGAAGGATAGAGCAGATGAATGTGTGGCTGGAGAGATGATGCAGGAGGGAGGGCTTTAGATTCCTGGGACATTGGGATCGGTTCTGGGGGAGGTGGGACCTGTACAGGCCAGACGGGTTGCACCTCAACAGAGCCGGGACCAATGTTTTCATGGAGGGGTTTGTTAGTGCTGTTGGGGAGGGTTTAAGCTAATTTGGCAGGGGGATGGGCACCAGGATGTAGCATTAGAAAGGAGAAACAAGCTGCACAAAGGATTGGGAGAGACAGATAGCACTAGAGTAAGAAATAGTACGGTATTAAGTGGGGTCAGACTAAGAGAGAATACAGGAATGCCTAAGATAGGTTTACAGTCTATTTGTGTAAACGCACGAAGCGTGGTAACTAAGGTTGGTGAGCTGCTGGTGCAAATAGCCACATGGGAATATGATGTCATGGCGATAACGGAGATCTGGCTCAAAAAAGGGCAGGATTGGGTACTAAATATTCCTGGATATAAGGTGTTCAGGAAAGATAAGGAAGGAAAGAAAGGAGGTGGGGTGGCAGTATTGATTAAGGAGAATATTACAGTGCTGGAGAAAGAGGCTGTCCTGGAGGGGTCAAGGACAGAATCTATTTGGTTAGAGTTAAGAAACAATAGAGGTGCCATTACAGTACTAAGTGTATTCTATAGGCCACCAACTAGTGGGAAGGATATAGAGGAGCAAATTTGCAGGGAAATTACAGAGGTGCAAGAACTATAGAGTAGTGATAATGGTGGACCTCAATTATCCTAATATAGACTTGGATAGTAATAGTGTAAAGGGCAGAGAGGGGGAAGAATTTCTTAAGTGTGTTCAAGAGAACTTTCTTGATCAGTACATTCCCAGCCCAACTAGGAAGGAGACATTGCTGGATCTGGTTCTGGGGAATGAGGTGGATCAAGTGGAGCACGTGTCAGTAGGGGAACATTTAGGGAACAGTGATCACAGGATTACATAGGATATACAGCACAGAAACAGGCCATTCGGCCCAACCAGTCCATGCCGGCGTTTATGCTCCACTTGAGCCTCCTCCCGTCTTTACTCATCTAACTCTATCAGCATAACCCTCTATTCCCTTCTCCCTCATATGCTTATCTAGCCTCCCCTTAAATATATCTAAACTATTTACCTCAACCACTCCCTGTGGTAGCGAGTTCCACATTCTCACCACTCTCTGGGTAAAGAAGTTTCTTCTGAACTCCCTATTGGATTTCTTGGTGACTATCTTATATTGATGGCCTCTAGTTATGCTCTTCCCCACAAGTGGAAACACTCTCTCTGTATCTACTCTATTGAAACCTTTCATAATTTTAAAGACCTCTATTAGGTCACCCCCTCAGCCTTCTTTTTTCAAGCGAAAAGAGACCCAGCCTATTCATCCTTTCCTCATAGGTATACCTTTGTATTTCTGGTATCATCCTTGTAAATCTTCTCTGCACCCTCTCCAGTGCCTCTATATCCTTTTTATAATATGGCGACCAGAATTGTATGCAGTACTCCAAGTGTGGTCTAACTAAGGTTCGATACAAGTTTAGCATAACTTCACTACTTTTCAATTCTATCCCTCTAGAAATAAATTCTAGTGCCTGGTTTGCTTTTTTTATGGTCTTGTTAACCTGTGTCACTACTTTTAGTGATTTGTGTATTTGTACTCCTAGATCCATTTGCTCCTCTACCTCACCCAGACTCACACCCTCCAAGTAATAAGTAACCTCCCTATTCTTCCTACCAAAATGTAATACCTCACATTTATCTGTGTTGAACTTCATTTGCCAATTATATGCTCATTCTACAAGTTTATTAATGTCTTCCTGTAATTTGTTGCTGTCCTCCTCAGTATTAACTATCCCCCCTAATTTGGTGCTTTAGGGGGGATAGTTAATACTATCCACAAATTTAGAAATTGTGTTTTTGATTCCAAAGTCTAAATTGTTAATATAAATTGTGAACAACAGTGGTCCCAGCACTGATCCTTGTGGAACACCACTACCCACCTTCTGCCACTGTGAACAGCTACCCTTTACCCCTACTCTCTGCTTCCTGTCTTGAAGCCAGCTAGTTATCCATTCTGCTACTTGTTCCCTGACTCCGCATTCTCTGACCTTATTCATTAGTCTATTATGTGGTACCTTATCGAAGGCCTTTTGAAAATCTAGATAAATTACATCTACTACATCTACTACATAATTACATCCCTTGTCTATTCTCTCTGTTACCTCTTCAAAAAATTCAATGATGTTGGTCAAGCAAGACTTTCTCTTTTGAAATCCATCTATTCATTATTATATTTTTGGCTTCTAGATGTTCTTCTATTTTCTCCTTTAGTAAGGATTCCATTATTTTTCCTACCACCGATGTTAAGCTGACTGGTCTATAGTTCCCTGGACATGTTCTGTCTCCCTTCATAAATATAAATATTATGTTAGCAATCCGCCAGTCCTCTGGCACTACACCTTTTTCTAATGAATTATTAAATATGTGTAATAATGCCTCTGCTATCGCTTTCCTAGATTCTTTTAAAATGCTCAGATGTAATTCATCCGGACCAGGGTTTTTTTCCTCTTTGAGTTTGATTCGTTTATTTAATATATCTCCTCTTTTTATTTTAAATGCAGTTATTCGATTACTAATCTCATGATCCAATGTTATGTCCACCTATTCTATCTCCATGGTAAATACTGAAGCAAAGTAATTATTTAATATTTCTGCCATCTCTCTATCACGGCCTATGGTATTATCCTGTCCATCCCTTAGTGGCCCTATTCCCATCCTGACCTTCCTTTGTTTATTGATGTGCCTGTAAAATATTTTACTATTTTGTTTTATGTTCCTTGATAATTTAATTTCATAGTTCCTCTTTGCCTTCCTAATTTTTTTTTTTTTACTTCTCACCTAATCTCTTCATATTCTCCCTTATCATGCTCTCCTCTGCTGTCCATGTACTTAATTTTCCTCTTCCCTTACCCTCAATTTTCCCCTTAAGTCTTTATTCATCCATGGTGTCTCATTAGTGTTTAGCTTGTTCTTGTTTTTTAGTGGAATATATATTTTCCTGGACTCTGTTGAACTCTGTTTTAAATGTTTCCATTGCTGTTCTATGTCATTGTTTGCCAATATTTTTGTCCATTATTTTCCCAAGTTCTTTTCTCAGCCCCTCAAAATCAGCTTTTCTCCAATCTATTACCCTGGTCTTCGTCATACTTATGTCCTTCTCAATTATTATTTTAAAGCCTATTATATTATGGTCACTATTGCCTAGATGTTCCCCTACTTTTACTTCTCTCATCTGCTCTGGTTCATTTACCATTACTAGATCCAATATCAAATCCTCCCTTGTTGGGCTGTTTACATATTGGGTTAGAAAGGAGTCCTGTTCACATTGTAGGAACTCCATTCCCTTATCCCCTTTACTTACCTCTTCTGTCCAATTAATATCAGGGTAGTTGAAAACCCCCATGATTATTATTCTATGTTTTTTACCCATTTCCCTAATTTGATTGCATATTTCTTCCTCCACCTCCCTTCCACTATTAGGTGACCTGTAGACTAGCCCTATTAGTGTAATTGATCCTTTATTATCTTTTATCTCTATCCACGTGAATTCTATTTCTGTCTTGCTGATAGGTGCGTCACTTTTTTCTACTGCAATTATGTTATCCCGAACAAGTACAGCTACTCCACCACCCCACCCCCCACCTTTTCCCTTTCTATCCTTTCAAATATCTATCATAGTATTATAAGGTTTAGATTAGCTACGGAAAAGGACAGGGAACAATCCAGAGTAAAAATACTTAATTGGAGGAAGGCCAATTTCAGTGGGTTGAGAATGGATCTGGCCCGGGTAAATTGGAATCAAAGATTGGCAGGCAAAACTGTAATTGAACAATGGGCTGCCTTTAAAGAGGAGATGGTTTGGGTGCAGTCGAGGTACATTTCCATGAAGGGGAAAGGTAGGACAACCAAAGTCAGAGCTCCCTGGATGACAAAAGAGATAGTGAGTAAGATGAAGCAGAAAAAGGGGGCGTTTGACAGATGTCAGGTTGAGAATACATGTGAGAACTCGGCTGAATATAGAAAGTTCAGAGGGGAAGTGAAAAAGGAAATAAGGGGCAAAGAGAGAGTATGAGAATAGATTAGCAGCTAACATAAAAGGGAATCCAAAAGTCTTCTGTAGGCATATAAATAGTAAACGGTTAGTAAGAGGAGGGTGGGGCCGATTAGAGACCAAAAAGGAGACCTATGCATGGAGGCAGAGGGCATGGCTGAGGTACTAAATGAGTACTTTGCATCTGTCTTTACCAAGGAAGAAGATGCTGCCAAAGTCATAGTGAAAGAGGAGATAGTTGAGGTACTGGATGGGATAAAAATTGATAACGAGGAGGTACTAGAAAGGCTGGCTGTACTTAGAGTAGATAAGTTACCAGGACCGGATGCTGAGGGAAGTAAAGGTGGAAATTGCGGAGATACTGGCCATAATCTTCCAATCCTCCTTAGATACGGGAGGGGGGAGGGGGGGTGGTGCCAGAGGACTGGAGAATTGCAAATGTTACACCCTTGTTCAAAAAGGGTGTAATGATAAACCCAGCAACTAAAGGCCAGTCAGTTTAACCTCGGTGATGGGGAAACTTTTAGAAACAATAATCTGGGACAAAATTAACAGTTACTTGGACAAGTGTGGATTAATTAAGGAAAGCCAGCATGGATTTGTTAAAGGCAAATTGTGTTTAACTAACTTGATCGAGTTTTTTGATGAAGTAACAGAAACAGTTGATGAGGGCAATGCGGTTGATGTGGTGTATATTGATAAAGTGCCACAAAATAGGCTCGCCAGCAAAGTTGAAGCCCATGGAATAAAAGGGACAGTGGCAGCATGGATACAAAATTGGCTAAGTGACAGGAAACAGAGTAGTGGTTAACCATTATTTTTCGGACTGGAGGAAGGTGGTGTTCCCCAGGGGTCGGTACTAGGACCACTGTTTTTCTTGATATATATTAATGACTTGGACTTGGGTGTACAGGGCACAATTTCAAAATTTGCAGATGACACAAAATTTGGAAGTATAGTGAACAGTGAGGAGGAGAGTGATAGACTTCAAGAGGACATAGACAGGCTGGTGGAATGGGCAGATGAATTTTAACACAGAAAAGTGTGAAGTGATACATTTTTGTAGGAAGAACTAGGAGAGGCAATATAAACTAAAGGGTAAATTCTAAAGGGGATGCATGAGCAGAGAGACCTGGGGGTATATGTGCACAAATCGTTGAAGGTGGCAGGGCAGGTTGAGAAAGCGGTTAAAAAAGCATACAGGATCCCGGGCTTCATAAATAGAGGTATAGAGTACAAAAGCAAGGAAGTTATGATGAACCTTTATAAAACACTGGTCCGACCTCAACTGGAGTATTGTATCCAATTCTGGGCACCGCACCTTAGGAAGGATGTGAATGCATTAGAGAGGGTGCAGAAAAGATTTACGAGAATGGTTCCAGGGATGAGGGATTGCAGTTACGTGGATAAACTGGAGAAGCTGAGGTTGTTCTCCTTAGAGCAGAGAAGGTTGAGAGGAGATTTGATAGAGGTGTTCAAATCATGAGGGGGTCTAGATAGAGTAGATAGAGAGAAACTGTTCCCATTGGTGGAAGGGTCGAGAACCAGAGGACACAGATTTAAGGTGATTGGCAGAAGAGGAAAAGGCGACATGAGAAAAAACTTTATTACGCAACAAGTGGTTAGGATTTGGCATGCACTGCCTGAGAGGGTGGTGGAGGCAGACTCAATCATAGAATCATAGAAAGTTACAGCATGGAAGGAGGTCATTGCGGCCCATCGTGTCCGCGCCGGCCAACAAAGAGCTATCCAGCCTAATCCCACTTTCCAGCTCTAGGTCCGTAGCCCTGCAGGTTACAGCATCCCAAGTGCACATCCAAGTACTTTTAAAATGTGGTTAGGGTTCTTGCCTCTACCACCCTTTCAGGCAGTGAGTTCCAGACCCCCACAACCCTCTAGGTGTAGAAATTTCCCCTCAAATCCCCTCTAAACCTTCCACCAATTACTTTAAATCTGTGCCCCCTGGTTTTTGACCCCTCTGCTAAGGGAAATAGGTCCTATCTATCCACTTTATCTAGGCCCCTCGTAATTTTATACACCTCAATAAGGTCTCGCCTCAGCCTCCTCTGTTCCAAGGAAAACAGACCCAGCCTATCCAGTCTTTCCTCATAGCTAAGATTCTCTACTCCTGGAAACATCCTTGTAAATCTCCTCTGTATCCTCTCTAGTGCAATCACATCTTTCCTGTAATGTGGTGACCAGAACTGCACACATTTCTCTAGCTGAGGCCTAACTAGTGTTTTATACAGTTGAAGCATAACCCCCTTGCTCTTGTATTCTATGCCACGGCTAATAAAGGCAAGCATTCCGTATGCCTTCTTAACCACCTTATCTACCTGGCCTGCTACCTTCAGGGATCTGTGGACATGCACTCCAAGGTCCCTTTGTTCCTCTACACTACTCAGTGTCCTACCATTTAATGTGTATTTCCTTTCCTTGTTAGCCCTCCCCAAATGCATTACCTCACACTTCTCCGGATTGAATTCCATTTGGCACTGTTCTGCCCACCTGACCAATTTATTGATATCTTCCTGCAGTCTACAACTTCCTTCTTCAGTATCAACCACACAGCCAATTTTAGTATCATCTGCAAACTTCTTAATCATACCCCCTATATTCAAGTCTAGATCATTGATATATACCACAAAAAGCAAGGGACCTAGTACTGAGCCCTGCGGAACACCACTGGAAACAGCCTTCCAGTCACAAAAACACCCATCAACCATTACCCTCTGCTTCCTGCCTCTGAGCCAGTTTTGAATCCAACTTGACACTTTGCCCTGGATCCCATGGGCTTTTAACTTTGTGACCAGTCTGCCATGTGGAACCTTATCAAAAGCCTTGCTAAAGTCCATATACACTACATCAAAGGCACTACCCTCATCTACCCTCCTTGTTACCTCCTCAAAAAATTCAATCAAGTTTGTCAGACACGACCTTCCCTTAACAAATCCATGCTGACTATCCTTGATTAATCCGTGTCTTTCTAAATGAAGATTTATCCTGTCCTTCAGAATTCTTTCCAATAATTTTCCCACCACCGAGGTTAGGCTGACTGGCCTGTAATTACTCGGTCTATCCTTTTCTCCCTTTTTAAACAAGGGTACCACATTAGCAGTCCTCCAATCCCCCGGCACCACACCTGAAGCCAGAGAGGATTGGAAAATGATGGTCAGGGCCTCTGCTATTTCCTCTTTTGTTTCGCTTAACAGCCTGGGATACATTTCATCTGGGCCTAGGGATTTATCCACTTTTAAAGCTGCTAAACCCCTTAATACTTCCTCTCTCACTATGTTTATTTCATCTAATAGTTCACACTCCTCCTCCCTGATAGGAGGCTTTCAAAAGGAAATTGGATAAGTACCTGAATGAAAAAAATTTGCAGGGCTACAGGGAAATGGCGGGGGAGTAGGACTAGCTGAAGTGCTCTTGTAGAGAGCTGGCACGGGCTCGACGGGCCGAATGGCCTCCTTCTGTGCTGTAACCATTCTATGATTCTATGACATCCAGGAAATTCATGATCGCCATTTACTTGACTGGGGGGTGGAGCTACGATAATCAATTTTCCACGGTTTCGTTCTCATGAAATTATAGTGTGGCACGAGCTCACTTACGCCATAATTTCCTGGGACTTTTACGGTGTGAAATGAACCCAATGCCGTAGATGCACCATTCCAATGGTGCAAGTCTACAGGTAAGTCTGGGCCACTATCCTGAAATTTCCTACCTAACACCATCATGGGGCCATCATCACCGCAAGGACATCAGCAGTTTAAGAAGAAGGCCCCCCATTACTTTCTCAGGCCTTTAGGGATGGGCAATAAATGCTGCTTACCAACTTCGTCCACATCCCAAGAACAAATAATAAAATGGCAACAGACCGTTTTGTGCTTTACATTGGTGCTCTTATGTATAATGTGAATGGGATTAACAATCACCTTGTAACCATAGTACTTTGCACCAGATAATATGAGGGCTGCCCATCATGTGCTTAAGTGTCAGCCATGGCTCAATGGTAGCCCTCTCACCTCTGAGTCACAAGGTCATGGTTTCAAGCCCCACTCCAGAAACTCAAGCACATAATCTAGGCTGACACTTCAACAACAACAGCAACAACTTGCATTTATATAGCGCCTTTAACACAGTAAAACAGTGCAGTACTGAGGGTGTGCTGTACTTTAGGAGGTGCCGCCTTTCAAATGAGGTGTTAAGCCGAGGCCCTGTCTGCCCCCTCAGGTGGACGTAACATATCCCATGCCACTATGTTGAAGATGAGCAGAGGAGTTGGCCAAAATGTAATCACTCAACCAACATCATTATAACAGATTATCAGGTCAATATCACATTGCTGTGCACAACTTGGCTGCCACGTTTCCTACATTACAACAGTGACTACACTTCAAAAGTACTTCAATTGGCCGTAATGCGATTTGGGACATTGTGAAAGTTGCTACATAAATGCAAGTTCTTCCTTTCTTAGTTGGATTCACAGGAACTTTCCTCCTTGTTCGGGCTCTTGATACATCCTGTCACGCAGCAGAACTATCAACTGTTAGCCAAGCAGTTCCATGAACTAGGAGGGCATTGATTACAAGTTCATTTTGGAGTATGTCCCTTCATGGAGCGTTCTACTTTCTGGAACACTTTGTCAAGACTTCACCAACACTCAATCAACATTTATTCCAGAAATTCTCTGAGGACTTCACCTAAAAAGAGTGAGTGCTGTGCTACTCTACCTTATAGGAGTCACCAGGCGAAAGGGAGTGCTTGGTCACGGGGATCTTGCTAGGGGTCCTCCTTGGTCTGCAGGAGGAATGGGAGAAGGACATGAGGCCAGGCAGAGCAGCACCAGCTGCTGCAGGAGAGAGGGACAGGATGGTGAGGTGAACTCCTTCCCCCCTGCGGGTACAGGACATCCCTCCTCCTCTAGAAGTCCTCCACCAGGACTTCCAGTGCTGCATCCGAGAACATGTGCGCACACTCACTCAGTCCCTGGGCTATCCGGAAATGTGCTGCAGTGTGTTAGCCAGCACACTCCACACCTTCAGTGGAAGTGGGTGCATGGAGCTCACACATACTACGCTACGAAAATTGTGTCTAATCAGCGCTTGAGTGCTAAACCTGTAGTTGTCTGCTTGAGCACCTCCAGGCAAGTTCAAATTATGGTAATCAGCAATTAGGACCAACATTACGTGCTAAATCCAGACTTTCAAACAGGCATGTCTTATTAGCACAGCACCCATTTAGAGCCTGTTTTCACCCTTTCACCAAAATAACCCCCAGAATTCACTAAACAGAAATTGCCTCTTTAAAAGTTGCCCTCTGTCACGGATAGTTCCAGCAGATGAAGTATGCTGCTGTTTTAATATAGATCTGCATGTTGCTTGTTGTGGACATCAGTTCATCTTGCACTACTCAAAACCGTGTGACATTTGCCACAGTTTTGTCCATTCACTTAATCTGTCGATATCCCTTTGTAATTTTACACTTTCATCTACACTGCCTACAATGCTGCCTGTCTTTGTGTCATCGGGGAATTTGGATATATGACTTTCTATGCCATCATCTAAGTCATTAATAAATACTGTGAATAGTTGAGGCCTCAACACAGATCCCTGCGGGACCCCACTCGTCACATCCTGCCAGTTTGAGTGCCTACCCATTATAAGAACTTAAGAAATAGGAGCAGGAGTAGGCCATTTGGCCCCTCGAGCCTGCTCCGCCATTCAATAAGCTCATAGAAACATAGAAACATAGAAGATAGGAGCAGGAGTAGACCATTCAGCCCCTCGAGCCTGCTCCGCCATTCAATGAGATCATGGCTGATCATCCAAATTCAGTACCCTGTCCCTGCCTTCATGGCTGATCTTCTACCTCTACTCCACTTTCCTGCACTATCCCCATATCCCTTGATTCATTTAATATTCAAAAATCTATTGATCTCTGTCTTGAATATACTCAACGACTGAGCCTCCACAGCCCTCTGGGGTAGAGAATTCCAAAGATTCACCACCCTCTGAGTGAAGAAATTTCTCCTCATCTCAGGCCGACCCCTTATTCTGAGACTGTGACTCCTGGTTCTAGACTCCCCAGCCAGGGGAAACATCGTCCCTGCATCTACCGTGTCAAGTCCTGTAAGAATTTTGTATGTTTCAATGAGATCACCTCTCATTCTTCTAAACTATAGAGAATATAGGCCAAGTCTACTCAATCTCTCCTCATAGGACAATCCCCCATCCCAGGAACCAGTCTGGTGAACCTTCGTTGCGCTCCCTCTATGGCAAGTATATCCTTCCTTAGGTAAGGAGACCAAAACTGTACACAGTACTCCAGGTGTGGTCTCACCAGGGCCCTATATAGTTGCAGTAAGACGGCTTTACTCTTATACTCAAATCCTCTGCCTACTGCCTGTCTCCTGCTGCTCAGCCAATTTCCTAACCAGGTCAATAATTTGCCCTCAATTCCGTGGGCTTCTAACTCAGCTAACAGTCTCTTATGTGGGACTTTATCAAATGCTTTCTGGAAGTCCATATAAATAACGTCCATAGACATTCTCCTGTCCACTACTTTAGTCACCTCTTCAAAAAATTCAATCAGGTTTGTCAGGCATGACCTACCTTTCAAAAATCCATGCTGGCTCTCTCTGATCAACTGAAAATTTTTGATGTGTTCAGTCACCCTATCCTTAATTATAGACTCTAGTAATTTCCCGCCAACAGATGTTAGGCTAACTGCTCTATAATTCCCTGGTTTCTCTCTCTCGCCATTCTTAAATAGCAGAGTGACATGCGCAAATTTCCAACCTAAAGGAACGCTTCCTGAATCGAGAGAACTTTGGAAGATTATAGTTAGGGCATCTGCAATGTGCTCACATACTTCCCTTAAAACCCTGAATGGAAACCATCTGGTCCTGGGGATTTGTCACTCTTTAGTGCCATTATTTTCTTCATTACTGTTATTTTACTTATGTTAATTTTATTGAGGCCCTGTCCCTGATTCAATATTAGTTTCCTTGGGATTTCAGGCATGCTATCCTCTTCCTCTACTGTAAATACTGACGCAAAGTAATTATTCAACATGTCCACCGTTTCCTCATTATCATTGACAATATCACCGCTTTCAGTTTTTAAGGGGCCAACATTGCTCCTGACTGCCCTCTTTTTCCTTATAATTATAAAAATTCTTTGTGTTCATTTTGATATTCCTTGCAAGTTTCTTTTCATACTCCCTTTTTGTTGATCTTACTGTCTGTTTTGTGACCCTTTGCTGTTCTTTGTATCTTTCCCATTTGTCAGTATCTGTGCTATTTTTTGCATCTTTGTATGTTTTTTCTTTCAGTTTTACGCTGTCCCTCACCTCTTTAGTTGTCCATGGCTGAGTTTTTTTTGGCAAGTAGAGTTCTTGCCCCTCAGGGGTATAAACTGGTTTTGTACCACCTTAAATTCTTTTTTGAACACTTCCCACTGATCTTCTGTCATTTTACCCATTAACAGATTTGCCCAGTTTACTGTGGACAGTCTCTGTCTCATCCCATTGAAGTCGGCCTTACCCAAATCTAGAATCTTAGTGGCCGTTTTGTGTTTCTCCCTTTCAAACGCTACGTTGAACTCGATCATGTTATGATCACTAGTGGATAAATGTTCATGCACAGTTAGGCTGTTAACTAAATCTAGCTCATTACAATTTCACTGATTTATTCCAACCAGGAGCATCAGAACTAGAAAGAATGGCAAATAAGATAAAACCATTGATTGAGTTCAAACACAGGTTAAATCGCAGCAAAATTGCTGAAGCCCTCAGCAGTATTAATCTATTGCATTATTATACTGTTAAAGAATATCAAAATTGAAGACTTCCGTGTGCACTGATTTCAAATGAAAATAGGCAATGGACAATTTAACAGATTCTCATCTATTACCTGCTAATGATCACAGCTCCCTTGTAGAGGACTGAGAAGGTTGGCATCTCTTTCAGATTCCTGTCCCTGCGACACACGCATTCATTACTTTCCTCATATCCACTCTGCCTCAGAGGAAAGGGGGGGGGGAACCAACACACAGCTAAAGCTTTAAAACGGCCAGTCCACGTGACAGTTCTTATGGATGTTTAATTCCTCTAGATATTAGCACAGTTCATCCACATCATCACTATCTTCACGAATAGATTAAGCTTATGCAAGAAGCAAAGCCAACTCTTTGTATAGCGCAGCATTGTTAGTGATATGTGACCACTGTGAAAAGATGAACGACACACGCACCGAAATCCAAATGATCCTGCTAAAAACGCAAGCAAGGCAGTGTCTGAAATATAATTGATGCATCTCAAATCACAGGATGTTTCTCATCTCAATTAGTCCATCTGGGAAGATGCAGAGTGCAAGCTACCTTCTGTAGCATGCGTGCAGATACACAAACTACGTCGGCTGACACAGAAAATAGGTTTAAAACTGAGCCATATTTCTGGCATCTATCCAGTCCTCGTTTCCCTACACTCCTTGTAGCTGGTCAGGATGTCATTTCATGCATTGCTTCTATTCTTCCAAGTTCGAAGTTTGATGAGGACATTATTCTATATCTTATAGCTCCAGATGTGTTTAGGCTTTCACTATTTCTATGAAATAAGTTGTATTCGGGGCCCATACCACTGTGTAGATATTTGCTACAAGTGCAACTGAAGTAATCCTTTTTTTGGAGCAGTACAACCACCATTTAAAGACATTTAATGCAAATTCATAAAATAATGGTAGAGTTTCTGTTGCTTAATGGGAATGAAACCAAAGTTAATTAAACGCTCATGTTTCAGATATGCAAGCAGACATACTAGACATCCTACAATCTGAAGGAAATGAGACATTTCTGTTCAACTTGAAAACCGTGACTGCATGAGGTCTTCACCATAGATCGGTCACATCATAATGCCAGTAATTTGTGGCAACATTACAGGAAATTTCATAACAATAGTTTCAAAGGTTATTGCCCTTTGCAAGATGACATTTTGTGGGTTACCACCTCTGTTCATAAAAAAAAGAGGAAAAGGAACATCACATCTCACTCACTTTGCAAAGCTTCAGTTATACTACATCTATCCCGACTGAAAAGGTGAACTTTTTATGTTACAATCAATAAAAGAACTTGTATTTATATAGCGACTGCACAATCTCAGGACATCCAAAAATGTTTTACAGCCAATTAAGTACTTCTGAAGTGTAATCATAAGAACATAACATAAGAACATAAGAAATAGGAGTAGGCCATTTGGCCCCTCGAAACTGCTCCGCCATTCAATAAGATCATGGCTGATCTTCTACCTCACTGCCACTTTCCTGCACTATCCCCATATCCCTTGATTCCCTTAATAGTCAAAAATCTATCGATCTCTATCTTGAATATACTCAACGACTGAGCCTCCACAGCCCTCTGGGGTAGAGAATTCCAAAGATTCACCACCCTCTGAGTGAAAAAATTTCTCCTCATCTCAGTCCTAAATGGCCGACCCCTTATTCTGAGACTGTGACCCCTGGTTCTAGACTCCCCAGCCAGGGGAAACATCCTCCTGCATCTACCGTGTCAAGCCCTGTAAGAATTTTAGATGTTTCAATGAGATCACGTCTCATTCTTCTAAACTCTAGAGAATATAGGCCTAGTCTACTCAATTTCTCCTCATAGGACAATCCCCCATCCCAGGAACCAGTCTGGTGAACCTTCGTTGCACTCCCTCTATGGCAAGTATATCCTTCCTTAGGTGAGGAAACCAAAACTGTACACAATACTCCAGGTGTGGTCTCACCAGGGCCCTATATAATTGCAGTAAGACGTCTTTACTCTTGTACTCAAATCCTCTTGTAATAAAGGCCAACATACCATTTGCTTTCCGAATTGCTTGCTGTATCTGCATGTTAACTTTCAGTGATTCGTGTACGAGGACACCCAGGTCCCTCTGAACACCAACATTTCCCAACCTCTCACCATTTAAAAAATACTCTGCTTTTCTATTATTCCTACCAAAGCAGAAAAATCACTGTTGTAATGTAGGGAAACACTGTATGGAGCATTCGGTATTGCACTTGTCCCATTTTAAGATATATGAGGATGTGAAATATTAGGAATTATGCTTTCCTTATATATTGATTCATTTGCCCTCATTCTTAAACCTCCATTTTATAACCCTGATCTGTATCTCTTGAAAGCGGAAATCTCCCCTGTTAGCCTTAGGGATCAGATAGATTCCTTCAATTTGAATAATCTGCCGATGATAAATTATGCAAGGCTGCCATTGGCTCTTCCCGTGTCGCTGCCAATATTCAAGTAATTAGATATAGATCAGTTGTCCAAAATTAATCTGAGCAGAAACACCATCAGCTGCAACTCGCTGACTGCACAGGGTCGTTAGATAGGCCGGGTGCTGCAAATATTTTGAGACACACACTAATTTTGAAAAGACTCTTTCACTCCAAAAACAACTGCACTGCACGAGAACCATAGAACCTGGAGTTGTTGACACCGCCAGGAGGCAGATAGCATCTCCAAGTGACAGCACATGGGGTCCCTGTTGTACTTCACCCCTGTTAGTGCTCTAGGAGCCCTGCATAGATACCTGACCTTGACATCAGTTGGTAGCCTTGGAGTTCTTATTGATCAGCAAAGATAAAGATTGTGCACAACTGGAAAAGTACACAGGATGCTGATCTCATTAAGTGGACAGAGGAAACATTGTGGAAATAATGCTTGAGAGGATTATCTCCTAAGTGAAAATCCTGCACGCAAAAATTAATCCTAGCTGGACTTTGTTAATAAAGCAACTGTTGAGAGAAGTGAAGAGTGCAAACCTGCTCATTCTTGAGTCAGATGTGGGTGGGGGGATCATACTTCAATAAACAAAGGCAAGTTGGTACCACAATACCCATAGATGCAGAAGCTTTATTTCATGCTGTGACTGAAAATAATTTCGCATCACGTTTCCTAAAGTTATAGGGCTAAAAATTGAGTAGTGCCCTGTTTGGGGCGCTAACTTCGCCGGGGCGCTACTTTTAGCACCCCGGAAAAATTAGCGCCCCCGCGCCGGAACTTGAGTGATTGCGCCTCAAGAGGGAAGCGGGGTGCTACTGGAAGTGTCCCGCATCCCTCTTGGGGCGCTACGTGCTGCAGCGCCACTCTCTGCGGCACGTCGCGTCACGGTACTGCAGGCCTTCCTCCCCTTTTTAAAGGGGAGGGGCCTTGCGCAGCGCGACCCGGGTCCCAGCTGGGCCCCCGGGGATCGGGAGTGCCGGCAAAAGAGCCCGGCACTCCAGGGGGGGGGGGCCGTTCAGGAGGCCGGGGACGGGAGCGCAGGCAGGTGCTGGCAGGCGGCCAGCAACAAAAATGGCCGCCCCGCACCTCGCCCTTAAATTGCGCCTCCCCGACCACAGGTAGGCCCCCCTGACCCCGTCAGACATAGCGTCCGGCGGTAAGTCAGGGGGCACTCCCAAAGTTCGCGGCCGGGGCAGCGAGCGATGATGTCATTGCCGGTGGCGCAGCGCCACAGGGCACTACCGGTTAGCGCCGCCACTAACCTCCCGCTGAATTTCGCGGGAGGCGTGGGCAGCGCCCGCCCGGACACTGGTTGCTTTGTGCCCCGTTAGCGCCCTAACGGGAGGAGCAAATCAACCCAATTTTTCCCCCATAACTTCCTATCGTTACCACAGCACTGGATAATCAGACAAAATGAGAAAGAGCAAATACTGTTGTGCAGTATTTGCTGGGTGGCTTTAGCTGGGCATCTTCAGGTGAGCATAATTGACCTGATCACACTACAGCAAATCGAACTTTCAGTAGTACTGGAAAGAAAACTATTCTGAAAGAATTTAAACGCAGATTAAAAGAATCGCTAAAAGAATTTAGCAAGCAGTTTAAATCCCTTTGAAAGTGCCGCTCATCATAATCATTCTGATTTGAAACGCATGTTTAGCCACCTTGAATCAGAAACTCAACCATCAGATTCTTCATTTTGAAATCCAAATCCAAAGCTGCTCGGTTCAAATGTTACCAAGTGCAGCGAGCACATAGCATTGAATGGAAATGTCCTCCCGGCGATAACACTGGAAGGGCTGAGGCCCTGATTCACACGACTTTTGTTGAGCTGCTAAAATTCAACGTTTTCTCCTTTATTGACACTGTTATCTGCTTTAAAATGGTACGAGTCAGCAATACCGATTTATGCCCCCGGTTCACACAGCCGTTAGATCTGGCAACATGCAGGTTAGCTGATTCTCTGGAGACCTTTTCTTTCTTTTTGTTTTAAAGTTGCTTTGCACTGGATCTAGTTATACCACAGTTTGTGCCCAGCTGAACGACGACCTCCCTGAGGAGGTGTCACACTGCTTTTAATAAAATGAATTGCACTGAGAGCTACAACAACATAGAAACATAGAAACATAGAATCTAGGAGCAGGAGTAGGCCATTCGGCCCGTCGAGCCTGCTCCGCCATTCAATACGATCATGGCTGATCATCCAAATCCAGTACCCTGTCCCTGCTTTAATCCCCACAGTACACATATCCCACCCTACCCCCATAACCCCACGTAACCCCACGTAACCCCACGTATTTAATTCCCCCTAACATATCCCATCCTATCCCCATAACCCCACATATTTAATCCCCCCCTAACACTAAGGGTCAATTTATCATAGCCAAATCAACCTAACCCGCACATTTTTGGACAACAACAACAACTTGTATTTATATCGTGCCTTTAACATAGTAAAACGTCCCAAGGCGCTTCACTGGAGTGTTATAAGACAAAAAATTTGACACCGAGCCACATAAGGAGATATTAGGGCAGGTGACCAAAAGCTTGGTCAAAGAGGTAGGTTTTAAGGAGCGTCTTAAAGGAGGAAAGAGAGTTAGTGAGGTGGAGAGGTTTAGGGAGGGAATTCCAGAGCTTAGGGCCTAGGCAACAGAAGGCACCAATGGTTGAGCGATTATAATCAGGGATGCTCAAGAGGGCAGAATTAGAGGAGCGGAGATATCTCGGGGGGTTGTGGGGCTGAAGGAGATTACAGAGATAGGGAGGGGTGAGGCCATGGAGGGATTTGAAAACAAGGATGAGAATTTTGAAATCGAGGCGCTGCTTAACCGGGAGCCAATGTAGGTCAGCGAGCACAGGGGTAATCTACTGCCTTAGACTGGAGTTATGCTCAAACTGCTGAAATGGTTGGGCATGAAAACTGCAGCAAATCAACATCAAATCTGTAGTACAACGGATACATTAGTATGTCAGTAATCGTAGTGAAGCCAGGCTCTTTCTCATTTTGACTGATTCTCCAGTGCTGTGGTAATGATAGGAAGTTATAACCATAGGAAACGTGTTGCACTGGGGAGTTTTAAGGCAGGAAACACTTCTGGGATGGCTAGAGCCTGTCTGCGCGAACACTCAGCTCAAAGTCCATCGTGTTAGTTACGGGTGTAGTGTGTCTACACCGATGATGTCAATTCTTAACAAACGATTCACACAGGTTCATAACTGAGGAGGAAATTCTACACAGAATGAACAAGAATCGAACATGAAATGAACAGCGATTGAAATGTGCTGTTCGTCTCTGTCTTTATCGTGATCTTGCTTTGTATAGAATATACTTGTCACGATCTAAATGCCGTTCATGGATATTCATCTACATCAGTCATCATACAAACCAAACCACATCCAGCGTTCCGAGCCCTTATTCAAACAGATAAGATTTGTCAGGTACAATGTACACAGATTTGGCAGATGTGCGTTTATGGTTCTCTGGGGGAGAAATTCAGTATCGCCCCATTTGGGGCGCAATTATTGGCCGGGCGTAAAGATTAGCGCCTGGTGCTAATTATCGCCTCCGACTGCAAACTTGACTTTTATCGCCCCTAGAGGTGATTGAGCGCTAAATCAGGCGCTACACATCTGTGTTAAGGCGCAAAGGCCGAGGAGCGAGGCGCTAACTCAGAGCGCTGGCGAAACTCATGTGATGTCAGTCAGCAATGGAACACAGACACACTGGCGCCGGCCAGTTCTTAAAGGGGAGGGTTGATCTTGCTTTCCATCCACATCCTGCTCATTGCAGCCTTGAATCTCGGCCTGGAGAGACCTGTACATCAAATCTGCTGGAAAGAACAATGGAGAGAACCAGGGAAAGAGCTCAGAGTGCAACCTCCACAGTCTTTTCTAAATCGATACAAGGAAGGGCAAATCAAAATGAACCTGCAAAGTGCTGCTCATTACCCAAAACTCCTTCACAGAACGTTGAATCTCTCCAGAAGTCTATCTCTCTCTCTCTCAGAATGCGTGGTTCAAAAATGTCATCAATAAAAAAAGGCAGGAAGCGGTCGCCTTTAAATAGCGCTCCCCCAGTCCCTTCCTGACTGCAAAACGCTCACCTCAACCTGTCGTTGCTAGCGGCAGGCGGTAAGGCAGGGGGCGCCACTCAATATCCGCTCCGGGGTGCTACCTGGGGCGTTGCGCACTCGACTGACGTCACGATCTGCCAGCGCAGGAGATCGTGGCGGTAGTGTTTAGCACCGCTGCAAAATGTCTAGTTAATTTCGTGAGCGGCGCAAACATCGCCGCGCCCTGGGCACTAGTTGCTTTGCGCCCCATTAGCGCCCTCTTAAGGCGCTAACGGGAGGCACAACCAACTGAATTTTCCCCCTCTGTTTCTGAGTGGACCGATGTTCTGTGAGATGATATACATTCAGCTGGCGTCACTGAGGAGTCTTGTTAATAACTATCCCTGTCAGATAGAACGGAGATCAACAAGATTTGCAAACACCATAAAGAGAGATTTAATGCAAACTCAAAAAGAATGGTGAAGTTTCTATTGCTTAATAGGAATGAAACCAAAGTTAATTTAACACCCATGTTTCAGTTATGCAAGCAAACATACTACACATCCTCCAATCTGAAGGAAATGAGACATTTCTGTTCAACTTGAAAACTGTGACTGCGTGAGGTTTTCACCATAGATCAGCCACATCATAATGCCAGTAATTTGTAGCAACAAAACAGGAAATCTCAGATAAAAAAAACTGTCAAAAGATGACATTTTGTGGGTTGCCACCTGTGTTTATAAAAAGAGGAAAAGGAACACCACATTTCACTCTCTTTGCAAAGCTCAAGTTTTACTACATCTATCCCTCCTGAAAAGGTGAACGTTCTGTGTTACAATCAATGAAAGAACTTGCATTTATATAGCGACTGCACAATCTCAGGACATCCCAAAGCGTTCTTTGATATGGAGCAGGAGTTGCAATTCAATTTCAGAGCCATTACCTGCACGGTTTTGCTATTGGGCAACTGTGAACACAGCAAAGCTCATCCTGTGCTGGTTGAGGAAACATAGTAGCTTCCAGTTGATGACCAGGGCTGGAAATAATGCTGCCATCCATTCCACATGCCAAACATCTACTCTTGCAAAGCAGTCTTCCCTGGCAGTTTTGCACAGCATTACCTCTGTGTGAGGTACAAAGGAGTTGGCACTTTACATTTAAAGCACTGCCCCCTACAGGCTGTCTCTATTCTCTTAAAAATAAGCCCGTTTTAGTAGGCAATTGCTAACTCAGGTTGCCAATCCTCCAGGATTGTCCTGAAGTCTCCAGGAATGACAGATTAATCTCCAGAACACTGCTGCGAGTAATCCATAATTAAAAAAATCATAGCGGCATTAAAAGAATTGTACGTGTAACTCGCACCAAGTCCCGTTCGCCCATCACCCCTGTGCTCGCTGACCTACATTAGCTCCCGGTTAAGCAGCGCCTCGATTTCAAAATTCTCATCCTTGTTTTCAAATCCCTCCATGGCCTCGCCCCTCCCTATCTCTGTAATCTCCTTCAGCCCCACAACCCTCACCCCGAGATATCTGCGCTCCTCTAATTCTGCCCTCTTGAGCATCCCTGATTATAATCGCTCAACCATTGGCGGTCGTGCCTTCTGCTACCAAGGCCCTAAGCTCTGGAATTCCCTGCCTAAACCTCTCCGCCTCGCTACCTCTCTTTCCTCCTTTAAGACGCTCCTTAAAACCTACCTCTTTGACCAAGCTTTTGGTCACCTGCCCTAATTTCTCCTTATGTGGCTCGGTGTCAAATTTTGTTTTGTAACACACCTGTGCAGCGTCTTGGGATGTTTTACTCCATTAAAGGTGCTATATAAATACAAGTTGTTGTTGTTGTTGTTTTTAATCATTTTCTTTGCGCACTTTTGTTTATTAGTTAGAAAAATATTGGAGAGGGAAAAAAGGCTGTTTGATTGAGTGGGGCAGGAGGTCATGTGATGAAACCTCCACGAATATGTCCAATCAGAGTTGGCAATCCATTTTGGTTGAAGAAGTGTGAAGTCTGAGGAAAATGTGAAGCGATGGAAAACATGGGAATCCTGGAGGTCAAGTATGAAATTAAAACAGGTTTTAAAGTGAAATAGAAGCTGATATTAAAGGACAGCAAAACCATTGGCTCCAAAATGAGACAGAACAGGTCAACTTGGAAGGTGTAGCTCCAACCCCAATCTCTATTTTGTGCTGGTACTTCCCTGGTTATTCACACGTTCGTTGTGTCTTTAATATCTTTTATTTCTTCAATATTCCTGTTCATTACTTGACTGAGATGATGTGTTATATCGTCCCACTCATTCTATCTCTCTGTATTTGTTATATATACATAGTTTCCCCCTCCCTCTTTTGATTATATCAATCTCTCAGTTCTGATGAAGGGTATGCACTCGAAATTTAGACTGTCCGTTCTCTCCCAGATCCTGACTGACTTCCTATCCCTCCAGCTTTTTCGCTTCTTGTTTCAGATTTTCAGCATCTGCAGTATTTTCCTTTTACTTAAAATTGGGAGTCCGTGCGGCACAGAATCCCAGGAACAATAAATGTCACCAACGTCCGATCATAGGGCAGTCGTTATTCTTTGATAGTGTAAGTGCAGATGCACATTTTCCAGACCAGATCCATTTTGCTCACAGGACCCTATTATTTGAAGGTCTAATTCAATGTAATTGGAATCAATTGGACTAATTGGCCAAATCATCTGAAATAACAGGCTCAGAAAACAACTGACCTGAAATCTGACTGCATGTAGCAAAATTAAATCAACCTTCCTCTTCATGTCGCCTGCTGTCTCTGGCTGGAGCTCTGAAAAGCAGTATCTAGATGCACAGCAAGATAAGCAGTAAAACCATTTGATACGCTAAAGGTAGTGTGACAAATTGTGTCCATTGGTTGCTAAGTAAAGTTACAGTTCTCCAGTAGCAGATCAAAACTTTACTTCAAGAAAAATGGAGTGGTAGATTATGGTTTAATACCTGTGATTTTCCATATGACAAGGTTCTGGCATCAACAAGCTATCTAGAAGAGTGTTACTGAGTGGAGACTAATGGCTCTATTGCAGTTTAGGCTTCCCCCACCACCACAACACCGCTTACTTCTACAAATAACTTAACTACAGTCTCCATAAACAGACCACACTGCTTATGAACGGAAACTGTAGGTCAAGTCTGACAATCAACTCCAGCGCATTGCTTACTGCATGGCTATCATATCTCCTGTCAAATCAGGTGACAGGAAATATCACGAACTAGAACACTTTGTACAGGCTAAGCTACTGGTCAAATTAATTTGCAATAAAAATATGATTCACAGAAGCAAAACAAAAAAGCACAGGCACAATGCGAATTGAGCAATTCTTGCATGAGAGAACTGGGAACAGTACACAAAGGATTAATCTAGCATTGTGCTCTTGGTCTCTGGTCTCTTCAGTCTACCGTCTCTTTCAGGATACATGAGACCTAAGTGGCCACATAGTTCAATTCATCCTTACCAAAGCTGCTGAGCGCTGAAAAATTCAAAACTCTTATACCTATTTTCATTTGAAGACAGTACTATCACTGAACTGTAGGCACCATGAGGATGACTGCATGACCAGCGAATGAGAAGTTAAATGTTTATGGTCTGAGACCTAAGGACCCTTGACTGGTATAGCCCTTAGAGCATATAATTCAATTCAATTCACAACTAAATCAAAGCACCTTTTCTCAACTAATTCCTGATCAAGTAGAACAATTAAAGATGGGAAAAGGTCATTGGCCTAACGAAGCTCATCCCCCGAAGTCATGGCCAGTGCAGTCGGGTCAATCGCAGTCAACATTTAACAGGAACGGAGTTGCCAATTTTCCACTCAATGGGCCGAAAATTGATCCCGGGACGCGAGAGTACGCACTGCGTACTCTCGCGTATTCCCACTCCAATTGCCGGTTTTCTGCATGCCCTGCGCATGCGCTGAAAACCGGCAATTGCTCTTCAGAAAAGGGGGCGGGTCCTCGGTGCATCGCGTGCGCGCTACAGGCTGCGCGCACGCTGTGCACTTCATGCTTTGGACGCGCAGGTAAGTACTGAAGATTTTAGAAATGTAAAAAGGAGGAGTAAGACCCGCTTTTAAGAAGGTAAGTAGTGAATTAAGTATTTTTTTGAATTTTTTTTTACAGGTATATCTTTTTTAGAGACTTTAAAGACAGGTAAGTTTATTTTTAAAACTTTTTAAAAAGATTTTAAATTTTTTCAAAAATTTAATTTTTTATTTAAAATGGTTAATTTAATTAACTATACTTATTTTATTAATGTGATGGTTTTTTTTTTAAATTTAATTGAGGTTTAGCTGTTATTTTGGGGGGGGTGTAAGATTCATAGATTTCACAGCCATGCTATGAGACTTATGAATGGAAGATGGTGTGCTGCCATTGGCTCTAACTGAGTCACGTGATCCCACAGCTCGCACAAATTCACTACGCCGCTGGGATACGCAAGCCCAGCACAGCTGATGTCTGGAACATCAAGTTCGTGCGAGCTGGATCTGAAAAAGCACAAGCGAGGTGAGAGATCGCGGGAAAGCCTTACCCCCGCGGGAACAGAGCGAGATCAATTTCTGGGCCATTGTGTTTTTTTTTAAAAAGACCCACTCTGCTTGCTTTTTTCAAAGCCTCGCTCCTGTGTTTTTTAAACTTCCATTCCGTGTTTTTTTTTAATCCTGCTTTTTTGGTCCTCTTTCCCTGCTGTAAAGCAATTCATGATAAGCATTTCAACAGAACCTCCTTTTTAAAATAAAACAGCCTTCTCTATGCCAAAAACTAAAACATGTTTAAGTATCGCTGCTGTTAGATAAAACTTCAAATAGATTTCAAACTTGGATAAATACCTATATAAGTACAAAATGTTCACATATCTATGTATGAAACTAATTTCCACTATCAAGAAATCCATCCAAATCATTTCAATCTGAGCATATCAACTGGAGGATACTGAAAACGTATTGAGGTCAGAGTGTTAAAGATGGTCAATGTTACATCCTTAAAAAAATGAAGGCCTTTTCAAATGAACTGAGCTAATATTTTCTGCCAATATTTAGTGGTCATAGAGAATGAATTTCACAAAACTGGATGTTTCGTTTAATATTTTGAAAACTTCAATCTGGCCATCTTAATCTTCCGTCTGGACATTACAGCTAAAACTTCTCTAATCCTTTCTCATAGCTCATACACTCAAGGTCAGCCTTGTTGCCCTTCTCTGCAACGTCTTCAAAACTTGTAGATGCTTTTTGTGTTGTGGTGATCAACATTGAACGCAGACTCCAAATTAGGTCTGACTAATGCTTTGTGGAGTCACCATAACTTTTGAATACTTGTGCTTTACAGTTCTCATTATTTATCTCATCTTTCTGTTCTGGACAATGTGGCAAAGTCATTGAAACAAAACATTCAAAAATAGTTTCCATTACTTTACCTGTTACCGATGTAAAGTTAATGAGCTTATAGTAACCTGAGTCATAGGGCTGGATTTTGCCAGGCCCGAGGAGGCGGGTTTGGAGGCGTGTGAGGTGTTAAATTTGCAAAAAATGGCGGGCGGCTCCAATCCCACCTCCAGCCCACCTCTGAGCAATTTTCCCAAAAGCGGGCTTTCAGACCCCGTTTTGATCCCGCCTCCAAGAGGCGGGATAGGCCCTTAAGGCCCTTAACAAGCACTTAATTGCCTCTATAATGCTATTTTGAGAGGCCTTTCTAAGTTTAACACATTTCCCCCGTGCTGCACGTCTCCTCTGGAACACGCCAGTTAATCCTGGTGGGCTCACAAGTGGATGGCTTACTAACAGCTGCAGCTCCACTATTAAAAAGGAATTTTCAACAATGATCATTTGCAGGTGGCAGAACTTTGTTTTCTCAGGTCTGGGAGAACTTTTAGCAGGCCTACTCATTGTGGAAGTTATGAAGCTGAGATCCATCTCCAGTGTGACCTCCTGGGAAACCCTGCTCCCCACCTTGACTGAGCGCTTCCTCAACTGAGGTATATACCAGCAGCATGGGAACCATTTATTTCCTTTTCTCCTGGACATCAGATTCTGACGAAGACCAGCCGCGGCAGCAGCAGAACCCGGAACAACAGCAGCACCAACAGCAGGAGCAACAACAGGAGCGCCAAGCTGCTGCTCACCCACCTGAAACTGCACAGGCCAGAAGGCGCCAGCGCATGGAAACACGTCGCCACAGGAGATACCCCCAAAACAGGGTTTACAGACAGAGGATGAGCTACCTCAACATGACTGAGCAGCAGTGCCAAAGGAGGCTCAGACTTTCGCGAGAGGAAGTGGGTGACATCTGCGCAATGCTGCACCAAGACCTGGAGCCCAGAGGAGCGTGTGGACACCCCTTACCAGTGGCCGTCAAAGTCACCACCGCACTCAACTTTTTTGCTTCAGAATCATTCCAGGGATCAACAGCAGACATCAGCGGCATCTCCTAGGTGGCCGCACACACTTGCATCACGCAGGTAACCGATGCCCTCTTTGCCAACGCGCACAATTACATCAACTTCTCCAAGGATCAAGCAAGTGTAACCACGCGTGCAGTTGGATTTGCTAATCTGGCAGGCTTTCCAAGGGTGCAGGATGTTGTAGACTGCACACATGTGGCCCTTGAGGCACCCCATCACAATCCAGGTATTTTTGTCAACCGCAAGGGCTTCCACTCCCTCAATGTGCAGCTGGTGTGTAACCACAATAAGGAAATTTTGCATGTTTGCGCCAAGTACCCTGGCAGTTGCCATGACTCCTTCATCCTGCGGCAGTCTAGTGTGCCTCCGCTCTTCAGTCCGCCAGACCAACTTTGCAGATGGCTAATTGGAGACAAGAGCTATCCCCTGAAGACGTGGCTAATGATGCCGTTGAGGAGACCATCCAACGAAGCTGAGGAGCCCTACAACTCCAGCCACATTTCCACCAGATCTATTATTGAGCAAACCATCGGCTTGCTGAAGATGCGATTCAGATGCCTTGATAGATCAGGTGGAGCCCTGCAGTATTCAGCAGCCAGGGTCTCCAGAATCATCGTGGTCTGCTGTGTGCTTCACAACATGGCACAGCATCGTGGCTTGCAGCTGCCTGAGGTACAAGTGACTCATCACATAGCCTCCTCCACTGAGGAGGCTGAGAGCGACAACGAGCAGCTTGCGGAGGCACATCAACCAACGGCAGCAGCACGCGAGCACATTGCTGCCCGGGATGCAAGGGATGCACTCATCTTGGCCAGATTTGCTTAGCCTGCCCAATCAAACACATTTGCCTCGCACCTTCTTACCAGACCATTGACAATGGACAAGAATCTGCGGCTTCCTATCACTGTGACCACCATACTGACAATTCCAAGTCGCCCTAAGCCCTCAATGTGGAAGTCCCATTTGTGAAATGACACAAGCCCACAATGTCAACAGTTTGCCATCAAGTTTTTTTATCACATAAATTCACGGATGGCTTTTCAAAAATAAACACAACAGAACATCCAAGTGACTACCCTTGTGACTACTTGTGCTTTATCTTCCTCTTACGCGTGCTCCTACGTGGTGCTTCCCCTGTGGCTTCAGATGATGTGGAGGCTCCTTGCTCACTTTCTTGCTGCTCCTGCCTCAACAACTTTGGCGGGCGTCCTCTGGGGTTGCGAGCCTGTGAGGGCTCGCCAACAGTCTGCTGCTCCTACGGCTGTGCAGGGGCTGAGATGCCGATCTCAGTTGGGTGAGGACTCTGGTGGGGCTCTGACCGAGGGCTTTGCAGTGGCTTGATCGTGTGAGCGCTTGGAGAGGAGCCCCCACTTCATTGTTGTCTGCCACCAACATCCCTCTCATGGGTCAGCCCCACTTCAGAGCTAGCAAGTGGCTTGACAGCACCTTGCTGCACTTCAGGGGGACCATGAGGACCCATTTCTGCACTGGAAGTCTTATTCCAGAGGACTTCCATGAAGGTCTGGTTTCTCTGCTCAATAGCTGACCATCGCTCCTCAAGAGATGTCATTCTATTCTGAACAATGACCAAGTTTTCAAGAACCTGGCGACTAAGCTCCTCCATGGACGTAGCCATCCTCTCCTCTACTGTAGCCATCCTCTCCTCTACTGTAGCCATCCTCTCCTCTACGGTAGCCAGCCTTACCACGGAGTTAGCCATCCTTTCCACGGAGTTTGCCATCCTTTCCGTGGTGATGCGTTCATGTGCCAATGCCTCCACAAAGGCTCTGCTCATGTTAGAGATGGACTCCTCCATTCAATCCACACTCGCAGCGACCCTGGAGACAAAACCTGCCAGAGACTCCTGCACCTGTTCCTGGAGTTCCAGCACCGCTCTCCTTCTGGATGGACCTGAAGGCACAGGGTCGACATGCAGCTGAGCCGAGCTGGGAGAGTCCTGCGCCCTCCGACGAGGACTCTCCACTGCTGTCCCTGTCTCCACCATCTGCTGATGCTCACTTGTGAGCTGTGATACACCAGGTGACAACACTACTCTATGTTGCAAAGGTCCCACCGAGGTGTGAGTTTCTGCGCTGGTGCTGGGTGCACTTAATTCTGCTGATGCTGCACCCTCAGAGGTTGCAGCTTCCTCTGAGGAGTCTGGGGGCTCAGGCTGTTCCTCCTGGACAGTGAGGAGGGGGGCTGTCGATGGTCCTGTGGGGGAGTAAAGGAAAGAGTTAGACATGTGAGATAAACGTTGCATGCACATTGAATTGTGCAGATGATCATAAGTCAATCTGTTAGAGCATTAGAATCAAGATCAGTCACTCATGCAATGTCAATGAGAGAGATGAAAAACGATTCTGTCACCAGCTTGCTCTGATGCGCCCGTCTGTCCGTCCCCCACTTGCGCATCCTCCTCGACTCCCACGATCTCCAGGGCCGCCTCCTCCCAGGGGGTGAGCTGGGCTACTGAGGGTGGCCCTCCTCCTGTCCTCGCTCTTTCCCTCTTATTGTAGGCTCTCTTTTCCTGCAATGAGGGACACAAGTGGAGTTTGAGTGAGAATGAAGGAGTGAGTGTAGAGAATCCATAGCATAGATGCCTAGAAGGGCACAAAGATGGAGTGAGGTGCCAATATCAAGGGCCCTCCCTGTGTGTTGTAAGTTGTTGTCATAGCATCACAGTGATAGGGAGTGTGAGGGCTGCATAGTCGAATAGTTAAGTGAATGTGAACATACAGAGAGAGGGAATGGTTAAGGGTGCAGGAATGTAAGGGTCAAGTGGGATGTGGAGGAGGTGGTTGACAAAGCAGAGTGCTGGTGATGAGAGGCGATGGGGATCAGATTGAGGGTCATGGGGATGGAATACTCACTTTTCCTGTGTGGAGAAGGTCATGAAACCTCTTTCTGCACTGCAGCCAGGTTCTGCTGCACATTGAGATTGCATTCACCTCCTGTGCCACTTGCAGCCACACAGCTTTGGTCTGTTGGGGAGGCTTTTTCCTCCCAGAAGAAGGAAACAACACTTCCTTCTGAGCTCTGGCTCCCTCCACCAGAGTTTGGAGGGACTCCTCATCAAAACGGGGCGCTCACTTTGGTCTGGTGCTTGCCATGGTTGGACAACGATTCCCTCAGAAGTATAATCCAAAAGTTGTAAGGCAGAAAAAGAACGAATGCTGCTTGCAGGCCTTAAATGCAACTGCATAGATGACGTCATCAGAGGCGAGTTTCAGGACCAAAAGACTCATTGGGCCAGGGGTTCCCACACGCTGGAATCAAGTGCCCAATTAGGGCAAAATCGCTAAATTGTCCCGCCTCACATCGGAGGCGGGGGCGGGACCCACCGACCACCTGACCCGCCCCCAATGACAAAATCCAGCCCATATTTCTCACCCTATTTGAATGTAGGCACAACATTAGTTTGTTTTCAGTCCTGAGGAACCTCTGCAGTACCCAACAGTTCCTTCATGACTATAGACAATCCCCCACAGACTTATTACCTTAAAACCCTATGATACATGCCATTTGTGTCAGCGTGTCCTAAGTGCTTTACAACCAATGGATTGCTTTTGAAGCGATCACTATTTTTATGAGGGCTCACGCAGTAGCTAATTTTGCGCACAGCAAGGTCTCATAATCAGCAAATGAATGAATGATCACAAAGGGCTGGATTTTGAAACTGGGGACGGGATGGAGGCTTTTGACAGATGAAATATCAGCGTTTGTCAGCTCTTTGAAGCTGTCAAACACTGACAATCTGTTCTCTAAGTTAATTCCTTCCTCTCAGGCTGATTTAGAGATCTCTGCAGAACAAAAAGCAGAGGCTGCAGCTTTTGACAACTCAACGGCCATTCTGCTTTCTGTGCCGGTGAGATTTCTGACTCCCGAGACCTGAAGGGCTGACACCTGCAGGAGGAAGTTAAGGTAAGTAAAACTTTTTTCCACACTTTACATTTACCTTACACACTTACCTCTGCACACATGCACCCATCACTCACCTGCCCACCGGACATATCGACCCCTCCAACCCCTGCAGACCCACGGTCCGCCTCGCTGAAACGGCGTGGTTGGGACCTGTCGGAGAGCCCACATTTCAGGCATAAAAATAGGGATTAGGCAAAAAACTGCCTGTTAACTTCCTATTAACAGGCAGTTTATTGCCACTAATCCCCTTCCCGCCTCGGGGAGGCGGGTCCCAGTACAGGTCGGGTACCCACCTCCAGCGAAACTGGCATGGAGGTGGGTTGGGGGCAGGATGGGGTCGGGACCCCCGATTCAGCTATTTTCAATCCAGTCCCACCTCCAAACCCGCCTCCACGGCTCAATGAAAATTCTGCCCAAAGTCTTTTTTTCTTTCTTATAATCTGTTTTTGGATCAGGGAGGAATATTGGCCAGGACATCATGATAACTTCCTGCTCTCCCTTGAATAGTGCTATGTGGTCTTTTACATCCAACTTATCAGGCATGTGGGGCCTTGGTTTAATGTCTCATTCAAAAAAGAATGCCTCTGAAAATACTGAACTGGAGTGTACTCCAGATTATGGGTTCAAGTCCTGAAGTATAGTTTGAGCCCACACCCTTCTGATTCACTAATTGAGCCAACGTGACATATTAAGTACATCAAAGTCCCCATGGATATTGGGTATTCTACACAAATTGGACAGCACTTTATTGTTATAGTTCGCTAGTGACCATTTTGGGTCGTTAACATCGCCTGGGCGCTAAATTTAACGCCCGGCAAAAAATAGCACCGCTGATCATTAAATTCAGTTTTAGCGCCCCAAGAGGGAGGTGGAGCTAATTCAAGCGCTCCACTTCCTTCTTAGAGCGCTAACCCCGAATATCGGGGCGGTGCGTTCTGCAGCGCGACACACTGGGCCACGTAGCGCTGCCGCATGGAAGGGCTCTTCCCCTCACTAAAGGGGAGGGCCCAAGCCCACAACTCTGCGGGGCCCTACCTGGACCACCGGGGAGCGGGGTGCCGTGCCAGCAGCCCGTCACTCAAGAAGAATGCCGGGCTGCCAGGTCGCGGCACGGACCCCACGTTCAAAGACGCAACGGGCCGCGACAAGTAAGTCGGGCGATTCTTTTTCCCCGCCCGCCACCTCCCCTTTACTTACCGCCCCGCGAGCCTCCTGCCGCTCCATTCCTGCCCCCTGAATCAGTCGCTGTCATCGCCCGGCGCAGATTCAGGGGGCGGGGGCCAATTTTGCAGGCGGGGTGAAAACGGGGCGCTGCGCACGGTGATGATGTCGTCATTGCCTGCGCAGGGGAGCGGGGCGCTACCGGTTACCACCGGCGCTAAACTCCCGCTGAATTATCATTCTTAACTCCTTTGGCTGTCCTCTCCTCTCAGACCCTTTCTTCATCTCTAATAACTTTTTGATTTGTTTCAACAAATTACTATATTCCCCTCTTAATTTAACTCTTCCTTTGTATAATCTGTTTCTTTCTTATTCCTACTTTTATTACATATACAGCCATCTTGCTTATTTAGTTTACAATTGTTCTTCTTGGGTGTTTATTTATCCTGCATGCGCAGCACTGTAGTTTTAAACGTATTCTGTCTCTTCTCAATTAAGATGCCCTTCAGCAATACTTCTCTGTTACTTTCTCTTAGTTCATCTGTTATTCCTTTGAAATTTTCTTTTTGAAGGATTTCTATCCTAGTCATTTCTGATGCTGATTTTCAGATAATCTGAAATGATATTGTGCTTACTAGTCCTCAAAGGTTCCACTTCTATAATGTGATATCAGCCTGATCAGGAGCAAGAACCAGATCTCAATCTAAATTACCTCAAGTGAATTTTGTATTCTGATTCTGCCTCACAACTATTTGCATATTCCGAGTTTATTTTAGGATTGATTCAAGTCAACCATTATTACAGTGCTATGGTTCGTGTATACTCTACTTATGTAATCATCATTCTTTTTTTTTGTGTTTTTTTCTGTACACTGAATCAGCTTTCCTAGTGTATCATTTTTCCAGATTATATAAAGCTTACCGGCCTCCTTCCCTATTGTTTCCTGAACATCCTGTACCCCTCCATACTGAATTCACATTCATTTTTTGGACTAAGCTATGTTCCTGTGATCCCCCGTTATATTATAACAAACCGTCACTGCACAAGCTCCATCTCGCTCAAGCATCTTGTTCCATTATATCAACATTTTTATTGGGACAGTGAAACTTGAACAAAATTCTGCCTCCCCCCTCCCCCACATTGGTGATACTTGATTCATTGTACTGCCATGAATAAATAATCGGATGTCAATAGGGCCTAATCCAATTCAGTTAATCTGTCAATACGCTGTCTTGTTAAAAGAAAACTGGTGATAGTATCAGTACGAAAGGAATTTTTCTGGCCGCATTTAATTATGAAGTAATAAGAAGTCGCTCTAACATTCAATCTGCCTCTCTGTCCGATCATGAAGTCAATAGTATATGAACGTGTTTTTTTTTGGATCCCTCTACACAAAGAGCAGCTGGGGCTTGTTTAGCCAGTTCAGAATCGGAAGCTTGCTCAAGCTGAACTAAAGCTACGTCCCTCACACAGTTTTGCATCAACATTTTACTGTACCTGCTGCATTTGGCGTATTCCATCACTTCAGTCCATTGGACGGCAAGAAAAGCTCATGGAATTGCAGGATGCACATTATAATGCTTGACTTTGAGTTGCCATAGCTACAGTGCTCTGCATCAGAAGTTTAATCACCAAATCTGCATTCAAAGCTGTTATCAGATTATCTGATTTATCCGGAGAAACCGCAGCCATCACCCAGAATGCATTACTCTGCCTCTGTACCCAAATGACAAGTGAACGGCCGATCCAAGTAATACTTCGGGTTAGAGACTGGTACACGTTGCGCCTGTTTCTCGGGCATAATACAGATGCAAAGCATGCCAATTTTATCAGTGGGACGCCATGCGCCCAATCTATGCAGGCATTGGTCCCGCTGCTAAATCCGTGGGACCCTTTTATTAGGTGTTCTGAGTGGACGCTAAAACAGGCGCTCGTTCCCTTAAATATGTAAATTAGGGGCTTCCCACCTGTTGAAGGACCCCTTTCTGAGATTTGTTGGTGATGAGCAGGGCAGGCATTGGGCCTCCACAGGAGTCATGATCGCTGTCAACCACCCCCCCCCACCTCCCACCTCCCACAGCTCGCTCTAACCCCCCCCTCCCGGGACTTACTTATGGGCCACTGCCGGCCAGGCGGCCTGACATTGATGACTTCGCTCGGGCGAGCTGCCTATGGAGGCACTGGCATCTTATGCCGTGTATGCTGATGAGGCCCGAGGACCTATTTCCATCCGGCCTCTCGGTTCGGGCACACGCCGGTCGCTCAGCACCGAGTTTAGGCCCAGAAACAGGCCCAGACCAAAATCTACCCCATTATGTTTTGATTCAGTAG
Source organism: Squalus acanthias (assembly GCA_030390025.1). Taxonomy (NCBI): domain Eukaryota; kingdom Metazoa; phylum Chordata; class Chondrichthyes; order Squaliformes; family Squalidae; genus Squalus; species Squalus acanthias. The sequence continues at coordinate 36,860,490 of CM059442.1, read as the reverse complement.
GCAAAATGCAACTATTGCTATTGTCACTAAAAGATACAGTTGAATGGAGGCTTTGCTAGTTAAGAGCTATACAAGATGCTTCAGCCCCTATATTTTTTTAAATTGTATTTATCTCTGTAAATTGACCTTCCTATTGGATTTGGAGTTTAAATAATGTTCTCATTTTTCTTCTTCTTCAGTAATCCTCCTACACCACTTCCTCTCTCGCTGGCTGAGACCATGGACTGGAGCTCTGATTCCCGGCTTCTACCAGTTCTACCCTGTCAGCGGCCAATACTATGCCTCTGAGAACAGTTCTGGGTTACTGGCTGTCTCATGTTGTGGGGGAGAGTTTGCTCTCTGTGCCTCTCCCAAGTTTGATCTTTGATCGGTGCTGAGTTGGCCAATCTCGAGTCACGGTGAGGTGCTATAACTGACGTTAGCATCGCTGGGCTAAGGAGCAGAAAGGAAAACAAATTTCCCTGGGCTTCTGCTCGCTATCACTATTTAGTGACCCTTGCCAGGCGGGCATGTGTATAGACATCAGGTGAGCACAGGATTTGGTTTGGATCTGCCATGGAGCCAGTGCTCACGCTCCAGGCTCACGCATCATGCAAGGCCTTTAGATGAGATGCCAAAGGACAGCTGCTGATCTTGGGAGCTGTACTCAGCCACGAGCCGTTGAGAAAAGGAGGAATAGGAGAGAATATTGGATGGAGTTAAAAATAAACCTGGTGTCGTTCCCCCGGTGTCTTTATTGCTAAGCGCACAGTCCAGCATGGGCTGAGCCACACAGACCAGGAAGGTCTCGGATTCAATTGCTGGTTTGAGAGGAGCTAGCTGGGCTGGTGGGGTTGGGGGCGGAAGGGGAACGGAGGACATCTACCATGGTTTTCACTCTTGATATTTATCCAGTGACTTTTGATAGCTATCTAGTGACTCCCATTGGAAAGTATGTGCGTAAGGCTTTTAAAGTTCAAATATTCTTAAGTATATCTACTGACAAAAAATGTAATAAAGATAAACCAAACACAATTTCCTTTTGTGTCCTTCTTCAACGTCAAAGAACAAGCAAAGCATGGTCCTGGGTTGCTTCTGAATGAGTTGTGATGCCCTATTGTGTCCCGATCATTATGAGGGCTCAAATATTTTAGATAAGACTATGCATTTTAGTTGAATCTATAAAAAAAAATCACATTGAAACCACCAAATACACCGTCTAGCCATAACTGTTATAAATGGAATTTTGGAGTAATTAATTTTTACTGAATCAACTAGACCCCTCAATCCATTGACTTAACTTTTTCCCCTCATTGATGATCAATAGGTACATTGATACATGAATACATTTTTCTTCAATGTTATCCATCTTTTTCACTGATTTATTTGTAGAGAAGAAACCAGAACAGCTATTACAATTATGCATTTTGATGCTAACACCACCATTAATTTTGGAAGGACAGATATTTATACTGAAATTGCCTGAAATGTATCCTCAAGATGGAATTTCAGCTTAAAGTTGGCCAAGAAAATGGAGTCAGTAGTTAACTGAATGGTGGGAAATCAAAACTAATTAAAATCATGAAGATGCATATTCAAATAGAACATTCTTTATTATTGATGTAACCATCTAAAAGGACATAAGTCCAGAGACGGCTAATTAGGGGGATATATATATGCCCTATCTTATCTGGGTCTGAGTAGGGCCTCTGTTGGAGAAAGATTGAGAGGTTAGGAGAGTACTAGTATAGTCTAGCAAGCCTAGGTAGCCATGCCTCATTAACTTACAGGTCTTCAAGGGCACTTACGTGGCTGTTAGAAGTGATTGACACCAGAGGAGGTGAACCCTTCTGACACACGTGTCACTCAGATTGGTCAATTGAATGGAAAGGGGTTTTTCTTTTAATTTAAGGTATATAAGAAGGTCCTTGGCACACCTCTTGCCAGATATTCTCCGATTCTCTTAGATCTTCTTCATTTTCATTAGACGTAGATCCTCTTTGTCCTCTTCAGGCTTCTGTAGTAATCTTTACCTATCATATGTAGAAGGGTGCCTGTACACGTGCCAAAGTATACCCGTGAGAGAAAGGAGGAGGTTATAAGTGTCAGATTGTATGGTTATTCCAGCCAATTGCAGGCAGCAATAGGTATGTCACTTAAATGTAAGTTTGCTGAGGTCAGGGAAAGTGATATTTAAGCCAGCCAGTCCGAATACAGTCAACATTGTGTGAGGTGGATTCAGCGGATGACACCTCTACCGAGAGAGATGCATCACTCAACGTCCTTAAAAGCCAACATCATTGTCCATCCTTGTTCAACTCAACCACTGGACTATAAGGATAAGATCATAGATAGATCTGGACATTGCTAACCATCTTCACATAGACGCTAATCTTTTCAATAAACTGGCTGTCTAATGCTGTTAACTTGTCAGCTATTCTAAGGAGTTAGTCCTAAATTAAATTCGCCAATTTGCACTGGTCTCAGACACCAGTGATCCAATTAATGCTGAATTCTGGTGATAGACTGAGCTGCCTTTACAACCTCTGTTTTTTAGTTTGTTAACTAACTCTATCCATTAATTATATGTTATTCGAATTGTTATGTGACCCTGTCTACAACTACTGATATTTACTAATGTATGCTCAATGTTTAAGTTTAAGTAGTGATAGTTCATATTGTAGTTAATAAACAATTGTTGGTGCAGGACTTGCTGTCTGGCTTCTTCTTTGATGATTTGGCAAGAAAGGGTTAATTCATTCACTCAATAGATCGGGGATATCCTAATTGAGGGTTGGCAAAGTGAACTCATATTCAATTGGAACTGGGTGATGTAAGACAGTTTGGTGAGTCAAATTTAGGCATCATTCACCCTCGGCGTAAGCTGGGAGGTAAACCCTAAGTAATCCCTCAGTGAAGAGTTATGGTGAGGGGGTTAAGGATTCGCCTGGTTTTTTGACATATATTTGTCAGGATACCAAAACGCAGTGTTCTTACAGGATCCTGAGGCGATTTATTTAATATTAGATTAATAATAAGTCAGCCTGAAAGGATGGGATGTTAAACTGAAGTCCCGTCTGCCCTCTCAGGTGGGCACTATTCAAAGAACAGCAGGGGAGTTCTCCCTGGGCAATATTTATCCCTCAACCAACATCACTAAAAAACAGATTATTTGGTCATTATCACATTGCTGTTTGTGGGAGCTTGCTGTGCGTAATCTGGTTGCCGCGTTTCCTACATTACAACAGTGATGACACTTCAAAAATACTTAATTCGCTGTTAAGCATTTTGGGACGTCTTGAGGTCGTAAAAAATGCTATATTACTGCTAGTTCTTTTTCTTTTAGCTACTCATAGCTGCCTGGCTTCACTTTGCCTTAGAATATTTCAATAATCCATGTCAGAGCAGCTGAATACTCAGCAAGATCGCAAACAGCCGCAGAAAATACATAGCAAAGTTGGAATAGAAGATTAATATTAAATACGTTCCACCAATTGAAGTAACGATGTGTGTTTAGCTAATTGTCACATCTTGTTGCCAGACATTAATATGCTGGTATCATTTAAGTACTATTGGACACACCCTTCATTATTGCCTGATTATACAGCATATACAACAATACTTTCTGTCAGCTTTCTACCCAAGCACAATCTGTAATTACTTAGATTCATTGCACGGATAAAGATTATTCTTCAGCTCCATTTCTTACCAGTAAATTAGTGAGCATCCATCGAAATTCTCAAGCTCCGTCCTTGAAGGTTTCTGATAATGCATGTCATCAAAACAGAGGAAAAGATGAACTTCAAATCGCTCCCAGTGAATGGGCTTTACCGTTTCCAACCTCTCTGTTGATTAACTGTTGTCAGACACCTCGGGCTCCGTTCCATGTGGTGGGGTATAAGTGGTTTGCTGTCTAGTGGAGGTCAGAGTGCATCTGGCATCATTGATCATATCCACTGTGCTCAATGTCCAATTAATGTTCAAGAGACCGCAGTAGCAATGAGATGCCTATTAATCTGGAGTCAGGCACATGATTCTGACCTAACCTCTGCTGCCTTTGTGTAAAATAAGACAGCAAGGAGTGATGGGTGACTGGAACTGCTTGCCCATAGATGTACATGTGTAGGTCTCCCAGCGTAGTGTGCCGTGAAATGAACAGCTACGGTATGCTGTGTGTGTCTGAAGTGTAGCAGGCTTCAGGAGACAATGCTGGTGAAGTGGAAGATTCTGGTTTTGTAAATGACTGTTCGTTCCAGAGTTCTGAACAGATGTGAACTTCGACTAATCCTGATCCACACAGCCGGGTTCAGCATCACAAGGAATATGTCATTAGTCACGGTCTGCATTAAGGAATCAGAGACTCCAAATCTTTACTGGCGGCCGATACATCTCAGTTTGAACAATCAGTCTCACCGGGGTCAGGGCAGGTGAGATATACTCAACATTGTGCTTCACAGCGAAGTGATGGTGTCACTATACTTGGTCTGTTTCCAAACTGATCAGTAGCTGACTTTTTAAAATATCTGACAAAGTACATTCAAGTTTAAAATTTACGCAATGGATCATAAGCTGGGGACAATTACTTTATATTCAAATGGCCTTATTTAGCTTTCCACAGTAGTTCATGGTAAACCTACTGCTCAGCTTCACCGTTTAACACCATGCGCCACCACACACACACTCCCAACCAGATCTGATGAAATAAAAACAGAAAATGCCGGAAATACTCAGCAGGTCAGGCAGCATCTGTGGAGAGAGAAACAGAGTTAACGTTTCAGGTCAATGACCCTTCGTCATCGACCTGAAATGTTAACTCTGTTTCTCTCTACACAGATGCTGCCTGACCTGCTGAGTATTTCCAGCACTTTCTGTTTTTATTTGAGATTTCCAGCATCCGCAGTATTTCGCTTTTGTTTTAGTGACTAATCCCGAGCTCACCCGACGTTCTCACACATACTTCCCAGCAGGGTTCACTGGAAAGCTATCAGGAGCGGGAAGCCTGGCTGATTTCGCTTCTGCCTCCTTCCTAGCCCACAGACACCAAGAGCAGTTGGAAAGGTCAATGTGCTTCTGATGTCCTTTCATCAGAACGATCCCCGTTTAACACCACGCGCCGCCACACACGCACTCCCAACCAGTGCTGATGAAAGGCCATTGACCTGAAACATTTCTCTCTCTCCACAGATGCTGCCTGACCAGCTGAGTGCTTTCCAGCATTTTCTGTTTTTATTGCAACTCGGGTTGTGATGGGCCCCAATAGCCAAATAGGTTGCTGATGCTCATTGCCTACTCTCACCCGGGAATAATGGCCACTTCGTCCAGGTGACAGAGGGTGGGCAGCACCCTAGAGCTGGTGTCAGCCGTGGCTTAGTTGGTAGCACTCTCGCCTCGGAGTCTGAAGGTTGGGGGTTCAAGTCCCAGTCTAAAGACTTGAGTGCATAATCCAGGTTGTCACTCCAGTGGATTACTGCATTGTCAGAGGTGTCATCTTTCGGATGAGATATTAAACCGAGGCCTCGCCTGCCTTCTCAGGTGGATGTAAAAGATCCCATGGCACTTTTCGAAGAAGAGTAGAGGAGTTCTCCTCAGTGTCCTGGCACATATTTATCCCTCAATCAACATCACTAAGAAACAGATTATCTGATCATTACCTCATTGCTGTTTGTAGGATCTTGTTGTGTGCAAATTGACTGCTGCGCTTGCTACATTGCAACACTTCAAAAGTACTCTACTTTTCAAAAATCCTGAGGTCATGAAAGGCGCTATATAAATACAAGTTCTTTCTTTTCACAGCACAAGTCAGTGCCTTCAGGAGACATGGTGACAAAAGTAGAGGTGTGGAAAGAAAGTTCTTATACACAGAGTTCCTTCTCCTTTCAATGTTTGCAGTCGATGTAGGCCTTGTGAAAATTGGAACTGTGCTTGGACAATAAACTGATATTTGTTCCTTGCCCAAATAATAGAAATTGTGGAATTCATTTTTGATTGATTTTGATTTTGCAAAGATTCAGAAATGACAAAATCGGTCTAAATTTCTCAATGTGGAGCTCCTTAAACACAGGAGTAATTTTCAACTTTGTTGCCCGGGTAGTAACGTGGCGAAGTGAATCGCCCGCCCGTTATAGACCTCGTCAGGTTTCCACCCCATTGAAATCAAATTCTCCCCAGAATATTTACACATTACAAAGATAGCAGCCCCCTCTTGTGGAACAGCTCTCTCTAAACTGAGAACGGTGGCAAGCACCCAAACAATAAAGTCATGTTTTTTGACAGCAGTAAGCCTTTATTTTCATTTTGCAAATAAACAGGTTTTTTTTTGGGTGATTAAAACCTTAGTCTTCATAGGAAGAGAACATAGCAGGTCAGCAATGGCTAGGAATGGCTTCACTTTTTCACATGGTTTTCATCTTTGAGTAGCAGAATAAAGTAATATAAATACCGTCAGCCTTTATAATTGGCCTGTATACTTTGTGGTATTCTTCATATATAAAGTAAGGTGACCAAGCATACAATCTGTAAAATCAGGACACATCTCAACCTAGGTCATAAACTGTGGACGATTACTTTATTCTGCTACTCAAAGATGAAAACCATGTGAAAAAGTGAAGCCATGCCATTTCTTTTTGCAAACAGTATTGAAGTAAGCCATCCTTGTTATAAGAACATGAGTCGGGATAAATGGGTCATTTTCAGGTTGGCAAACTGTAACTAGTGGGGTGCCGCAGGGATCAGTGCTGGGGCCTCAACTATTTACAATCTATATTAATGACTTGGATGAAGGGACCGAGTGTAATGTAGCCAAATTTACTGATGATACAAAGATAGGTGGGAAAGCAAATTGTGTGGAGGATGCAAAGAATCTCGAAAGGGATATAGATAGACTAAGTGAGTGGGAAAAAATCTGGCAGATGGGGTTTAATGTGGGAAAATGCGAGGTTATCCACTCTGGTAGGAAAAATAAAAAAGCAAATTATTATTTAAATGGGGAGAGATTACAAAATGCTGAGGTACAGAGGGATCTGGGGGTCCTTGTACATGAATCACAAAATGTTAGCATGCAGGTACAGCAAGTAATTAGGAAGGCAAATGGAGTGATGGCCTTTATTGCAAAGGGAATGGAGTATAAAAGTAGGGAAGTCCTGTTACAACTGTACAGGGCGTTGGTGAGACCACACCTGGAGTACTGCGTGCAGTTTTGGTCTCCTTATTTAAGGAAGGATATACTTGCATTGGAGGCAGTTCAGAGAAGGTTCACAAGATTGATTCCGGAGATGAGGGGGTTATCTTATGAAGAAAGGTTGAGCAGGTTGGGCCTATACTCATTGGAGTTTAGAAGAATGAGAGGGGATCTTATTGAAACATATAAGATACTGAGGGGGTTGGACAGGGTAGATGCAGAGAGGATGTTTCCCCTCGTGGGGGAATCTAGAACTAGGGGGCATAATTTCAGAATAAGGGGGCACCCTTATAAATCGGAAATGAGGAGGAATTTCTTCTCTCAGAGGGTCGTGAATCTTTGGAATTCTCTTTCCCAGAGAGCTGTGGAGGCTGGGTCATTGAATATATTTAAGGTGGAGATAGACAGATTTTTGAACGATAAGGGAGTCAAGGGTTACGGGGAGCGGGCAGGGAAGTGGAGTTGAGGCCAAGATCAGATCAGCCATGATCTTATTGAATGGTGGAGCAGGCTCGAGGGGCCAAATGATCTACTCCTGCTCCTACGTCTTATGTTCTTACACACAGCAGCACATCCAGCTCTTCCTGTCTGTTTGCTTGTGTGTGTGTGTATCTCTCTCTGCTGATCCAAGTGTGTGTCTCAGTATGTGCCCGTCTATATGTTCCTCTGTGAACGTATTGCATTCCATGTTTGTCTTCAGGGCACTTTCCCCACACACACCCCGCCCCCTTATGGCCCCTCCCTGCCTCTCCGGGTGCTGCCGTGATAGCCTTGCTGCAGCATCACTGGGATGTCATGTTTGTCCATTGCACTGGCAGGCATTCCCCTTGGTGCTGAGAATCCCGCTGGATGTCCATCCTGCATGTGGAATGACCCCTGATCCAGGAAAATGTGTCGGTGTTGGGGCGAGCCGGGCAAAACACTGGCACGAAGAGGAGAATCGGTCATGGTTTTGGGCGGGATCGTGGTGGAAAATCCAGCCCCCGCACTCTGATAGTTAAAAAGAAAAAAGCAAGACCTGAGAGAGAGAAAGAATTCACACCCAGCTTAGCACAGAGAAAGAGACAGGCTCACACATGTATGCATGTGTGCCTTTTTGTGTCTACACGTGTGCCTATGTCTGTTTTCCTCTGCGGTGTGTGCTGTTTAGACAGAGAGCTGCGCAGACAGTGGCCTAGAAATGATGGCGTCTGCGCCCGTTTTTCAGGCACAAACGGGCACGTATGCATCCAACATGGCGGATGGGTGGGCGAGCCAGGCGGGTGGGCCAGGCATGCACTCTCATTAGATGCCGGAATTGTGCCGTCCGCCATATTGGATGATAAAGGCAGAAAAAGAGGCATCCAGGGTCAAGTGTTAGGCCCTCTGCATAGGAAAATAGGGGGTCTGGCACTGGTTTGAGGCCTTCTTTGCAAACTTGGGCTGCCTTGAGTTCAGGAAAACGAGGTTGACATGTGGCCACCAAAAAAGGTGCATTTTTTAAAAATTACCTGAATGTGCCGGAGTGATCCTCCCAGCTGCACTACAGTGCTGAAGACACTCTTGGTCTCCTCCCGATCACTGCCCCCTCCCTCTCCCGATCACTGCCGCCTCCCTCTCCCAATCACTGCCCCCTCCCTCTCCCGATTTCTGCCGCCTCCCTCTCCCGATCACTGCCTCCACCCTCTCTCAATCTCTGCCCCCTCCCTCTCCCGATCACTGCCCCCTCCCTCTTCCGATCACTGCCCCTCCCTCTCCCGATCACTGCCCCCTCCCTCTCCCGATCACTGCCCCCTCCCTCTCCCGATCACTGCCCCCTCCCTCTCCCGATCACTGCCCCCTCCCTCTCCCGATCACTGCCCCCTCCCTGTCCCGATCACTGCCCCCTCCCTCTCCTGATCACTGCCCCTCTCTCTCCCGATCACTGCCCCCTCCTTGTCCCGATCACTGCCCCACCCTCTCCCGATCACTGCCCCCTCCCTCTCCCGATCACTGCCCCCTCCATCTCCCGATCACTGCCCCCTCCCTCTCCCGATCACTGCCCCTCCCTCTCCCAATCACTGCCCTCTCCCTCTCCCGATCACTGCCCCCTCCCTCTCCTGATCACTGCCCCTCCCTCTCCCGATCACTGCCCCCTCCCTCTCCCGATCACTGCCCTCTCCCTCTCCCGATCACTGCCCTCTCCCTCTCCCGATCACTGTCCCCTCCCTCTCCTGATCACTGCCCCTCCCTCTCCCGATCACTGCCCCTCCCTCTCCCGATCACTGCCCCCTCCCTCTCCCGATCACTGCACCCTCCCTATCCCGATCACTGCCTCTCCCCCTCCTGATCTCTGCCCCCTCCCTCTCCCGATCACTGTCCCCTCCCTGTCCCGATCACTGCCCCCTCCCTCTCCCGATCACTGCCCCCTCCCTCTCCCGATCACTGCCCCCTCCCTTTCCCGATCACTGCCCCCTCCCTCTCCTCGATCACTGCCCCCTCCGTGTCCCGATCACTGCCCCCTCCCTCTCCTATTCACTGCCCCCTCCCTCTCCCGATCACTGCCCCCTCCCTCTCCCGATCACTGCCCCCTCCCTCTCCCGATCACTGCCCCCACCCTGTCCCGATCACTGCCCCCTCCCTCTCCTATTCACTGCCCCTCCCTGTCCTGATCACTGCCCCCTCCCTCTCCCGATCACTGCCCCCACCCTGTCCCGATCACTGCCCCCTCCCTCTCCTATTCACTGCCCCCTCCCTCTCCCGATCACTGCCCCCTCTCTGTCCCGATCACTGCCCCCTCCCTCTCCTATTCACTGCCCCTCCCTGTCCTGATCACTGCCCCCTCCCTCTCTCAATTGCTGACCGCTCACTCTCCCAATCGTTGGCCCCCCTCCCGATTGCTTCCCCCCCCCCCCCGCCCACCATATGCCAGAACCTACCTGAGGGCCGCAACCAGTGATGCAGTGGCCCAAAATTGAAATCCTCTTCACCGGTGAACTGTTTGGTGATGCCCAGCAAGTGTCTGCAGCTCACCGGTCTCCGTGTAAATGAGGCCCAAGGCCCAATATCGGGTGGGCCTTGGGCCTACCCATTCCGGTAGAGGGATCGCCCCCTGTACCCAGTTTCTAGGCCAGTGTGTCTATCTGTCCCCCTCTCTACGTGCCTTCCTTCCTCTCACTCTATTTGTTTGAACGCTCTCTCTTTTTGCCTCATATACCTCTCTTTCTATTTGTGTGTAGTTCTCTCTTTAACTCTCAGGGTATATCTCTGGATTAGTGTCTATAAACCCACCTTTGAGTTATTTAGTGCCTGCCAGGATAGGCAGATGGACAGGATCAGTACTATACTCCCTTTGTCATGTAGGAGTAGATTAGAAACGAATGCAATCACCAAGGGATGCTGTGCTAGATGTTTTCCACAAACCAGAATGTGTAATCTGTGGCAGGTGCAGTCATGCCAGTGCCCTTTAACACCATGTTCCAAATAATCCATTGCGAAAATCTTTAAAGACATAGCCTGACCTGAAATAAGGCATAGTATTTAATTCCAATATCAATATCAATGGACAAGTTGCCTTTAATTGCAAAACCACATCTGGGCTGCTCCAATAGCAGAGTGGATAAATACGAACTTGTATTTATATAGCGCCTTTCACGACCACCGGACGTCCCAAAGCGCTTTACAGCCAATTAAGTCATTTTTGAAGCGTAGTCACTGTTGTAATGTAGGAAACGCAGCAGACAATTTGCGCACAGCAAGCTCCCACAAACAGCAATGTGATAATGACCAGGTGATTTTTAGTGCTGTTAGCTGAAGGATAAATATTGGATGGGACACCGGACAGAATTCCTCTGCTGTTCCTCAAAATAATGCCATGGGATCTTTTACAGCCACCTGAGAGGATAGACAGGGCATCGGTTTAACGTCTTATCTGAAAGATGGCACCTCTGACAGTGTAGCACTCCCTCAGGACTGCACTGGAGTGTCAGCCTGGATTATGCGTTCAAGTCTCTGGAAGTGGGATTGAACTCACAACTTTCTGACTCAGAGGCAAGAAGTGCTACCCACTGAGCCAGGGCTGACACCTTGCTTCGTGGGCCAGGAAGACCCCGTGTTAAACCCCTGGTCTGTGCTGACTCAGCTCACTTGAGTCGGGGTGTGGGTGTCAGTAAGGACAAGGTCAGTGTTGCCCTCACGATGGAGTGGCCTGCCGTTGAGTGTCTGCCCAAATATAAAGAATGGCCACTGAGGTGAAGCACAGAGGACTGTGGTCATCACCAGCATGGGATGGGAGAGAAAGCAATATTTTTTTTTTTAATTGGTTTAGAATCATATGGTTATCTTTGTAATAAGCACATTAACAAATTGAACAAGTTTCTGCATCACTGCACACAATTCACCGGGGGGATAGTCTGCTCTTTATAAAGTTAAAGAAAAAAGGCCCAGTAATTCTTCACTCTAACTCCAGAGGGAGGCCAACACAACCTCTCCACTACTTCCGGCTAAAAGTGCCTCACCAGACAGTTCGCAATGCCCACCTAGCTACATGAATCTGCTCGCTGAGCTCAGAAGATTGGGTTGCCAACTCTCCAGGATTGTCCTGGAGTCCTCAGGAACTAAGATTAATCTCCTGGACACCTGCTGCAATAATTTCAATAATTAATACAATTAATAATGTAATTTTACAATCAAAGAAATTTACTTTCATTGCATTTTTATTTGGCTGCATCTGATCATTCAACTGGATTCTTCCGTCTCACCAGTTTATCTTTTTTTCCAAGTTTTTGTTTTCTGTTCTTTTTTAATTATGGATTTTTCTTCCCTGTTTCACACGCATGCACATAACGCACACTCAGCACACACACACACAGCGCATACATAGCACACACATGCGCGCACACACAGCACACACACGCGCGCATCCATGCACACAACACACACAAGCACACGACATACGTGCGCACGCATGCACACAACACACACATACACGTGCACAATGCACACACATGCACATATGCACACAACACACACACAACCACAAGCACATGCATGCACACAACACACACACACTCCTTGTTATATTAAGGATCCAGTACGAGTTAGACACATTAAACAAAGGCACCTCACTCATGCCAGCCAGTAGACAGTGCTGTTGCAGGTTCCTCTGTATGTACATGATGTGACTTGTCTGCACATGCATAGTGGTTGTATAAGTTTCAGACAAGCTTCATCTTGGAAGAGCTTCATTATAGCTATTTTGTTGAAGTAAATACCCCAGACCGAGTGGGGCCTAAATTCAACATTGTTGTGCCTGTTTTATGGTCATAAAGCAGGCGCAATGATGGTAAATTTAGCAATGGGATGGCTTGTTTAGCGGTGGCCTGGACACCGATTTGCATGTGTGTCCGGGCCACTGCTAAATACGGGAAGGGCCTTTTTTAGGCGGCTATGAGGCCTTTGCAACCATTTCCAGATGCACCCACGAAATTGGTTAAAAGGAGTCAGAGCTTGCATCGACGCAAGCTCCGAATACTTTTTCAGGCTCTACAGTGGCCTACCCAGTGGTCCTTAATGGAACCACTGGAGGCCGTGCAAGAAGCCTGCAGGTACTTACCTTAATGTGGAGCCAGGAGGAACAGGAGTGCTCTTCCTTTCTCCACATTAAGACTGCGGCCACTGCCGGCCCGTGTTCACCCCCTCACGGTCACCTCTCCTTCTCTCCCCCTCCGGACTCACCTTTGGGCCTCGGCCGGTGCCTGAAATTGATTTGGCCCGATTGACAGCTCACGGCAATATGTGATGATGAGGCCTGAGGGCCAATTTGTGATGGTCCTCGGTCTTTCCATTCGGGCGTGTCTTGGCTGCGCGCCGCACGGATTGTGCCCAGTTTTGGGTGCCAATGAATTTAGGCCCCAGTGAGTTGAGCTTGCACTGATAGACAGGGCGGTTTGAATGCATTGGTTTCCGTATAGTTTTCCCCCTCCCTAGCTCAGGGGTGCTGAGACTATTGTATTGACACTGCTCGAGCAAAGAGCCAGAACAGATACAATGGGCTAGTGGCTTCCTTGTGTCATGTAAACTTCTACTGCCACTTGGCTGAGATCAGCTAATTCATCACATACCAACAATTGATCCTCTCGCTACACCACAATTGTGTGTCAGTAGAGGCGTAAAGTCAGCATGCAAATCCTGGTGTAATACAGGCATTGCGCACACAAATTATTTGTATTTCTTTCTCATCGTCTCACACGGGCCTACACGCACAGATATACAAGTTGGAATTTTAACTCCTGGGCGGGAAAGCTGCCTAGCGAGCGGCAGCGGAAGGCCCATTTAATGGCCGGGCCTCGTTAACATGCCACTGGCCAATCTCCCAACCAAAACGGGCGGGAGATCGGCGAGTTAACAACAGAAACATGGGGTAGCCTAGAGGCCTCTCGCCGGGCCCAAGGTAAGTGCAGGGACGAGAGTGGGGCGGGGATGGGGGTGCAGGATATGGGGACTCCAGGGCAGGGGAGGCCCACACTTTCCTTATGGGGTACAGAGGGGCACTGCTGCTCTTCCTGGACCCACGAAGGAAAGTTCTAAGCTTACTTGGAAGGAGCTCTTTGGTCTTCAGACCTGGTAGCAGCTTCTGGGGCGGCCAGTGCAGGCGCCTTACCCTCTTCCGGTTTAAGATGGTGCCGGGGTCCTATTGACGTAATAGGACCTCGATTTGTATAAATGCATGAGGCGCCTGCCTGACTCAGTTGGGCACCACATACTCCTGAAAAATCAGCCATTTTAAAATGGGAACGGAGTGGGCACCCCTCCATTTTAACTGCCAGGTTTCCATCGGTGTTAAAGTTTCCCCCTCCCTCTCTCTCTCTCTCTCTCTCTTCCCTCTCTCATGCAGTATGGGCTCAAAGGACTGGTTGTTAAGCTACTGATACATTCAATTCAAGAAACACACCCAAGGTGTGGCCAGTAACACTGGTGTAAGACAAGTGTTGTAATAAATATTAGAAACAATCAGTCAGCAACAGATCAAGCAAACTATTGCAGAGTAACCATTTATATACCTTGATAATATCACCTTTTTAGTCACAACGGCCTAAAAGAACAAAGGCCAGTCGTAAAAAGGTACAGGATGAATGAAACATGAAAAATTGAGATTGGCAAGCAGTGCGCAGTGCAGCTCTGTCCAAAATAGATGAGAAATCATGGTGTGCCTAATTTGCATGAATTTAATGTATATTATAATGTAATTAAGCTCTCATACATTTTACTTGAGTAACTTTTAACCGGACTAAAAGGCTGACTGGAAGATTGTGCAACGTGCATATTAAGCAGGGATCCCAGAAAAGGAATTCCCTTTGTAAGGGGTTACGGTTCAGGGTGCTTGTGCGGGGTTAGGCCTTCGTTGCCTAATACTATTGCTTGCTCTGGTCTCTGGCCAGCCTTATTGCAATAAGCACCTGTGAGTGGTTCGACCCGCTCGCCCTTACGGTTCTAACACTGGACTTAGGTGCGAGAGCAGTAATGCAGAGAAAACTCAAATAGACCCAGTTGAATAGTACGAAATGGAAATCTTTATTGCATAACGTCCAAAATCATGAAGTACATGTCATAGGTACAAATTAATGACAGTACAAGTATACATACATTCATAAAACTTGGTCTAGGGTAATGAGGAACGCACGGCACATCGTAGAAAGGGGAACACATTATACTTTATCCTTAATAAAACCCACCCTCGCCTATTTATACCTACACTAATCTAGATTTGTAGGATCGGGAAACATGCTCACCACTCGTGATACTTCGGAGAATTTTAAAGTAAGGCACTCGGCTCGTTTCGCTGCAGTTCTTTCTTGTATTTTCGGGCGCGGTCGGGGTTTACTGACCGTGGCGGTACGTGGATTCTTCTCCTCTTCTTCTCGTCTCGTCTCGTCTCGTCTCATCTCTTCGGGCCTTCGGGTCCAGACACCGTTTACCGACCCTCGGGATACTTGAGGATCAGAAGATAAAACAGTCAAGAGTTCAGCCCGAGTCAAGAGTCGAATCCAGAGAATAAGCCCTTGATGGACATTTGTTCACTATAGTTATAGTGCTGTGTTCCCTTATCTCCCGCTCAAATCTTGATGTTTGTCCTTTGTGTAATACTGGTGCACAAAACTCCCAGCATGGGGCGATTCTTTCCTTTAATGGGTTTCGGTAGCACCTTAAACTGGCCAACTACCCGTTAATGTTTTCCCCATTGTCGAACCAGCTAGGAGTCTCCCTGACTGGTTTTGGGGCCTCCTCGAATACTGACTTAATCACCCGTGAATGGCTCTCTCATTGTAGAGCCGTGGGGGTAGTTGTGGATTGATGTATCTGGATGGGCCTTCGATTGCCCAGTACAATGGTCCTTACTTGTGCATGGAAAATGATTCCAGCACTTATCTCTTGCTATTGTGTCGAATGCAGACAGGTTGCATCACGTCTTTATCAGTGTTTGCTGCGTATTAACCAATCTTATACTGAAATGTTTATTCGAACGCCATCTTGTCTGCCCACTGAAAATTCTGGAAGCTTCTGCCACGAGGCTCGGCGGCCATTTTACAGGCTTCTGTGTCCTGTTTAATCATGACAGCATTTCGTTGAAATAAAACTGATGAAACGAATCTGCTTTATCTCGTTATTTCGAATCGCGATAATTGCGAATTTTACACCTTCCTGATTTCCCCAGCCTCCACTCACATTTTACAGGATCAAGCCCATCAGCTAGAACTGACCGTGGCC
This sequence comes from Squalus acanthias, assembly GCA_030390025.1. NCBI lineage: Eukaryota > Metazoa > Chordata > Chondrichthyes > Squaliformes > Squalidae > Squalus > Squalus acanthias. Next base: position 36,844,610 of record CM059442.1, on the reverse strand, counting down.
CTCCTAGGGCTGTTTGGCTCAGTGCCACACCGAGTAAACTATGTCCACTGGACCAGCTTCTTCGGGTTATTTCCTTAAACAATTCCAGTAACTATGTGAGGGATTGATAATATCTTAAGGGCCCTGAGCTGGTTAATGAACAGGAGACGAAGGGGGGGGCGAAAAACCATGTTTGAAGCCTCAAAATATGTAATTTCTGTGAATCCTCGCCACATAAACAGAAGCTAAACACTCCTGTCATTCACTTTGACCAGTGCTGATCAGGGTGGGCTGGAGTTATGAGTGACTAATTATTGAATAAACCTGGCTCTGCCAGCACCATTGTGTTCACTCAGATATTAAAGTAGTAAAACTAGTCAGCACTAAATAGTTGTAAGATACGCCTTCACATAAATCAGTGAATGGCACTAAAACTCTTACCATTTGGCACCTTTTTCCAAAGACTACATTGCAGAATGCACAGAATTTCCGGTGTTGACGGTTGTGAGCTGTTTACATGAGAATAACTTTGAGAGGTGTGGGCGCATGTTTGGTAATTGTTACCGTTGATATGGTATTTTGTAACACGACTCATATAGAACACTATTTTCTTGTTCCAGCAGGACACGCCTAGTATCACGATAATTTCACACAGTTTTAATAAATAAAATTCCATTTGGCGCACCCAATAGCTCCTCTCCCTATCTCTTTAACCCACTGCCAGCCACATACCAAAGGAATGTTACAATGGGAATGTGCAGAAGACTTCCTCCATTGGTTGTCAGATATAAAAACAGAAAATACTTGAAACGTACGGGTTGTTGTGGTGCAAGGGTTTACACCCAAAACATTTACCCATCTTTCTCGTTCAGTTGCTGACTAATCTGATGTGCATTTACAGATTTTATTTCAGATTTCTAACATTTATGGTTTTTCCCTTTAAGTTTGTCAATAAGCTGTTTTTTTTTTATATTGAGAGGTCGCACAACACCAGGTTATAGTCCAACAGTTTTATTTGAAATCACAAGCTTTCGGAGCTATCGATCGCCCCTTCCTCCACGGTTTTCTTTGAAATTTTGGAAGACTTGTGTCTGTGAACCGGTTCACTGGGTTTAAGCTGCGAAATCTGGCTCCTTCATACTCGAACCATATTGACGGTATAAATACTGGAAGACTCAGAGACCCGGGGCTCGATTTTAATAGCCCCGAGGAGGCGGGTTTGGAGGCGGATCTGCAGCGAAAATCGGAAAAAATGGCACCCAACCCGCCTCCATCCCGCCCCCACCTGACTTTCGTGAGTGTTGGGTCAGCCGCTCCCAAACTGACCCATCTGGAACCGGTGGGACAGGTAGTTAAGGTAGTTAAGAGCCTGTTAACTGCTGCAGGGTTTGGCCGGTGCCAACATCAGTGGGTGCATGTGCCTGTAGGATTTTTGGACTTTTAAAATGGATATGTATCCTTTTAAAATGGAGACGCACTTGGGCTGCGTTTCAAAATGGAGTTTGGACTTTTGGACTTTAAAAAGGACTGACTGTTGGTTTCTGTGAAGATAGCAGGTACTGTCTGTCTTTTGGGTTGCCATGGGACCAGTCTCAACACTGATGTCATTTGTGGAAAAACATCTTTTGTCCATGGAGCCGGGATGTCTGGGTGGACAATGAGGTTTGCAGGCCTAAAGTAACACCTCTGGACTCTTTCAATGAAGGAGCAGTCAAGAACTTAACAAACAGTTAGCACTTCAAGAACTGCTCATCTACAGTAATGGCCTACCTTTGTTTTCGTCAAGATGACCAATCCAGGAGAGAGACGTCACCAGGAAGACCAACTAATGTCTCTGCGACCATGGTAACCAGGAATCGCCCAGCCAGTTTTGTGTATTATACGGGGTATAAATATGCTGAACTTAGGGGATTCAGTGCTTGCTTTTCTCTACCATCTGTAACGGGGTTCTCCGTGTAGCTACGCGTCCGTCAACTCTCCAGGAACGCCCGAAGTGAGTGCCTCGCCGTACCGCCTGAACGTAACTCTCTAGGCCTCATCGCATGCCTCTGTTAGGCACGGTTTTGCCTCTGGAGTTGAACGGACCCGGGACCACGTGAATCAACGACAAGGGCTGGTAATTATATCCAGCATACACCTCTAGAAATCCCCAGGACCGCCCGTGTGTTTGGCTGCTGAGGAACTGCAAGTGTCCAAGATGCAGGCTAACACGTGTGTGTGTGTGAGGAGGCTTCCAAGTGTGGGTTCTGACCAAACCGGGAGAGGGGTTTAGTTAGAAGGGTTTTTTTCCATTATCTAGGTTTAGATTCTGGGAAGGGGTTGGTTTGGCGTAACCAACAGGGTGGGTATTTTAGTCTAAGGTTATAAGCTAGTGTCCACGGTCACCTACTCGTTATGCCATAAGTGAGAGGAGTAGGGATTGCCATTTTGTGAGTGTAATAAAAAGGAATCGATCTTTGACCAACCTGAACCGTTTCGTTTCGTCTGAGTCAATTATAGTCTATCCGTAGTAACTCCTTGGGTCCGAACTTGGGGGTTGTGGGGCTTGTGGTTCGCGGTATAATTCGGAAGACCAACCGGGTGGCATCCGGTCACGGCCGGGTTACACAGTAATCCCGCTGGGGACGCTGCACTTTGGGTATAGGAGAAGACCTATTTGGCCTTGGTCTCTCTTTCTGTGTGGGATTACCCGCTAATCGACGGGCTAGGCAGGGACTATTGGCAAAAGCTCCTGCCGTCCAAGGGAAACAACCCAAACCGGGGAGTTTTAATGCATGGGTCGACTCAAGGGAGAGTCATAAAAACACGGGGCACGCAAAAACACCCTACAGAAATGGTGACCGCGGCAGGACCTGGGGGCATGGGTAGTCCAGATGACTCTAAGGTTGAAACAGTTCGGTCAGGTTTGGAAGATAGGATCGCGTCCTACGTGTTCACCAAAATTAACGTGTCCCAGCAGTGGGTGCTGGACATGTTACACTCAGACAGTCCTCAGGATAGGGCAGCTGAGTGGACAGGGGGAAAGGAGCATAAGAAGTCCAAAGAAAAGGCAATTTGGCTCATATGCTTGCAAAAACAGGTTCAGCTGTTAAGGAAGCAGGTAAACAGGCTTCAGGGGCAGCTGGAGGAGTCTGAGAGGGAATCAGACGCACGGGGTATAGTGGGTCGGCAGTTGGTGGGGGAATTAGCTCTAGAAAAGCAGGAAAGGAGGGCTGTAGAAGAGTCATTCCGGATGGTCGGGGAGTATCTACAGTGCCAAGTAACAGAGGCCAAGCTCAACGAGCAAATTCTCCGGGAGGAAAACTCCTGTTTAGCAGCGAAAGCTGAAGGGCTAGAGAGCCAGTATAATGATATCAAAACCGCCTGAAGGGTAGCAAGAAGTAGGGGTTTTGAGGATTGTAGTCACGATCAGTGCGAGGAAAAGATCAGGAAGCTACAAAGGGCTTTGGCTGGGGCTAGAGGCATGGTGTGCTTAATGGCGCCAGGTGGATCCCAGTTAGACTGGGAAGAGGATAGGCCCCCAGCAGAAGTGCCGGTAGCAGTACAGGAGGAAGTAGCTCCACCAGTGGGCAGGGAGCAACTGGGACCCATGTGTCCATTGCGGCAGTGGAGGTATGGTCCGCCGGCACCCAACGGTGACGAGGGCCCGCTCCAAAATGACTACGTGGTCCCGTTCACGACCCCTCAGCTCCAAACGATGGTGAAGGGGCTGAAAAAACTTAGCATCAAAGGGGACCCCACAGTCCATTTCGCTAAGGTAGAACAGATAGGGGGCTTAAACGAGTGTAACAATGCGGAAACGCATAAGTTACTTTTATTCTCTCTAGAAGGGACACTATACCAAAGCCTGTCCGCTGCCTCTAAGGCAGGACGAGGCACTATAGTGGGGCTCAAGGAGGAAATCCTACAAGCCATGGGCCATACACAGGGGAGTCCATTTTCCCTAGTTGAGAATACCCTGCAGATGCCTGGAGAAGCACCGATTGCGTTTGCCGACAGGCTCTGGCCCGTCTACGCTAAGGCCACGGTGGGCACAACTGCTAGGGGAGGTCCGTAATCACTGGCTAAGGACCCTGGTTGCGAAAAGCCTCCCAGGTAGTCGAGATAAGGCCGACGCCTGGTTCGATGCCGAGGACCTCACTAACACCAAGGCCGGGCTGCTTAGAAACCTCACCACGGCTTTCAAGTCCCTGGGTGGGGAGGAGGCGAAGCAACGGGGTAGGGTCAGTGAGATGAAGGCCGGTAAGGGGGAAAGGAAGGAATGGCGTCAGGAAGGGCCCCACACTAGCGAGTCAAAAGCTTGTTTTCAGTGTGGACAGATGGGCCATTGGAGGCGGGAGTGTCCAACCCAGAAAGGGGTACCCGGCCTAGGAGGGCCTCCCAGGAAGAAGTCCCCAAACACCGACATGAGGGAGACCAGCCAGCAGTCAGGATACGAGGTCCTAGTGGCTGCCCTCCGTACGGTGATGGGCAAGGACACCGGTAGGCTTGATGCTGCAGTCAGCGAGGTCATACCGAGTGCTCCAGTGGGTCCCCCGTCACCCTGACTAGAGCGCGCTCAGCCTAAGTACCTGTGCCCGCTCATCTACGATGAGTGGGGCAGGCCCTGTGTGCGGATGGGGGTGGAAACGGTCACGGGGAAGTACCTGGTGGACACCGGAGTCTCAAGCACGGTGATCCATTCCAAGGACCCGGCCAATTCACCCTGGTCCAGTAAAGTCCCCTTCAGTTTGATGGGGTTCATCGGGGATGAGCAGGTGGGAGCAAGGTCTACTCCCCTTGCCATTAAGCTAGGTTCCCTCACCACTAAATGGGAGTGCGTTCTCATGAAATGGGATCAGCCTGGGTGGGGAGTCCTTGGGTCCGACTTCATGTTGGCCCACAGGATCATTGTAGATTTTAGGAACCATTGCTTGTGGGGAGCGGTGGGTTCTGATAAGGTGGATCAGGTAGTGGTAATACCCAGAGACAAGGGGGGACGAGGGAGCGTCTGCAGCATGAAGCCCCGGGGTAGTTACGACCTAGAGGTTTTGGTCAGTAACACCCCGCTCCAGTACCAGGCAGAGGTGCGGAGCAATTTAGATGCTTTCGCCACCCACAAGCACGACTGCGGACGGGTGACTGGGGTAGAGGTTAGAGTAGACGGGGATCCCATGTCTAGGCCCCAAAAACAGTATAGTTTTCCCAGGGAAGCGAAGGCAGACTTGGAGACGGCACTGGGTTCCCTGGTAAAGCAGGATGTGTTGAGGCCGATTGCCACCCATGTGAACTCTCCCCTTTGGCCGGTCAAGAAACCTGACGGGTCATGGAGAGCCACGGTGGACTATCGGGTCCTCAACAATAATATCCCAGCCTGCGCGCCCACAGTCGCGGCTGTAGCGGACCTAATTGGAAATATTCCAGCCACCGCGACCACGTTCTCGGTGCTGGATGTTTCAAGTGGGTTCTGGTCGATTCCCCTTCGACGGGAAGACCAGTATAAGTTCGCCTTTACATTTAAGGGCCAACAGTATACTTGGACGTGTCTTCCCCAGGGGTTTCATAACAGCCCCCCCATCTTCCACCAGAGCATGACTAATGCTCTGAAGAATTTTAGCCAGCCCCAGCAGATCGTTCAGTATGTGGACGACATTCTCCTCTTTAGTGATAAGGAGGAGCACAGCCCACTGCTGAGCGAGCTGCCGAAGTTACTCAGGGATGCGGGTTTCAAAGTCAACCCAAAGAAGGCTCAGGTCGGTCAGAAGGAAGTAAAATTTCTCGGGCTGACCGTCCGAGCAGGGGAAAGGGCGATCGATGATGCCCGACGAAAGGCAGTACAGGAGCTCCCAGCCCCCAAGACGGTGTCAGGGGTGAGGTCTTTTCTGGGGCTCACAGGGTACTGCCGGGATTTCATCGAGGGATCTGCAGCCACAGCAGCCCCTTTGCTTCGGCTCCTCCGCAAGGGAGTCGAATGGGAGTGGGATTCCAACTGCCAGGCCGCATTCACCCAGCTAAAAAGGGACCTCCAAACGGCACCTGCGTGGGTGCGATTAACCAGGGGGAAGAGTTCTCTCAAGGTAGCAGCCAGCGGGGACAGCTTGAGCTCAGTGTTGCTCCAGGAGCGACACGGCAAGCTGAGACCCGTGGTGTACTCCTCCAGGGTGCTCACAGATGTGGAGAGAGGATACTCCAATTGTGAAAGGCACCTTTTAGCCACGCATTGGGCCGTGAAGCGCTCGCAGCTCTTCACGGGATCCTCCCCGCTAGTCCTCCTAACGCATCACACGTCAACCCAGATGCTTTTGGATGGGCGGATTAAGGACGGGACAGTGAGCAGTGCCCGCATTGCTCAGTGGACCCTACTGCTCTCGCAGCTTAATCTCAGAGTGCAGGGGTTGACTGAGCCGAAACTTGCAGGAAACATGGTGTACCCCGGGACGGTGCACACATGCACAGTAGAAGGGGTATGGGACGTGGAGGAGGGACTCAGGGCTGGGATACACCCGACGGGCCGGGACATCTACGTGGATGGTTCCAGTACCGTGTCCAATGGGGAGCGGCTCACAGGTTGCGGGATTTATGACCCGACTGCTCAGGTAGAGAAGGTCATAAAACTCCCCAGCACCATGAGCGCTCAGCACGCCGAACTGGCGGCCGTGGCCTACATGGTGACCCACCCCGAAGAGTCCCCCCCTCCATATACCATTTGCTCGGATTCAGTGTTCACGTGCAACGCTTGCACTGAATATTTGGCAATCTGGGCAAGACGAGGGTTTAAATCCGTCGACGGGAGACCCCTGGCCACAGCATGGTTGCTCCACAAAATCTTAGAGGCCCCTAAGAATAGAGGGGATTATTACATCCACAAGGTAAAGGCCCATTCTAAGACAGAACCTCGTGGGGAGGGGAACCAGAGGGCAGACGAATTAGCAAAGAAGGGAGCTAGAGAGGGAACCCTGTGGGATCCGGGGAAAGCGGCCCTGGTAGCAGCCATCCGGGACAGGGGAGGCACACCAGGGATCGCTCTAGCCCCGGACCTTAAACAGGCACAGGCACAGGATCCCATTCTCAAGGCCATCCTACTAGGTAGGGAGAAGGGGGAGGCAATAGAAGGTCCCTTTGGCGCTGCTGACATCAGCGTTAAGGATGGGATGTTGTTTAAGGGGGACCGGTGGGTGGTCCCAGTACAGCATCGGGAGGACTTTCTCCAGCTAGCTCACAGGGGCCCCGGGGCGGGACACCCGGGACCAGAGACCACTTGGCAGCTGGTAGAAGAGGCAGGGTGGTGGCCGCAGCTAAGGGAGGATGTAAGGGGTTTCTGCACACATTGTTTAGTGTGCGCAGCTAACAATCCCGACCCTCAGCACAGGAAGGCTCCTTTGGGACACACCAGGAGGGTAGAGGGACCATGGCGATCGGTGCAGATCGATTTTATTGGGCCCCAACCCACCACAAAATCCGGGAATAAATACTGCTTAGTCCTGGTGGATGTGTTCTCCAAGTGGGTGGAAGCTTTTCCTTGCCGGGCAACTACAGCCCAGGCCACTGCTCACATACTGGTCAAGGAAGTGTTCTCAAGGTGGGGGCTGCCCCAGGTAGTGGAATCTGACCAGGGGAGCCATTTTACGGGGCAGGTCATGCAGACGACCCTCAAGCTCTTGGGGATAGAAGGGAAGTGGCATGTGGCTCACAACCCCCAGTCATTGGGGATTGTGGAGCTCATGAACCGGACCCTGAAGAAACGGTTGAGGAAGGAGGTGGGCCAGTTCCCAAAGTCATGGGACGAGGTCCTGCCTCTGATCCTCCTGGGGGTCCGGGCCAGCCCTTCCAGGAGCACAGGGTATTCCCCATACGAGGTAATGACCGGGAGGACCATGCGTACCCCAACCCACGTGTTGGCGCCGGTCCTCACCGAGTCTCAGCTCCAGGAGGTCGACCGGGATAGGTTCGTTCAGAACTTGTACATGACCTTAAAACAGGTCTACGGGCGGGCAGCCCACAACGTGGGGATACAACATCTCCAGAACAACTTGTTGTTAGAGCCTCAGCACACACACGAATAGGAGGTAGGGGATCAGGTCATGGTCCATAACTATGCTCGGGTAGGGGTGTTTGAGCCTTTATACATGGGACCATATGCGATTGCGGACAAAGCCCGTCCTATGGTCTATGCCATAAAACTCCCTAGGCGCACGAAGTGGTTCCACATCAATCAGTGCAAGTTGTTTAAGCCCGAGGAGGGAACCACGCGGGCCGTGCGCCACAAGGATACAATTATGAGCAAGATTGAGACGAGTCTCCCTCCCTGGATGTGGGATGAGGGTGACCCGCTACCGGACGATCCGGTAGCAGGGGTAGTAAGAAGGGGCAGTCGAGTCCGGCGGCCGAGGGCACTGTGGATGCCACCTTACTCACCCCCAGTTAGCAGCAAGAGGCCCCGGACGTATGTCATGGGGCTCTCTAGGGCTGGGGCCAGCAGGCCCAGCTTTGTACATTTTCCATTCTTTAAGGTTGCGTTTGCGGGTGTTTTGTTTGTTGTATGTTTTGTTGTGTGACCTGCAGGCAACGAGGGAAAGCAGTTCGAGATCGGTGGCTGAGGCTGCTGCATTATCGGCCCAGGACTTCACAAGCTGTTTCACCGTTGCGATAAATGAGTTGTGCGATGTACTGTCGGATGTCTGCGTTCTCGGGTGGACCGGCGGGGCCGACCCAGTCTGTTGTATATGTTGCGTCGGGTACTGTTGCGTGGGTTTTAATGCGTTTACAGGAATGTACAAGGGTGCCCGAAGCCTGGTCGTCTAGTGTAATTAAAATTGGCGGCCGTGGGAGAGGGTACCCGCTTTAAGTTCATTTCTGAGAAATGCGGTGAGGAGAAACGACTTACCTTTTCCCTTGTATTGTTATGAATGTGGTCACAAATTACTCAGGGAGACAGGTTTTTCTGTCTCCACCTTGTAACGAGTTTTAAAGATTTGGGGACATTGTACTTTCAGGGAACTGCTTCATTGTCCAAGTTTTGGGAACAGTTTGTTTTAGTTTAGGAAACTTCCGTGAAGGTAGGTATGGTTTGGTCTGAAGACATACCGGGGCCTCTGTACACACAACGGTTGCGTGATAATTCTGCCGTAGGTTTGACGGTGTTATTGTCACAGGGGGGTGTAGAGTTTGGCCGGTGCCAACATCAGTGGGTGCATGTGCCTGTAGGATCTTTGGACTTTTAAAATGGATATGTACCCTTTTAAAATGGAGACGCACTTGGGCTGCGTTTCAAAATGGAGTTTGGACTTTAAAAAGGACTGACTGTTGGTTTCTGTGAAGATAGCAGGCACTGTCTGTCTTTTGGGTTGCCATGGGACCAGTCTCAACGCTGACGTCATGAAAGGCAGGAGCCTTTTCATATCGAACTTGTGTGATTTGTGTAAAAACACCTTTTGTCCATGGAGCCGGGATGTCTGGATGGACAATGAGGTTTGCAGGCCTAAAGTAACACCTCTGGACTCCTTTAATGAAGGAGCAGTCAAGAACTTAACAAACAGTTAGCACTTCAAGAACTGCTCGTCTGCAGTAATGGCCTACCATTATTTTCATCAAGATGACCAATCCAGGACAGAAACGTCACCAGGAAGACCAACTAGCGTCTCTGCGACCATGGTAACCAGGAATTGCCCAGCCAGTTTTGTGTATTATACGGGGTATAAATATGCTGAACTTTGGGGCCATGATGTGGAGATACCAGTGTTGGACTGGGGTGGACAAAAATGAGAAGTCGCACAACACCAGGTTATAGTCCAACAGTTTTATTTGAAATCATGAGCTTTCGGAGCGCTGCTCCTTCGTCAGGTAAAGTGAAGGAATACAAATCAGCAAAGCATATATAGACAGAGAACAATGTGTAGCGTACAATGTCAGACGACTACAGTAAATCCTTCTGACTGCCCTCCATCACACCTCGGCAGAGATACAATCAGGCCAGTCAGGAAGGCATTACATCAAAGACACAGCAAAATACAGCTAAGACAATGAGGTGGGGTCACAGGGGGTCCAACGTGTCAAATGCTGCAGTCTGCATGGTTAAGCTTTTTACTTTTTTTTAAAACTGGAAATCACATCTGTGAACAAGCCAACGACGACTCGAGTCTGAATGACTCTACGTCATGTAGCGTGACATGAAACCAAGATCCTGGTTGAGGCCGTCCTCATGGGTGTGGAACTTGGCTATCAGTTTCTGCTCAATGATTTTGCGTTGTCGTGTGTCTCGAAGGCCGCCTTGGAGAACGCTTACCCGCAGATCCGAGGCTGAATGTCCTTGACTGCTGAAGTGTTCCCCGACTGGGAGGTAACAATCCTGCCTGGCGATTGTTGCGCGGTGTCCGTTCATACGTTGTCGCAGTGTCTGCATGGTCTCGCTGATGTACCATGTTGCAGTGCATCCTTTCCTGCAACGTATGAGGTAGACAACGTTGGCCGAGTCACATGAGTATGTACCATGTACCTGGTGGGTAGTGTCCTCACGTGTGATGATAGTATCTGTGTTGATGATCTGGCATGTCTTGCAGAGGTTGCCGTGGCAGGGTTGTGTGGTGTCGTGGTCGCTGTTCTCCTGACAGCTGGGTAACTTGCTGCGAACGATGGTACTTTGGGGATTCAGGGCTTGCTTTTCTCGACCATCTGTAACGGGGTTCTCCGCATAGCTACGCATCCGTCAACTCTCCAGGAACACCCAAAGTGAGTGCCTCGCCGTACCGCCTGAACGTAACTCTCTAGGCCTCATCGCATGCCTCTGTTAGGCACGGTTTTGCCTCTGGAGTCGAACAGACCCGGGACCACGTGAATCAACGACAAGGGCTGGTAATTATATCCAGCATACACCTCTAGAAATCCCCAGGACCGCCCGTGTGTTTGGCTGCTGAGGAACTGCAAGTGTCCAAGACGCAGGCTAACACATGTGTGTGCGTGTGTGAGGAGGCTTCCAAGTGTGGGTTCTGACCAAACTGGGAGAGGGGTTTAGTTAGAAGGGTTTTTTTTCATTATCTAGGCTTAGATTCTGGGAAGGGGTTGGTTTGGCGTAACCAACAGGGTGGGTATTTTAGTCTCAGGTTATAAGCTAGTGTCCACGGTCACCTACTCGTTATGCTGTAAGCGAGAGGAGTAGGGATCGTCGTTTTATGAGTGTAATAAAAAGGAATCGATCTTTGACCAACCTGAACCGTTTCGTTTCGTCTGAGTCAATTATAATCTATCCGTAGTAACTCCTTGGGTCCGAACTTGGGGGTTGTGGGGTTTGTGGTTCGCGGTATAATTCGGAAGACCAACCGGGTGGCATCCGGTCACGGCCGGGTTACACAGTAATCCCGCTGGGGACGCTGCGCATTGGGCATAGGAGAAGACCTGTCTGGCCTTGGTCTCTCTCTCTGTGTGGGATTACCCGCTAATCGACGGGCTAGGCAGGGACTATTGGCAAAAGCTCCTGCCGTCCAAGGGAAACAACCCAAACCGGGGAGTTTTAATGCACGGGTCGACTCAAGGGAGAGTCATAGAAAAACGGGGCACGCAAAAACACCCTACACTGCCTTGCTAATCCTATTTTGATAGTGGTTTCCCATTTTCGTGCTTCTGGCTCCTGTTTTCCCGTCTTGTTGAAACAGGCCAGGTTCAAGGAGACGAGTTGCTGGAGGACATGATTTGTATTCATTGGTGGAGCGCTTTAAAAGCACCCCTGAAACATGGCTGACATTCAAATGCAACAACTTTGCTGTTGTAGGTATGGGATAACATTTTGCACATCTACTAACCTTGTGACAGTTCATGCTGACACCCATCTGCACTGTGACCTGAATGGAATCATTTCAGCCCACTTCGACTGTGCGCTTGCAAGCTTGTTGCCTCAAATGAAATCTATAGCAATGGGATGGGAAACATTTATGTCCTCTCATCCTGGTCCTCGTAATCGGAGGAGCAGCAGCCGCGCGGCTCAGCACAGATCTTCCTGGGAAGAGGAGGAGGAGGAGGACGAGGGGTGCCTTGTGTGCCCTGTTGTGACAAATGCAGCATCCCTCCAGTTCACTGCTGCCTGTCAAGCAGGGTACGCACATTGCCGTGCCACATTCGCATAAGCTTACTCTTCGACCATAGGTGGCCACCATATGGCTCTGTAATTGTAGGCAAAATTTGTCCAACATCATACATCATCTCTGCTATACCCTGTTATTTCATATCACTTTCCCCATTAGCATTACAAAAGCAAGTCGCCCTGAGCCCTCAATGCGCATTTGCCATTTCCAAGAACACATAGGCCACACAATCAACTGTTTGCCATAATTTTTCTTCACCACATGACAAAAGGATCACAAACCAAGAACAGTCAGAAAAAAAAGACGTAACACCCACGTGCGGCCCTTGTGACTATATGTGCTTAATCTTTCTCTTACGCATGCTTCTACGTGGTGCTACCCCTGTGGCTTCAGCAGATGTAGAGGCACCTTGCTGACTAGGATGCTGCGCCTGCTTAGACACCTTTGGCAGGCGTCCTCTGGGTTTGGGAGCCTGGGAGGGCTCTTGAACAGTCTGCTCTTCCTGCGGCTGTGCAGGGGCTGAAACGGCCATCTCAGTTGGCTCTGCAAAGTGGGTCTCTGACCGAGGGTTCCACAGTGGCATGGTCGTGTGAGCGCTTGGAGAGGAGCCCACACTTCCTTGTGTCTTGCCAACAACATCCCTCTCATGGGTCAGCTGCACCTCAGTGCTGGCACTTCAGGGGGGCCATGAGGACCCATATCTGCACTGGCAGTCCTCAAAAGGATGTCCATGAAGCTCTGGTCTCTCTGCTCAATAGATGCCCATCTCTCCTCCTGTGATGACAATCTATTTTGAACAGTCACCATGTTTTCCTAACTCTGGTGACTTATTTCCTCCATGGAGGTTGCCATCCTATCCATGGTGGTGCGTTCATGCACCATTGCCACCACCACGGCAGTGCTGATGTTAGAGATGGACTCCTCCATTCTCTCCATACTCGCACTAACCCTGGAGGCAAACCCTTCCAGAGACACCTGCACTTGTTCCTGCATTTCCCGAACCGCTCTTTTTCTGGATGGCCCCAGAGGCACAGTGTCTGCATGCAGCTCAGCTGAGCTAGGAGAGTCCTGCGACCTCCGCCGAGGACTCTCCACTGCTGTCGCTGTCTCCACCATCTGCTGATGCTCACTTGTGCGCTGTGATAGACCAGGTGGCAACACTACTCTAACTCTATGATTCTCATGAACATCATATGCCATTGCAGTCAATCACGAAATGTCGAGGGATGAAACTCTATTATGTCACCTGCTTCCTCTAGTGTGCCCGTCTCTCAATCGCCCACTTCCAGATCCTCGCCACCTCCAACAATTTTGTGTGCAGCCTCCTCAGCACTTGTCAAGGTTGCTAGGGTTGGTGTACCTCCTCCAGTCAGTGCTCGCTCCCTCTTATTGTGGGCTATCTTTTCCTGCAAGGAGTTACACAAGCGAAGTTTCAACCACAGTGATGGAGTGAATGTGAAGAATCCCTAACATAGAATATGCAGTCTCCAGAGAACACAACCGCTACACCAGCAAAGACATGTGATCCAGGCCGACTTGAACAGCCTACCACCAACCCGTCTCAAATCTAGAAGGCCATTTTGGACCGTCGCCGAAGCCCTTCACTGATCTCCCCTCAGCCTTGATGACCGATGGCGAAATGCTTGGAAGGGCATAGAGGACCCCACAGTACAACCTGAAGGATCAAACCTTCCTCGCAAAAAGTGGACAACCATCAACCACCTCAGAACTGGTCATGGTAGATGCTGCTACCTTCTCCATAGATGGAAGATTAAAGCATCCCTATCATGCGACTGTGGAGCTCCTAATCAGACCCTGAAGCACATCATTGAGCACTGCCCTCAGAGGAAATTCGCAGGCAGCCTACAAGATATCCACGCTGTTACACCGGAAGCTTTGGCCTGGATATCTGACTTAGATATTGACATTTGATTTGCTTCGCTACTACCATACAAAAGAAGAAGAGGATTACTCACCTAGCTCTCACTAGTGACTTCAAGTGCCACACCCCGGGACTTTGCCTCGGTCGGCACGCTAAGCCTAGTGAGAGTGGCCAAGGATTAATGGTTGAACACTTGGCGAAAATATGGAGTTGGTGGCAGGGGCCAAAGACGATGGCTTCAGTCTTCCCAATGAATCCAAGCTGTTTGTGGGAGCTTGCTGTGTGCAAATTGGCTGCCGATTTCCTACATTACAACAGTGACTACACTTCAAAAATACTTCATTGGCTGTAAAGCGCTTTGGGAGGTCCTGAGGTTGTGAAAGGCGCTATAAAAATGCAAGTCCTTTATTAGAAGCAACTTGATTCAAAAATGTAGCAGATACTCAAAAAATAATAATAATACCACCCGTTACTCCCACTGAGAACCAGCAGGGCAAACAGACACTCCCACTAAATCTGACATTGTACAGACTGAGCCTGAATCAAAGGCTTGGCCTCTGTATAAACAAAGTATGTACAGGCGCTTTTATACTTGCTCTTACACTGCATGCAGTTTTGGAGGAGTGTCACCTGTACACACTCTCCCGCTTTCACAGTTGCACTGTGGGGCTGGTTTCTGTCGGTGAGCTGAGCTCTGTTTTTAAGGTTCCTTTTATTTTTGCAGCATTTGGGGTTTCCAAAGCCAGCTGCAAGTCTAATGTAAAGGTGCTGGGACTTGCTGAAACCAGTGGCACAGATTAAACACTAAAGACAGATCTTCCCGACAGTCAGTCTGAGCAAGTCCTGGCACTTTTCCATTTGATGTGCAGCCAGTTGCACAAGATCCGCACTTCAGTCAGCCAGTGGCACTAGCATGAGCCTCCCGCACTATAAAAGCACCTTCTCACCAAGCCCCGCAGTGCAGAAACACACTGGATCAGCACCTCCTATTTACATTTCTTAATCAGATCCCCCTACGCCAATAGCAGAATAATAGACCCACATTTTAGTGAACCTACGGTGGAATTCAGGCTTATCTCCGCTCTGAGGTTCAGCCAACAGGGAGACATGCAAGCCCGCAGTCGGTATGAACTTCTGTATTGTGAGAGACCTTGGTGGAAGACTAAGAAAACAGGGGGGGGGAAAAACCCCCATAAAAACTGGCCTTTTAACATGAGCTGTCGTGTGACGGTAGCCGCCTTATAGTTCCTCAAAGTCAACAATCATCATCGGTGTGAGCTGGCTGGATTCCAGTCTTGTGGTAGCTGTGCAGTCACACCTCACTCAAACCCGGCTGGGCTGGTTTCTGACATTCCTTTGAGATCTTTTGCCAGGGCGTGCCTGTACCAATTCCCAGCAACACCCCCTCAGCAGCAGGTGGCTGGAGACGGCTGAAAGTGGAGAGAGCATATCGTTGCAGGTGCATTCCTCAATAAGATTTAAATGCGGGAGTCCTAATAGTTAAAAATGGTCTTGGACTATCAGATAAATCTCTCTTAAAAAAAGTCCTCCCCGTCTTTTCCCCCACCTCTCCTGAACGTGCTGACTCTTGCAGGGATACTGATCCACTGATAAAGGTGCCCCCACTACCTCCACCCCCCAAGTCCTTCACCCAAGTTATTCTTCATGTGTGAGTCTAAATGGTTAGTGGCTATCTGATTGTGGAGGACATCACAACTAAGGCAGATCATGTCCTCACCCAGCGTCTATATATACACACTTTCCAGCAGTGGTCACTCGATCACGATCATAAGGGGAGTCCTAGACAACTTCTGTACTCATTTAGTGCCTTATGTCAATTTGACAAGCTTACAATTGGTTTCAGAATGCAGGTTACCTACGTAGATAAGAAATAATAGGGGTCCAAGCAAGGACCTCTGCAGGACTCCACGTCTCTGCCTCCTGCCTCTTACCTCAATCTCTTACCTCGTCTCAAATTCCACCCGAGGTTGCCATGGCTTCTAGCATAATTAGAAGTCGTTCATGTTGAATGTCATCAAAAGCTTTCTGAAAGCCCAGGTAAACTATATTTTAGGGACTTCCACAATCTGCTTTAGTTCGATTTAAAAATTTTCTTCCATGTTTTCAAATTCCTCCATGGCCTCGCCGCGCCCTATCTCAGGAATCTCCTCCAGCCCTACAACCCTCTGAGATCTCTGTGCTCCTCCATTTCTGGCCTCTTGAGCATCCCCCATTTTAATCGCTCCCCCATTGGAGGCCATGCCTTCAGCTGCCAAGGCCCTAAGCTCTGGAATTCCCTCCTTAACCCTCGCCGTCTCTCTACCTCTCTTTCCTCCTTTAAGACATTCCTTAAAACCTACCTCTTTGACCAAGCTTTTGGTCATCTGCCCTAATATCTCCTCATGTGGTTCGGTGTCAAATTTTGTTTGATAATGCTCCTGTTGACGTTTTACTATGTCAAAGGTGCTATATAAATACAAGTTGTTGTTGTTGTAAAGTTCTCAAAACAAGTACTAGAATCATAAAGGAGGAAGTTAGAAGAAACGTTTTCACACAAAACATGAAGGTATGGAATGCATCGATGTTAGTGGCTGATGAAGAAGCTGAGTTCATCATTCCATTTACAAGCAATTAGATAAAGAGAAGTATGTATTGGTACAGGGAAAGAAAGTGGAAATGGGATTAAAGTAGATGGCTCTGGCCAGAGAGTGAGCACTGGCACAAGCACAAGTACAATAGTCTCCTTTTGAAGCTCCTCTTGGAGATGCACTTGGAGGACAGGATTGACAATTGATGCTGGGCATACCACCATTTTCATTTTTAAGGGATGTGCTAAATGAAAGTGGAGTCCTTTTCACAGTGTAGTAGCTCTTGCTCAATATGCCCTGTGCCTTCTCACCAGTTTCACACAGGCTGGACCTGTGATTTGGGCAACTTTGGGGAACTCCCAGGCATTTAGTCACAAATCCTCCACATATCTGAAGCACCACCTCATGATAAAATAGCAACATGGTGAAAGGCCCTTTACTTTTGACACATGGTTTTCATTTCAATTATGGATACCGCTTTATTGTGGTTTTTCTTCCAAAATGAGAAACAAAGTAAATTTATGAAATCATGAAGGGTGTGAGATTGCGATCTTGCTGGGAAGTGTTGGTAGGCCAGGCAATTCCCCCATCGGAGATCCCAGTCTCAACTGTTTCATTTTTGAATGCTCTGGAGTGGAGATCACTGTAGTCCTTGTCCATGTTCTAGTTGTTTGGTCCACTCTAGCTCCTGTCCATGTTCTAGTTACTTGGTCCACTCTAGCCCTTGTCCATGTTCTAGTTGTTTGGTCCACTCTAGCTCCTGTCCATGTTCTAGTTGTTTGGTCCACTCTAGCTCCTGTCCATGTTCTAGTTGTTTGGTCCACTCTAGCCCCTGTCCATGTTCTAGTTGTTTGGTCCACTCTAGCCCTGTCCATGTTCTAGTTGTTTGGTCCACTCTAGCTCCTGTCCTTGTTCTAGTTGTTTGGTCCACTCTAGCCCCTGTCCATGTTCTAGTTGTTTGGTCCACTCTAGCTCCTGTCCATGTTCTAGTTGCTGGGTCCACTCTAGCCCCTGTCCATGTTCTAGTTGTTTGGTCCACTCTAGCCCCTGTCCATGTTCTAGTTGTTTGGTCCACTCTAGCCCTTGTCCATGTTCTAGTTGTTTGGTCCACTCTAGCCCCTGTCCATGTTCTAGTTGTTTGGTCCACTCTAGCCCTGTCCATGTTCTAGTTGTTTGGTCCACTCTAGCCCCTGTCCATGTTCTAGTTGTTTGGTCCACTCTAGCCCTTGTCCATGTTCTAGTTGTTTGGTCCACTCTAGCCCCTGTCCATGTTCTAGTTGTTTGGTCCACTCTAGTCCTGTCCATGTTCTAGTTGTTTGGTCCACTCTAGCCCTGTCCATGTTCTAGTTGTTTGGTCCACTCTAGCTCCTGTCCATGTTCTAGTTGTTTGGTCCACTCTAGCCCTGTCCATGTTCTAGTTGTTTGGTCCACTCTAGCTCCTGTCCATGTTCTAGTTGTTTGGTCCACTCTAGCTCCTGTCCATGTTCTAGTTGTTTGGTCCACTCTAGATCCTGTCCATGTTCTAGTTGTTTGGTCCACTCTAGCTCCTGTCCATGATTTCAAGCTTTCTTGGCTTTACCGGGGCCTTGGCTATGCTCTTTCTCTTTCCTGGTTTTACGCTTCTCTAGCTTCTGTGCATTTTCTCCCTATTTCCTGGCTCCACTCTGTGAACATATGTGCCCTGGTGAATGTGCACTGACCTATTTATGTCTGTTTATGTATCCATGCATTACAGGTCATTATTTCTAGAATGTTGTTTTCCCCAGCAGTTGGAGTGCCTTGGGCCATTTGCTTTTCAAATCTGATCTCTTTTATCCCAAATGAATTAAGATTAAATTACATTACTGAGACAATCATTACATTTAATATTGTGTAGTTCAATGGCTAACTAAGCTTTCCTACTTCAAAATTTGTATTCTCACACCAGCAGTCAGGAATCATACTGAGCAAGTGATTCAACTTCAATTTCAAAATGGATCTGCACCAGTGGAAACTGGCAATGAAGTGAGGCAGAGTAGGAGTTCAAAAGAAAGAAAGAACTTGCATTTCTATAGCGCCTTTCATAACCTCAGGACCTCCCAAAGTGCTTTACAGCCAATGAAGTACTTTTGAAGTGTAGTCACTGTTGTAATGTAGGAAACACGGCAGCCAATTTGCACACAGCAAGCTCCCACAAACAGCAATGAGATAATGACCAGATCATTTCTTTTAGTGATGTTGGTTGAGGGATAAATATTGGTCAGGACACCGGGGAGAACTCCCCTGCTCTTCTTCGAAATAGTGCCAAGGGATCGCTTACATCGACTCGAGAGGGCAGACAGGGCCTCAGCTTAATGTCTCCTGTGAAAGATGGCACCTCTGGCAGTGCAGTGCTCCCTCAGTACTGGGCACTTGGGTTTTCGACCTGATTTTTGTGCTCAACTCTCTGGAGCGGGACCTTCGGACTCAGAGACAAGAGTGCTACCACGGAGCCAAGTCTGACACCAGTTAGCTAATGCAGTCCCAATCATATTATTTATAGTAACTGGGGCAGAAATACCTCATAACTATGCTTAGTCCCAGGAAATCTTGCAGAAAATCCAGGGGTGGGGGGGGCAGGGAAGTTGCAAGTATAAATATGAGAATCATGCTCCCGGCCTGACTGGGCAGCACAAGAGTGGCAGTTTCTCTCTCAGATCTGACTGCTAATTTCCTCCTGTGTCCCTCTGCTCCTTCCAGATCCGTGGAGGGTGAGGGGGCCGTGTGCCTCCCCGGTGTTTGGGCCTCTCTGACATTGCCCTCTCTCTCTCAGCTGATTTCCTAAGTGCTGCGGCACCTGCACTGCTAAAAAAAAAACACAAAGCAGCGAAGCAATCAGCTGTCAGCTGGCCCTGAGCAAGCCTCTCTGCCAGCTTGAAACTTCTGCCGTGTGAGGGCGACGAGCCCACTCCACCCACCGATCAGAATGGGGTCACAGATTCCAGAATATCCAATGTAAAAAAAGGTGAAAAAGGGGCAACAAACACTGGGCCATACGTAACAAGCTCCCTGTGCTAGCAATAGTGTTCCAGCCCACTGTGGCCCCCTGCTTGAACTCCAGCAATGCTTTCGCCCTCCAATCTTCGCCCTGAAGAAGCATGCTTGATTTAAAATCGCAATCAAGAATCACAGAAGTTTGTAAAAGGCGTGGGATCCTTCTGACGCATCACATTACGACAAATCACTAGCCTTACTCAAAATACATGCACAAATGGAATGACTTTCCTGTGACATCATTAAAGTAAAATCCTGTATCACTGGCAGTACAAAGCTCATGCTACGTTGTGAACTGCGTGGTATAATATCAGTGTGATGTGAGTTGTAGGATACACCTGTAGTTTATGAACTTAATTAGCGTTGTGACTAACTTGCACCAAATAGTAGGTACTTTATGAGTAGGGCAGGGTAGGGTGTTTGTTTCAAGATAGTAGCATATTATAGGGTTCTGATAACAGTAATAATCTGTTCAGATGTCATTTGATTGGTTTCTGATTTCCACTAAATGTAACACTACCCTGTAACAAGCTCCTATCTACGTGATCTATTATGAGTAATCCATGGGCAATGACAGTATTCCAGGCTGAATTACAAACTATTCAAAAGAGTGAAGCCTTTAATACATCATCTAAGCCCTAAGGTTAGTTTTACAGATTTCAGCGCACTGTATTTTCATAGAATCATTGAATCATACAGCACAGGAGGAGGCCATTCGGCCCACATGCCTGCGCCGGCTCTTTCAAAGAGCTTTCCAATTAGTCCCACTCCCCTGCTCTTTCACCATAGCCCTGCAAATGTTTCCTTTTCAAGTAAATATACAATTGCCTTTTGAAAGTTACTGTTGAATCTGCTTCCACCGCCCTTTAAGGCAGTGCATTCCAGATCACAACAACTCGCTGCACAAAAGAAATTCTCCTCATCTCCCCTACGTAAATATATAGGGGGGAAACATTTGGTTGATTAGCGCCTCCCGTTAGCGCCCTAAGAGGGCGCTAATGGGGTGCAAAGCAACTAACGCCCGGGCACGGCGATGTTTGCGCCGCTCGCGAAATTGACCAGACATTTGCGGCGGTACTAAACACTACCGCCATGGTCTCCTGCGCCTGCAGATCATGACGTCAGTCGAGCGTGCAACGCACCGGTAGCGCCCCGGACTGGATATTGAGTGGCGCCCCCTGCCTTTCCGCCTCCCGCTAGCAACGACAGGTAGAGGGGAGCGTTTTGCAGTCGGGAAGGGGCTGGGGGAGTGCTATTTAAAGGCGGCCGCTTCCTGCCTTTTTTTGTCAGCGACATTTTTGCACCACGCATTCTGAGAGAGAGAGACTTCTGGAGCGATTCAATGCAGTGTGAAGGAGTTTTGAGTACTGAGCAGCAGCAGGTTCATTTTGATTTCACCTTCCTTGCATCGATTTAGAAGAGACTTGGGGGGCTGCACTCTGAGCTCTTTCCCTGGGCCTCTCCATTGTTCTTTCCAGCAGAATTGATGTACAGGTCTCTCCAGGCCGAGATTCAAGGCTACAATGAGCAGGGTGTGGCTGGAGAGCAAGATCGACCCTCCCCTTTAAGAGCTGGCCAGCGCCAGTGTGCCTGTGTTCCATCGCTAACTGACATCACATGAGCTTCACCAGCACTCTGAGGTAACGCCTCGCTCCTCGGCGTTAGCGCCTTAAGAGAGGTGTGTAGCACCTGATTTAGCGCTCAAATCACCTCCACAGGCGATAGAAGCCAAGTTTGCAGTCGGAGACGATAATTAGCGCCAGGCTCTAAATTTTGCGCCCGGCCGATAATTGCGCCCCAAACGGGGCGATACCAAATTTCTCCCCCGTAGGATTTTATTTGAACACTCAGTGCTAGAAATTCATTATAGCCCAGGAATGTGCAGTATCATTAGAAAAGTTGGAGAATTAGCGCCAGACGCTAATGCTTTAGACTGCATGCAAAATTCGTGCTCACTGCTCAAAGAAATGATTGAAGTCCTAATTCAAGTCTTTAAGCCCAAGCTCATTACACTCAAAGGTGAACCAATATCAGGTGCAGTCTAATCGCAAGTCATGATTGTCATAGGCTTTTTTCAGTACTTAAAGAGGAGGTTCATTGATGCTGCAGAACCTCATTCTCACCATCGATGGCTGTGCAGCTGCCTCAGCAAGCAACAGCAGGTCAAGGAAAAGGAGTCAGAGGACTGAAGCAGCTGTATTCATGGCAGATCCATGCCCCAGGGAGAGAGCCTGCAAATTCTGCGATCAAGCATTTGAGGCACTGGTGTTCGCTGTGGAGAGACGGATGGCGGTGCTCTACCTGGCAAGTGGCAGGAGGCCCTCGCCGCAAGTCTTCTGCACCATGTGGAGGGAGGTAGCGCAGCACATCTCGGGCAGCACTGTGGTTCCCCAGGACCCACACACAGTGCAGGAAGAAATTTAACGACCTCACTCAGGTGGTCAGGGTGAGTGAATGCTTCAACAAATGCTGCATACCACCATCTGAAGCACAGTCTTCACACACTGCCAAAAGCACCGCACCCCCAGCACTCACCCATCAACAATCTCTATCTACCAACACTCACACCCACATCTCACACCTTGCACACAATGACAGCTATTCAACTATGGTAGGCACATTACCCAAAAACATTGTTCCGCACTCACTCACACACTTTCCTTTCTCTTGCAGGCCAAGGTGGCTCACAATAGGAGGGAGCAGGAGCGCACAGGCTGGGGACAAGCTGACACCCAACCACTGTCTGAGCTAGAATATAGAATGCTGGAGATCATTGGGCACCAGGTGGTGGGAGCCGTGGCCACCAGTGAAATTTACCCCCTTGGAGACAACAACAGTATGTTCATCCCTACCCCTTCTTCTCACATCCCACTTCCTCCTCACCCCACAAGCATTTTGCACTTTCCAGTTAATCATGCTGTATGCATGCATTTCTCCCTTTCTGCCCCGCTCCCCTCACCTTAACCCGACTCTTGTGCCTTTATGCTTTCAGATAATGAGCAAGCACCTGAGCACCTGTCCCTGAGGGCACCGCAGAGAGCGAGGTGGGAGTAGAGGAAGAGGAAGAACACATCACGTCACTGCATGTCTTACCAACAGGCACCAGCTCAGGTACTGGCACTACACGTTCTTTAGAGGCTAGTATAGTAGCGGGATCTGCACAGGGTGAGGCACCGGGGGCAAGTGGGTTGCAGCAATGCCAAGGGGAAAGGGTAGCTCGGGGGCCAGCTCCCCGGAGGGCTAGTTCACATGCGAGTTCTGCTGCACAAGACTCAGATGAGGACCTCGATGGGGAGGCCTTTAGAAGAAGGGTGATGGCCATGCACACGGAGATGATAGGTGCAATGGCAAGGGTGCCCAAGAGCCTCTCCGCAATGATAAGGAGCGTGGATGAGTCTGCCTCCAACATTGCACAAGGCCCTGCACACACCATGGAGTCTGCAAAGAATGGTAGGATCCCAGAGAGACCGTGGCGACCCAGACCTGATGCCGCATGTGATGGGTGATCTGGCAGCTTCCATTGCAGCACAGGCGGCAGTGATGCAACGTCTTGGTGCTGTAATGCAGTCTATGCTTGGTGGCATCCAATCTCAGACAGCTCTCATGCAGTCTCAGCTTGATGCAACGCAAGCTCCGACCGACTACTGCCATCATGGCTGGGTCTACCACCGTCGACCGGGGCTTTCACGGTGTCGCAGCAGGCCAACAATCTGTGCTCCAACAGATTGCTAGGGATGCTGAGGTGCTGCCCCGGGGGAGTGGCAGTGGGTCAGTGGAGCAGGAACCTGTTGTCCTTTCTAAGGATGACAGCATTCCTGCTCCCACCGCTGCCACTCCGCCATTGCCCTGGTCGCTGCCTGTCATCCAGTCAGCCCAGACTGCTGCCGCCCATGCTGAAGTGGTGTAGTCTACAGCCGGGCCTTCCAGGCCCAGAGCTGGTCGAGGGCGTCCTGCAAGGCCATCTGAAGTCTCCCACATGGACACTCAGCAGCCTTCCATCAGCCCTGCTGCAGCCACTGGGCCAGCATTTCGTAGGAGCACTAGAGTAGGCAAAGGCACAGTAACGAGAGGCACTAAGGGATTGCACAAGGGTGAATAGGTAATATTTTTGTTGTGTATATATGTGTTCACTGATTATTGATAAATTTATTAATTCAGTTTGGATTCTTTTGTGGTGTGTCTCATTTCAGCTTTGCGCTGTGATATGGACTGCGACAGGAATGGATTGATGGGGATGTGGTGAGCAACGGGGATCTGAGGTTTAAATTCATTCGAACTGCAGTCTGATAAGGCAGTCATGGACCACCCTTCCGGAAGGCCGATTGAGTAGCTGCCTCCTCCCTCGCTCCGGTTCCTCCTCCTCCTCCTCGTCCTCCTCATTTCCTCTTCCTCCTCCTCTCCCTCTTCCTCCTCCTGAGGTGGTCCCACAATCCCTGATGGCAAGGGCTGGGCCCTCATGATGGCCAAGTTGTGGAGCATGCAGCAGACCACCACGAAATGGGAGACCCGCTCAGCCAAATACTGGAGGGCTCTTCCTGAGCGTTCAAGGTAGCGGGACCGTTAGTTCAGCAGGCCGATGGTCTGCTCGATGATGTTCCTGGTAGCAGCATGGCTCTCATTATATGAGTGCTGGGCAGGAGTGTTGGGGTTGCAGAGGGGAGTCATGAGCCAGGTGGAGAGCAGATAGCCCTTGTCGCCGGCCAGCCTGCCGCGAGCTTGACGTGGTAGCTGGAAGAGTGCTGGCACACCGGTCTGGCGCAGGATGAAGGCATCGTGGCTTCTGCCAGGATAGCGGGCATTGACATTGAGGATTAGCTGTCTGTGGTCGCACACCAACTGCACATTAAGTGAGTGGTAGCCTTTGCGGTTACGGAAGATCTCAAGATTGTTATGCCGTGCCCTCAAAGCCACGTGGGTGCAGTCAATGGTGCCCTGCACCATGGGGAATCCCGCTATCCTGGCAAAGTCACATGCATGCTTGTCCTACTCCCTTCTCCTACTGTAGAGCCTCTGTGACCTCCCGGATGCAGCGATGGACAATGAACTGCGAGATGTTAGCTATGTCTCCTGTTGCAGACTGGAAGGATCCACTGGCGTAGAAATTGAGGGCGACGGTGACCTTGACTGCCACTGGGAGAGCTGTAGTTGCCCTGATCTGAGGCTGGAGGTCTGGTTGCAGGAGGGGGCAGAGTTCTGTGACCACCTCCTTGGTGAAGCGAAGCCTTCTAATATACTGCTCCTCATTTAATTGGAGGTAGGAGAAGTGCTCTTGGAATACCCACAGAGGGTAAGGCCTCGTGTTGAGAGCCCTTATGGCCCTCCTCCTCCCTCTGGCCACATGTTCCACTCTTTCTTGCTACCTCCACTCCCTCCACTGTAGATCCTGGAGGGCGAGGTCGACTGCCAGTACAGCCCCCATTAATATAACCAAGTGTAGCAGTTTGATTTTTTTAAGAATAAAAGTAGCTACTTTTTAATTACCACAACACTCCTGATACTAAATAACCTTGAAATTACAGAATGAGACTGTTGGAACTGACAAGAAAGCACTGAAACTCCACTAACCTACAGCTGCGACTCACTACTGATGATTCCTTTAAATAACGTCCCTGGAGCCAGCTTCCTGCTGCTTCACGCCAGCTCTCCCTGTCGTTGTTTACTCCAGGCGCTAGGGTAGGTGGTGACAATCAATTTTGCAGATCGGGCGGCCAGTGAGCGTTGCACACTCACTGATGTCACGATCCACCTGGTGTTGAGGCTCCCGGCGATAACTGTTAGCGGTGGCGCTGCTGTGGGGGGGGGGGGTGGGATTTGGCGTGCGGTGTTGGATTCGCCTCGCCCCGGCGATAATGCTCTAGCGCCCCATTAACGCCATCTGCTGGCGCTAAGGGGAGGCACTAAGGTACCAAATTTTTTCCCCTTACTATTAGTTTTTAGTGATTTTGTGTCTCCACCAGCTATCAGTACATTTCACATCTTTAATACATGCAGGTATTCGCAAAAGGGGATTTATGACTTGTTGACAAATTTATTAACAAATTATATTCCATGGTAGTTTACGGGGATCTAGCACAAACACTGCATGTTGAATCATCACCATTCACTCCAGCTTAAAAACACCTCCAAAGAATGTTAGCAGAACAGCCTTTTGACCCACCCATCCTATGTGTACAAATAATTCATTTATGTTGAAATCTCTTTCCAATGTAAACTTTAAAACTTCATGAAATAATCTAATTTGCATCCAGGGCTTTCAATGAGGTGAAACTCAGTCCAACTAAACTGGTCAGATGAAAAACCTGGCATGGATCCCTAATAGGTACAGCATAAACTTACACCCATCTGAGGATCTATTGCTCTTGTTTAATTTGTCCTTTATTTTAAACGCCTGCTCACAATTCACACCGAAATCACCTCAACACACACAACCACGTATCACTCGTCTGCCTCAGAAGTCAGTGAGTGTGAATCAGGCAAGAGTGAACAGAACCAAAGTGAGAGCTGTAAAGAGAAACCAGAAGATGATTTCTGATTGTAAGTTATTACTGCCATGCAATAAATCGATGGGAAAAAGTCTTTTCTGATAAAGATTAAACATGAGCTAAAATAAGGTGGCAAAGAAACAGAAGGAATTTTCACTGAGCATACGAATGCCCACAGTTCCATCAGAGTCCAGGTGTGATCATTCTGTCATGGACTGCCACCACCTTCACTAACACCAGCCAGCCACTCCCTACATTATTAAACATTAATTCCCTCTCGTGCCTCCCTGAAAATAACTCAAGCAGTACTGTTAATATCGCTATAATGCAGCAGCAGAAAATAATAACAACATTTTGCATGTAGAATATTTTTCTTTCCCTCATCCCCCCACCCCCCCCCCGCCTTTCTAGATTATGCTCTCCCTGTTCCCCAATTGAGTCGCCACACACAACATCCATGTTGACCTATGGCCTGCTTGAGGCCTCTGCTAATGCCACCCTGAAACCAGCCAGCAGAAGGTATTCTAGAGCTGCCCAGGATTGTGCCAGTACTCTTGCAGCGTGATGGAGCTGAGGTTAGGAACTACATGAGAAGGCAGGGGAAACACCCCTCCCTCCACCCCCCCCCCCCGCCCCCACCTCACCGCCCCCCACACCTTACCAATAGTCTGCAGTTTGGGGGAAATTCTAAGTTAGCAGCAGTTTAAGCTTTGCGTTTCCATTTCTAATTTACTAGTTGACCTCCTATGTCGTCAATCGAGACCCAAGTATAGTTTCAGGAGAAGCAGGGTTAGAGGGTGAGAATAATTGGACCGGGTGTGCAAGCATAATTCCGTCGGTATTTTCCCCTAATTTTTTACACTTCTCTTATAAATTCTTATGTCCACAGTTATAATGGAAGCTGTCTATGTAAACGTCACACTGTAATTACACCCTCTTGCCAGTGGTGGTGCTGCAGTGTGACATGTTTATACAGGCAGTTTCTGTTATAAATGTGAACATAAGAATTTATGATGTAAAAATTGATAGGAACTGCAGAAAGACATAAGATTTTGAATATATTATAGGCAAACATATGTGTTTGCTCATCGAAGCACATTTTCCTTTGCACTCAGCAAGAAATGTCAAGTTGAGTCGAGGCCAAATAAAATGCGTATACTGTCTCACCAATTGAGGAGCAATCACCGTGCTTACTATGTGCAGAGACATTGGTGAATAGATTCAAAGGGAACGGCCTAGAAATTTGGGGTCGCAGGGATCAATCGCTGCGCCTGAATGGTGAAACCCGTGGCACCCCCGATAATGAGCCTCATTTCCATTGAGCCGGCAAGCTGCCGATAGCAACAGGCAGCTCGCCAGCGAAACGGGATTGAAGATGGTGCCGCTGCTGGCGTCGCGGCAACCCTCCAGTGAGTGAGGGAGGGAGACGATTGGGTTGGAAGGTAGCAGTGGCGATTGGTGGAGGATGAGTGGTGGTCGGCAGCAGCCCGCATACAGTGAATGCTGGGTGGGGAGGAGCATTCCTGGCTCCACATTCAGGTCAGTATATCACCTTACAGTAGCAAAATACTGGGGATGCTGGAAATCTGAAACAACAACAGAAAATGCTGGGAACACTCAGCAGGTCAGGCAGCATCATAGAGAGAGAAACAGAGTTAACGTTTCAGGTCGATGACCTTTCATCAGAACGTTCTGACGAAGGGTCACAGACCTGAAACGTTGACTCTGTTTCTCTCTCCTCGATGCTGCCTGACCTGCTGAGTGTTTCCAGCATTTTCTGGTGTTATTGAAGTATATCACCTTGTTGGTCGTGACCTGAGTATGCAGACCTGGTTTTCCTGAGTGCAGCTGGTGCCGGCTACCTCAGAGCAAACCAGTCTTGTAGTGGGGGCCTCAAACAGGCGTTAGGTGTCTTATTTTCAGACGTAAAGGGCCTAACAGGCGTGGGCTTTTTTGGCCTTTACCAATATGGCGAACGGAGCACTTCCGGCTCATAATGAGCATTCGCTTCTTCCCTGTAATATTGGAGGCTGTTTAGTGCCCAAAAAACAGGTGCTGTGCAGCCAAATTTCTAGGCCAACATGTTTACTATTTAACTACCTCATAGCAACCAGAACAATTCTTTCCGCACTTAAAGGCAAACTTCAGATAAGCACCCGTTACTGCACTAGGACCATATTCTCATTTCTCACAATTTCTGTACTTGCTGCTCACATGCCAAATTCTGGGTTGAGTTTGATGCAGTGTGGTGGCAGCTAAGGGGAACGGGATCAAGCATCTAAAATGTCACAATAATTATCAGAAAAGGGAGACTTTTCATCCCTCTCTCTAGACTGGATTCAAAGCCAACAATAAGTCAAAGGTCAGCGCCATTTCCCCATTTATTTTTGTTTTAAACAGTACAATTAGCACAACGCCACATTAATTATAAGATTCCTGCAAAACATATGTGCTTACTGTGATGATATAAGATATAATTTAGTGTGTAGACGTATTTTTTCATTTAATCCTGTGGTTTTGCAACTTTAATTCTGAACAATGTACTCACGAAAGAAAGTCTTGCAGCTCATTTATGATGCAATGTGATCCCATAGTCTGGGTGCAGTGTTTGAATGTACATGTGCGGATTTAGGTAGCTTCCCATTTGTACTGGCAGACCACTTGGGAGGGAGTGCTCTGGTATGGGGATTGTGAGTCTTATTGGTAGGAGGAGCTGTGTCTTGGGGATTTATATTGACATGGATTTGTATCTGCAAATCCACACTCGATGAGACTTGCCCAGGAGGCGGATCTTGTTCACATTTGTGTCAATTCGAAACTCGTAGTTCAATTAGAGGCAGTCAGCCAGATAACATGAAAGGACAAGTATAATGGACCTGAAATTCCACAGGGGTTCCACTTGTCTCCTGCCGGAATAGCGGAAGCCCCAGGGGACCTTTATGCTGGGTCTATGCCATTTCCAAGAGTTTGCTCGATGGCTAGTAATGAACAGACTTCTGTCCATCCTTTACAAGGTAACTGATGGGCAGGGGGCGGGACTAGAGGTAGGCGTTCCCTCAGCCGGAAGCTGTCACTCCTGCTGCTCAGTCAGGATCTGGCAAGTGGTCTGAATTCAAACATTCTTCAAACTTACGCAGATCAGCCTCCTTGAATGGGGGGGCCGAGGGGACTGTTGCCAGGGCTGGGATGGGCCTGGGCAACCCGCTCCCCAAGGGCAGGCGATAGTGGAGGTGTCCTTGAGCACGGAGCAGGCGGACAGCAGGGCTGTACCTACAGTGCTGCTTGTGCCCACCTGCCCCATGCAAATGAGGTGCCCTCCCACCGACCCCACAACCTCCAACGGGGCGAGTGCTGGAGGGCAACAGTGGGCACGATCCTGGTGTAGCCCAAGGAATCCTGGGGCCCATCGCTTTTTGGATATTTGATAATGGCAGCTAACAGCATAGCTCTGTTGTTCCTTCACACATCTCTTCCTCATTCATTGATGTAGATCATTGGCTTGTTCATACCCACTCTAAGTAGGTGGCACTCTTGGTTGCTAAGCAACCACTTTTGCTATCCATGTTTCACCCTCGACGAACTAGAAATATATAAACACCAGGGCCTAAAACTTGGATCACGCCCAACCCCGGTGCAGCTCATGCCTAATGAGGCCGATGGCAGGACCAGGCAAAATTGGTCCGCCGGCCTCGTTTCTTTATTACCGACGCGCTGTGGGCGCCAGTCACGGCCCCAGAGGCAGCTCGCCAGTCTCAGGGAGAACAGAAATTGTCCAGCTCGGGCGCCAGCTGAGGGCATAAGCAGGAGGGAGAGGAGACAGTCGGGAAGGGGTCGAGCTGTGCTCCTCAAGGCCGTACAATAAGGTAAGTAAAAAAAAAAAAATTTACCTTTTGGGAGACTGCCTGGGCCTGCTGGCCTGGCTGCCAATCGCCAGAGGTAGGTGTTCCCTCGGCTGGAAGGTGCCACTCCTGTTCCTCAGTCAGGATCTGGCAAGTGGCCGGAGAACACTGACCGCACCGTGCATGGCGCTTGCCGTGATCAATCATTAACGAATATTGTAAAAGGTGCCTCAAATGACGTTAGGCCCCCTATTTGCATATGCACAGGGCCTGATGCCTGTTTCAGGCGTGAGCCCTGGACGCCTATACAGGAGCTTTTACCAACATGGCGTGCGGCACACTTGCTGCGCAGAATGAGCACTCGCGCACCGCCCGCCATATACGATGCTTAGGCATCCCTTTTACTCCTAGGAGACTTGTCAGAGGGCTTGATCGGGTGGATGTGGGGAGGATGTTTCCACTGATGGGTGAGACTAGAACTAGGGGGCATAATCTTAGAATAAGGGGCTGCCGTTTCAAAACTGAGATGAGGAGAAACTTCTTCACTCAGAGGGTAGTAAATCTATGGAATTTGCTACCTCAGAGAGCTGTGGAAGCTGCGACATTAAATAAATTTAAAACGGAGATAGACAGTTTCCTAGCCGATAAGGGAATTAAGGGTTATGGGGAGCGGGCAGGGAAGTGGACGTGAGTCTAGGTTCGGATCAGCCATGATCCTATTGAATGGCGGAGCAGGCCCGAAGGGTCGTATGGCCGACTCCTGCTCCTACTTCTTATGTTCTTATGAGACGGGCTTGGAGCCATCAAATTTCTAGGCCTGGATTCCTATTATCACAAATGAGATAATTACCATGAATTGTGTTCTATATAAGTGCTGACCTATGGAGCTATCTGAGAACAACTGGTCAACTTCCAGCGCACTAACTAAATTACAGCATGAGATTCACCAGCGATATGATGTATAAATATACACCTTTAATTATTCTTGATTTATACAGTTTTTTAAATAAATTATCATCAGTTAACTTAAGGCGCTGTCAGTAATGTTTATAGTACCTCCTAGCTATACAGAAAATGGCAGTGAGTAAAACAGCCTAGAAAATAAAAACTCCAGCATCCTGAAACCCAATTATATACCATCAGTAGCAAGGTTTCTATGGTGCTCTGTGTGCTTTTGAGGTAGTTCTGCATGACTCACTCACGTTTCCTTCAAGTATCTACTACATACCACTTCTGCACTCCCAACGTCTAGCCTTCATTATTGGTTGCGAGCCATTACGACCCCACTGATTATAAAATGTAATATTAAATCACACTGGCAAAATTCCACGTTGCACTAATTTTAAAATCATCCACCTAACAACCACATTATTCGAATGCCAAGTAAGAACATATAAAATCCTTCTCAGTCTGTACACGTATTATGATTGTGTATTGTCTTGTTGGTATGAAGGTATATTGGATTCACAAGGCTTTCTGCAGGGTGGGGTTTGAACAAAACTATTGTTGGTACAATGCTTGTTTACTTTTGCGGTTATGGACAAGCCTCCTTAGGAGTAAAGTTAACTTTCAGCGGTGGCTGAAAATGGGCGGTCGTGGATCAGCCGCCCATTATATACCCCATCTTCTTTCATTACAAAGGAAAATCGGACAGGATGTATAATGAATGGCCGATTCCCTACCGACGGTTATTCCCAGCCACCTAAAGTTACAACCGGCCTTCTTGGTTTCTTTTCCCACCAATCTTATCTCCTGTTCAGAGATCCTTTGTTGTGATCTGGAGTGATAATCAGCAGCCTGCACATCAGACTCCGCAGATATCAGTAGCTACAATCCAACTGCGGCCTAAATGAATGACTAAGCCTCAAATCCATATTTAGAGATTACAGGGGCGATTTTCGGCTTTAGCCCTTGCTGGGGCAGGCAGTGAGAGGAGGGATCGCACTGCCTGCCCAGTAGCAGTAGCATGAGGCCCGAGCCATTTTGAAGTTCTGGCCTCATTTGCATTGCGTCACCAAGCTTAAACGAATCAGGCGTCAGTTCTAAATCACCCCCTACCTGTCTCTAAAGAGGCGGAGATGTCGGTGTTGGACTGGGGTGGACAAAAATGAGAAGTCGCACAACACCAGGTTATAGTCCAACAGTTTGATTTAAAATTACGAGCTTTCGGAGCTGCTGCCCACCAGGTACATGGTACATACTCATGTGACTCGGCCAACGTTGTCTACCTCATACGTTGCAGGAAAGGATGCCCCGGAGCATGGTACATCGGCGAGACCATGCAGACACTGAGACAACATATGAACGGACACCGCGCAACAATCGCCAGGCAGGATTGTTACCTCCCAGTCGGGGAACACTTCAGCAGTCAAGGACATTCAGCCTCGGATCTGCGGGTTAGCGTTCTCCAAGGCGGCCTTCGAGACACACGACAACGCAAAATCATCGAGCAGAAACTGATAGCCAAGTTCCGCACCCATGAGAAACGGCCTCAATAGGGATCTCGGGTTCATGTCACGCTACAGAACGTGACTCGACATCGTTGTCTGTCTTTCCAGTTTTAAAAAAAAACACAAAAAAAACCAACCAAAAAAAAACAGCCAAGGGAAAAAAAAAAGTTAAAAGCTCAACTGCAGACGGCAACATCTGACACGTTGGACCCCCTGTGACCCACCTCATTGTCTTAGCTGTACTCTGAAGTGTCTTTGATGTAATGCCTTCCTAACAGATTGTATCTCTGCAGACAAATTGCTTTCTGTGTCTATATACTGTGTAATAGATTCCCTCAATGTACCTCTACCTGACGAAGGGGCAGCAGCTCCGAAAGCTCGTAATTTTAAATAAAACTGTTGGGGGTAAAAATTCAGTTGGTTGCGCCTCCCGTTAGCGCCTTAAATGGGCGCTAATGGGGCGTTAAGGCGCTAACGCCCGGGCGCAGCGCTGTTTGCGCCGCTCGAGAACTTAACTTGAGATTGTGCGGCGGCGCTAAAACTTACCGCTGCGACCACCTGCGCGCGCAGATTGTGACGTCATTCCGTGGTGCAACGCCCTTGGGGCGCCCCGGAGCGGAAATTGAGTGGCGCCCCCTGCCTTACCGCCTGGCGCTTCCAACGACCGGAAGACTGGAACGTTATCAATCGGTGTGGGGCTGGGGGGGGCGCTATTTAAAGGGGGCCTCTTCCTGTCTTTTTCTGTGGTCGACATTTATGCACCACTCGTTCTGAGAGAGAGAGAGAGATTCGGAGAGAGAGAGAGAGAGACTTCTACATTGACTCAACGCTTTGTGAGGTAGTTTTGCCTAGTTCATCCTAACTTTGCTGCTACTTTCGTTGCTGTACCTCATTACTTTTCTGGCAAAGAGAATATGGGGGCTGCAATGATTGGGGGTGTCGTCCTGCTCCAGCTCAATCGGAGGAGAGTGAGACGCAGACAGAGAGTGGCAATGATGGCCAGACGGAGGAGGCCCATCAGGCGCATGTACAGGAGAGCTTACCCTCCCAGGGTATATCGTGAACAGCTCTCCTACATCCACATGTCCGAGGAGCTGTGTTTGCGAAGGCTGCGATTCAGCAAGGAGGTGGTCACTGAGCTCTGCCACCTGCTGCAGCCAGATCTGCAGCCTCAGCTGAGGTCCAGGACGTCTCTGTCGGTGGCAGTGAAGGTCACAGTGGCTTTGAACTTCTACGCCACTGGCTCATTCCAAGCTGCTGTTGGGGACCTCGCCAATATCTCCCAGTTTGCGGTGCATCGCTGCATCCGGCAGGTCACCAATGCCCTCTTCACAAGGAGACGAGACTTCATCTCCTTCCCTATGACCCCAGACAAGCAGCATGACCGTGCTATGGGCTTTGCGAGGGTAGCGGGCTTCCCCATGGTGCAGGGCGCCATTGACTGCACGCATGTGGCTTTGCGTGCTCCGCGAGAGAATGCAGAGGAGTTCCGGAACAGAAAGGGGTTCCATTCCTTGAATGTGCAGTTGGTCTGTGACCACAGACAGGTGATTCTCGCTGTCAATGCCCACTATCCGGGCAGCTGCCACGATGCTTTCATCCTGCGCCAGAGTACTGTGGCAGAAATTTTCGAGGCACCGCATCAGCCAGTTGGTTGGCTTCTGGGGGACAAGGGGTACGCATTGAGCACCTGGCTGATGACACCGCTCCGTGCGCCAAACACCCCTGCTGAGCTGCGGTACCAGGAAAGCCAACAAGCAACGAGGAACATTATTGAGCGCACAATCGGCGTGCTCAAACAACGATTCCGCTGTCTGGACCATTCCGGAGGAGCCCTGCAGTACTCGCCTGAGCAAGTTTCCAAATTCGTAGTGGTGTGCTGCATGTTGCACAACATGGCAATCCTCAGGACGCAGCCAATGCCACCAGGCCTTGCAGCACCACAAGAGGAGGAGGAGGAAGAGGAGGAACAGGCCGAGGACGATGATCAGCAGCAGCACCAAGGCAGGAGGGCGGCCCACAATGGTCAAACTGCAAGGGCCGTCCGTCAACGACTAATAGCAAGCCGCTTCTAGGGCCCCTGCCAGTGCTACAAACACGAATCAACCCAGCACGCAACCCCTAAGCCGGCCAAGGCACCAATAATTCCAACCACCAGCCATGTATATTTTGAATACAGAAACTTATTTATTGTACAAACTCTGTGTGTGTCAATTCCTCATGACAAACTCATAGAAATAAACACAAAAAAACAGTCAATAACATAACTGGTTCTCACAACCTGGAGATAATGTCCAAAACACTAAACAAAAGTTGGGCCATGAACCTCGGCCTTTAATAAAAAAATGACCAGCATTTTGGCACACCTCCTACTTTTTGCCCTTCGAGGGTGATCTCCTTCCCTTGCGCACTTCCCCCCTTCTAACCCTACTGCTCCTCCGTAATGGGACCTCAGTGGCTGCAGCAAGGCTGGTGGAAGGCTGCTGCTTGTCAGACCCTGACACTGCAGATGCCCCTGAAGGACGGCCTCGACCACTTCTGGGCCTGGAGGGCCCGGCTGCAGACTGCACCAACTCTGCATGGGCGGCAGCAGTCTGTCCTACAGGCGGTGGCAAGTGCAGTGGAGAAGTGACAGTGTTGGCAGCAGGAATGCTGTCATCGTGAGAGAGGACAGCAACTCCCTGCTCGCCCGACACACTGGCACTCCCACGGGGCAGCACTTCAGCATCCGGAGCAATTTGCCGGAGAACAGATTGCTGGCCTGCTGCGGCACGGTGACAGCCCCGGGGACATGTGCACGAACCATCGAGGATGGCAGCAGTCAGTGCTCGCGTGGCCTCAATCTGAGTCTGCATGAGAGCAGGCTCAGATGGGTTCCTGGCAGCCAGTGACTGAATTGCAGCAGTAAGCTTTAGTGTGGCATCCGCCTGTGCTACAGCGAAGTGCTCCACACTCCTTGCCAGTGCCTCAATGCATTCGGGCACCCTTCCCACTGCACCCATGAGCTCAGTGTGCATGCCCACCGCCTGGGTGTTCATTTCTGCAATCAGCCGCTCCTCCTCTGCGTCCATTGCATTAGGAGTGTCTGGCATACTCTCCCTCTGGGGAGAAGGCTCCCGTTCTTCCCTCCCCCCCCCATGGCGTTGCTGCAGCCCGCTGGGTCCTGGAACTTCACCATCATCAGCCCCTTCCCCCCTGCTCCCCCGTTCTTCCCTCCCCCCCCAATGGCGTTGCTGCAGCCCGCTGGGTCCTGGAACTTCACCATCATCAGCCCCTTCCCCCCTGCTCCCCTCCGGGGAAGGCGTGTTCCCAGTGTGGCCATGGGCTTCCTCGGGAGAGGGTGGCACTGATGCTCCGGCTTCCTCTTCCTCCTCAGCTGCAGCATCACTCCCAGTGGCAGCTTCAGGGACCATCTCCTCAGCTGGTGAATCACCATCTGAAAGCAGGGAGGTACAAGAGTGGCTTTAGCGTGAGGACAGGGTGGCAGTAAGGGAGGAATAAGTGCAGCGAGTTAGCAAGTTGGATTGAAAGTGTCAAAGGCTGGTATTGTGAGGGACAAGTGGAAGGACAGAGGACAAAAAGGTGATGACCTTACCATTGCTGTCCACAACGGGGTCGGCGTCTCCAGTGGCGACGGGACCGATCACCCGGCTTGCCACAATCCTGTGGACGCGCTCCTCCAGATCGCTGAGGGGTTGCAGCTGAAGCCGCCCTCCACCCGTCCGTTGCTGCTGTCTCCGATTATGAGCCAGCTTAGCCTGCAAGAAAAAGGACAGCATCTGAGTCAATATACAGCCATGGTCTTGCCTGATGTGCCTCCCATAGGTGAATAGCCCTTACTGTATGCAGCCATGGTCTTGCCTGATGTGCCTCCCATAGGTGAATAGCCCTTACTGTATGCAGCCATGGTCTTGCCTGATGTGCCTCCCATAGGTGAATAGCCCTTACTGTATGCAAAGTGTGGAATGTGTGTGTGTGTTTGATGAAAGGGCCATAGGTGTTGGATGAGTGTTGTGCATTGGGGTTTTAAGACCCTCTGGCCATAGAGTGAGGTTGAGATGGAGGGATGGAGAGGTATTGAGAAAAAGCCACTCACCCTGACGACCCGAGTGAGGTCGTTGAACTTTTTGCGGCACTGGACATGGGTCCTGGGCACCATGCTCCTGGAGGAGACGCTCTGAGCCACCTCCCTCCACACTCTTCTGAACTCGCGTGGCAAAGGCCTCCTGCCACTCTCCGGGAACAGCATGCATCGTCTGCGCTCCACTGCGTCAACCAGAGCATCCAAGGCCCGCTCGGTGAAGCGATGAGCGCGTTCTCTCACCCTCTCCATGCTTGGCAGCAAAATGGATTACAGGTCTCTCCAGGCTGAGATTCAAGGCTGCAATGAGCAGGGTGTGGCTGGGGAGCAAGTGGCCCCCCCCGCTTTAAGAAGTGTCCGGCGCCAGTGTGTCTGTGTTCCCTCGCTAACTGGCAGCAGCTGCGCTGCGCTCGTGCGCTGAGGTAGCGCCTCACTCCTAGGCCTTTGCGCCTTAAGAGAGGTGTGCAGCGCCTAATTTAGCGCTCCACTCACCTCCCGGGGCGGTAAAAGTGAAGTTTCCTGTCAGTGCCGATAATTAGCGCCAGGCGCTAATATTTGCGCGCGGACGATATTTGCGCCCCAAATGGGGCGCGACCTAATTTCTACCCCTTGGACTATAACCTGGTGTTGTGCGACTTCTCATTTTTGTCTCTAAAGAGCATTTGTTGATTCAAGTTACCTTACATGCAGAGAGAGAGGCCTGCTCAGGCAAGCCTGATTACATGCAATGCTGAGATTGCTACCAGTACAATATATCAGATTGATACTGTATGGCGTGTGGGCTGCGCTGGGCTTTGTTGCCTTTGTTTTTATCTAATTGTGTCTTCCAATCAATTCAATTTGGGCAACAAAAAGTTGAATGAGAGAGGCAGGCTGGAGGCAGAGTGAACCATAAGTATATTCTAACTCACTCTGCTAGCCACTTCCTCAGTCTTTGTCTTTTTAGTGTGTTCATATCAAAACTCAACAAGGGACACCACTAAAAAGATATGGAGGTTCCCTGTTGGCTTTTAATAAACACCAACTATGTAGAAACTATATAAAGATTGCTTCATCATAGAGCAGAAGGAATAACATTATAACACCAGGAAAGTACACTGAGATGCAAGAGATAGATTTCCCTTTGACTCCTGATCTCTTGTATTACTGTATAGCCCAGGCAATGCTAGGTTCATTTGAGTTCGCTAC
This sequence comes from Squalus acanthias, assembly GCA_030390025.1. Lineage (NCBI taxonomy): Eukaryota > Metazoa > Chordata > Chondrichthyes > Squaliformes > Squalidae > Squalus > Squalus acanthias. The sequence continues at coordinate 36,807,059 of CM059442.1, read as the reverse complement.
ACCTCACGCTTAGGGTGTTTATACACACCTAAGAAGCACTGAGGTAGTAATAAGCACTGGCTAAACTATTATTTACTGTAGAACGATGGGCGTGTAATTTGATTAATTGGGATTGTCGGTTGAATTTATCAGAAGTATTCATCTGGAAATATCTTTAAAATGAGTCATGAACCACACCTAGCCATGTTACCTCTGCCCCGCCCGCCATATTGGATGCAAAGGCACCCATTTCATGCCTAAAAAATGGGTGCACCGCTGTCAAATTTCTAGGCCATATTGCTTGAGTAACAAAATGCACAGTTCCTTTTGTGAAAATACGAAGCCTTCTTGCAATGGTGCTTTGATTGTGCTGTCTTCAGACACAATACTGTACGGTAACAAAGACTTTGAACAGATTCTGCACAATGTATTGCAGAAGTCAGGCAAGCCTCACCTGTCACAGTAGAAGATTTGTCTTTAAAAAAAAATCCATGGTAATAAGTCTTTCGATATAGCCACAGCTAAGAACAGGATAATAAATTTCAGTTATTTAAACACACAGGTAAAACATCTCTTAGGGAGGCTGTCTCCATATTGGTAATTAAGTAGTTTTGGAAGAACCAATCATTATTCCCATCATTATGCATTGTGTTGGTCTCACATAGAATAGAATAACAGCTTCATGATGCAAATTATCTCAGTGTTGGGATGATGTCTTTGCTGAACCACACTGTTCGCAACCTTGGTGTCATATTTGATCCTAAAATGAGCTTCCGACCACATATCTGCAGCATAACTAAGACCGCCTATTTCCACCTCCGTAACATCGCCTGTCTCCTCCCTTGCCTCAGATCACCTGCTGCTGAAACCCCCATCCATGCCTTTGTTACCTCTAGACTTGACTATTCCAACGCACTCCTGGCTGGCCTCCCACATTCTACCCTACGTAAACTTGAGGTCACCCAAAACTCGGCTGCCCGTGTCCTAACTCGCACCAAGTCCCGTTCACCCATCACCCCTGTGCTCGCTGACCTACATTGGCTCCCGGTTAAGCAACGCCTTGATTTCAAAATTCTCACCCGTTTTCAAATCCCTCCATGGCCCTGCCCCTCCCCATCTCTGTAATCTCCTCCAGCCCCACAACCCCCGATATATCTGCGCTCCTCTAATTCTGCCCTCTTGAGCATCCTTGATTATAGTCGCTCAACCATTGGTGGCCGTGCCTTCTGTTGCCTAGGTCCTAAGCTCTGGAATTCCCTGCCTAAACCTCTCCGCCTCTCTACCTCCCTTTCCTCCTTTAAGACACTCCTTAAAACCTACCTCTTTGACCAAGCTTTTAGTCATTTGCCCTAATTTCTCCTTATGTGGCTCAGTGTCAAATTTTTTGTCTTATAATACTCCTGTGAAGCGCCTTGGGACGTTTTACTACGTTAAAGGTGCTATATAAATACAAGTTGTTATTGTTGTTGTTATTGTTTAGGTCGGGATTCAGATTTTTAGCACTTTACCTTCCCACACGACCCCAACCCACCCATTATTTTAGATTAAAATTCACCCCATTGACTTCAATGGAACTGACTATCAAGCGGGGCGTATAACAGGCGGCCGATTCAACCCCGCCCATTTGACGCAACCGCTCAAAGCCAATTTCTACCCTGTAGTTTTCCAGCATTGCTAGTGTCCCATTTACATCGTAAGCATTCATCTCCTTGTGCAAAAGTCATACATGAAACACAGTCACTGTCCACAATGTCCTGTAGAGGGATTTAAGATTGTGGAAGGGTTTGATAGGCTAGACGTTGAGAAAATGTTTCTACTTGTGGACAGTCCAAACTAGAGGTCATAAATATAAAATAATCACTAATAAATCCAATCGGGAATTCAGGAGAAACTTCTTTACCAAAGAGTGGTGAGAATGTGGAACGCGCTACCACAAGGAGTGGTTGAGGTGAATAGTATAGATGCATTTGAGGGGAAGCTAGATAAGCACATGAGGGAGAAAGGAATAGAGGTTATGCTGATAGGGTGAGATGAAGAAGGGTGAGAGGAGGCTCATGAGGAGCATAAGTGCCAGCAGTTGGGCCGAATGGCCTGTTTCTGTGCTATAGACTCTATGGGCTCGATTTTAATAGCCCTGAGGAGGCAGGTTTGGAGGTGGGTCTGTAGCGAAAATCGGAAAAAATGACTTCAGACACCCAACCCGCCTCTATCCCGCCCCCACCCGATTTTCGTTAGTGTCTGTTCAGCCGCTCCCAAACTGACCCGACTGGATCCGGTGGGACAGGTAGTTAAGGCAGTTAACAGCCTGTTAACTGCCTTGCTAATCCTATTTTGATAGTGGTTTCCCATTTTCGCGCTTCTGGTTCCTGTTTCACGTCTTGTCAGAAACAGGCCAGCTTCAAGGAGACGAGTTGCTGGAGGACATGTTTTGTATTCATTGGTGGAGCACTTTAAAAGCGCTCCTGAAGCATGGCTGACATTCAAATGCAACAACTTTGCTGTTGTAGGTGTGGGATAAGATTTTGCACATCTACTGACCTTGTGACTGTTCAAGCTGACACCCATCTGCAATGAGACCTGAATGGAATAATTTCAGCCCACTTCAACTATGCGCTTGTAAGCTTGTTACCTCAAATGAAATCTATAGCAATGGGATGGGAAAAATTTATGTCCTCTCATCCTGGACCTCATAATCAGAGGAGCAGCTGCGTGGCTCAGCGCAGATCTTCCTGGGAGGGGCGCCTTGTATGCCCTGTTGTGACCAATGCAGCATCCCTCCAGTTCACTGTTGCCCGTCAAGCAGGGTATGCACACTGCCTTGCCACATTTGCATAAGCTTACTCTTCAACCATAGGTGGCTACCATATGGCTCTGTAATTGTAGACGACATTATTCCACCGTCATACATCATCTCTGTTATACCCGGTTATTTGCTATAACTTTCACCATTAGCATTACAAAACCAAGTCGCCCTGAGTCCTCAATGCGCATTTGCCATTTCCCAGAACACATAAGAACATAAGAAATAGGAGCAGGAGTAGGCCATTCGGCCCTTCGAGCCTGCTCCGCCATTCAATGAGATCATGGCTGATCTTCTGCCTCAACTCCATTCACCGGCCCTATCGCCATATCCCTTGATGCCTTTACTAGTCAGAAATCTATCGATTTCTGTTTTGAATATACCAATGACTGAGCCTCCATAGCCCTCTGGGGTAGAGAATTCCAAAGATTCACCACCCTCTGTGTGAAGAAATTTCTTCTCCTCTCAGTCCTGAATGGCCTACCCTTTATCCTGAGGCTGTGGCCCCTGGTTCTAGACTCCCCAGCCAAGGGAAACATTCTCCCAGCATCCACCCTATCAAGCCCTGTAATAATTTTGTATGCTTCAATGAGATCCCCTCTAATTCTTCTGAATTCAAGAGAATACAGGCCTAGTTTACTCGATCTCTTCTCATACGACAGTCCCGCCATCCCAGGAATCAATCTCGTGATCCTTCATTGCACTCCCTCTATGGCAAGTATATCCTTCCTTAGGTAAGGAGACCAAAATTGTACACAGTACTCCAGGTGTGGTCTCACCAAGGCCCTATATAATTGGAGTAAGACTTCTTTACTCCTGTACTCAAATCCTCTTGTAATGAAGGCCAGCATACCATTTGCCTTCCTAATGGCTTGCTGCACCTGCACATTCACTTTCAGTGACTCATGTACAAGGACACCCAGGTCCCTTTGAGCATCTGCATTCCCCAATTTTTCACCATTTAGGAAATACTCTGCCTTTCTGTTTTTTCTACCAAAGTGGATAACTTCACATTTATCCACATTATATTCCATCTGCCATGTTCTCGCCCACTCACTGAGCCTGTCGAGATCCCCTTGAAGCCTCTTCACATCCTCTTCACAACTGACACTGCCACCTAGCTTTGTATCATCAGCAAATTTGGAAATGTTACATTTAGTCCCCTCATCCAAATCATTGATATAGATTGTGAATAGCTGGGGCACAAGCACCGATCCTTGTGGTACCCCACTAGTCACAGCCTGCCATCCTGAAAAGGACCCATTTATCCCTACTCTTTGTTTTCTGTCTGTTAACCAATTCTCAATCCATACTAGTAATATTACCCCCAATTCCATGTGCCCTAATTTTATTCACCAACCTCTTGTGTGGGACCTTAATCGAAGGCTTTCTGAAAATCCAGATACACCACATCTACCGGTTCTCCTTTGTCTACTCCACTAGTTACATCCTCAAAGAACTCCAATAGGTTTGTCAAACAGGATTTCCCTTTCATAAATCCATGCTGACTCTGCCCAATCTTACTATTAGTTTCTAAGTATCCAGTTATTGCATCCTTTATAATAGATTCCAGCAATTTCCCAACTACTGATATGAGGCTAACAGGTCTGTAGTTCCCCGTTTTCTCTCTCCCTCCTTTCTTAAATAGCGGGGTTACATTTGCTATCCTCCAATCTGCAGGAACCGTTTCAGAATCTATAGAATTTTGGAAGATGACAACCAATGCGTCCACTATCCCAATGGCCACCTCTTTCAAAACCCTAGGATGTAGGTCATCTGGTCCTTGGGATTTATTGACTTTTAGCCCCATTAGTTTTGCTGGTACTGTTTTTTTTTATTAATAATAATTTCTTTAAGTTCCACACCCTTGGTTTTCTCATATTTCTGGGAGGTTTTTTGTGTCTTCCTCTGTGAAGACAGAAACAAAGTATTTATTTAATTTCTCAGCCATTTCCTCATTCCCCATTATAAATTCTCCAGTCTCTGACTGTAAAGAACCTACATTTACCTACATTTACCTTCGCCAGTCTTTTCCTTTTCACATACCTATAGAAGCTTTTACAATCCGTTTTTATATTTTTCGCTAGTTTGTGCTCATATTCCATTTTCCCTTTCTTTATCAATTTCTTGGTTCCCCTTTACTGATTTCTAAAAAGATCCCAATTCTCAGGCTGACCGCTTTTTCTGGCAACTTTATAAGCTTCCTCCTTTGACTTAATACTAGCTTTAATTTCTTTTGTTAGCCATGGTTGGATCACTTTTCCTTTTGGGTTTTTATGCCCTAGAGGAATATATATTTGTTGCAAATTATGCATTATTTCCTTGAATGTTAGCCATTGTATGTCCACCTTCATACCTTTTAGTGTAGTCTCCCAATCTACCATGGCCAACTTGTCCCTCATACCCTTGTAATTTCCTCTGTTTAGATTGGCCACACAATCAACTGTTTGCCATAATTTTTCTTTACCACATGACAAATGCATCACAAACCAATAACAGTCAGAAAAAAAAAGACAAAACACCCACATAAGTCCCCTTGTGACTATATGTGCTTAATCTTTCTCTTACATATGCTTCTACATGGTGTTACCCATCTGGCTTCAGCAGATTTAGAGGCACCTTGCTGACTAGGATGCTGCGCCTGCTTACACGCCTTTGGCGGGTGTCCTCTGGGTTTGGGAGCCTGGGAGGGCTCTTGAACAGTCTGCATTCCTGCGGCTGTGCAGGGGCTGAAACGGCCATCTCAGTTGGCTCTGCAAAATGGGTCTCTGACCGAGGGCTCAGCAGTGGCATGGTCGTGTGAGCGCTTGGAGGGGATCCCACACTTCTTTCTGTCCTGCCAACAACATCTCTCTCATGGGTCAGCTGCACCTCAGTGCTGGCAAGTGGCTGGTGAGCACCTTGTTGCACATCAGGGGGGCCATGAGGACCCATATCTGCACTGGCAGTCTTCATCACAAGGACGTCCATGAAGCTCTGGTCTCTCTGCTCAATAGCTGCCCATCGCTCCTCCAGAGATGACAATCCGTTTTGAACATTCACCATTTTTTCCTGACTCTGGCTACTTATTTCCTTCATGACGGTAGCCAGCCTTTCCACGGAGGTTGCCATCCTTTCCATGGACACCCAGGTCTCGTTGCACTTCCCCTTCTCCCATTTGTGCACATGATACAACACGATTCTCTATGAACATCATATGCCATTGCAGTCAATCACTAAATGTCAATGAGAGGGATGAAACTCTATTGGCCCAGAAATTGATCTCACTCTGTTCCCGCGGGGGTAAGGAGCAGGCGCGATCTCTCACTCCGCGTTGGCTTTTTCAGATCCAGCTCGCACGAACTTGATGTTCCAGACATCAGCTGGGCAGTGCTTGCGTATCCCACCGGCGTAGTGAATTCATGCGAGCTGTGGGATCACGTGACTCAGTTAGAGCCAATGGCAGCACACCATCTTCCATTCATAAGTTTCACATACGTGCTGTGAAAGCTATGAATCTTACACACCCCCAAAATAACAGCTAAACCTCAATTAAATTTTTTTTAAAAACCATCACATTAATAAAATAAGTATAGTTAAATAAATTAACCATTTTAAATAAAAAATTAAATTTTTGAAAAAATTTAAAATCTTTTAAAAAGTTATAAAAATAAACTTACCTGTCTTTAAAGTCTCTAAAAAAGATATACCTGTTAAAAAAAATTCAAATAAATACTTAATTCACTACTTACCTTGTTAAAAGTGGGTCTTACTCCTCCTTTTTCCATTTCTAAAATCTTCCGTCCTTACCTGCGCGTCCAAAGCACTAAGTGCACAGCGTGCGCGCAGCCTGTAGCGCGCACGCGATGCACCGAGGAACCGCCCCCTTTTCCAAAGACCAAGTGCCGGTTTTCAGCGCATGCGCAGGGCATGCAGAAAACCGGCAATTGGAGAGAGAATACGCGAGAGTACGCAGTGCGTACTCTCGCGCAGCGGGATGAATTTTTGGCCCATTATGTCACCAGCTTCCTCTAGTGTGCACGTCTCTCCATCGCCCACTTCCAGATCCTCGCCTCCTCCAACAATTTTGTGTGCAGCCTCCTCAGCACTTGTCAAGGTTGCTAGGGTTGGTGTACCTCCTCCAGTCAGTGCTCGCTCCCTCTTATTGTGGGCTATCTTTTCCTGCAAGGAGGGACACAAGCGGAGTTTCAACCACAGTCATGGAGAGAGTGTGATTAATCCCTACCATAGAAGCTTTGAGGAGACGAAGATGGGGTAAGGTACCAAGAGGAAGCTAGCTCCCTGTGGGTTGTTAGTTGTTGTCACTGCATAACAGTGAGAGCGAGTCTAAGGGGTGCATAGGCAGGATGCTGAAGTGTTTCAGTACAGAGACAGAGATGGATAGGTAAGGGTGCAAGGGAAGTAAGGGTAAGGTGGGATGTGGAGGAGCAGGCTTACAACGCAGAGTGCTGGGGATGAGAAGAGAAGGGAAGCAGATTCAAGGTAGGTGTGATGGGATACTCACTTTTGATGTTCGAACAAGATCATTAAACCTTTTTCCTGCACTGGATCCAGGAGCGTAAACAAATGGACCTTGCGCGGACCTCCTCAGCAATGCGCAGCCAGGCTGCCTTGGTCTGCGGAGAAGGTTTCCTCTGGCTATCCGGAGGGAAGAGAATCTCCCTGCGCCCTCTTACAGCATCCACAAGAGCATGGAGGGACTCATCATTAAATCGAGGAGCTGCCTTGCCTCTGGAAGAAGTCATTGTGGATAGATCAATCTCACTGACTATCAGAATGCAGAAGAGAAAGGCTTAGGCTGGATGGCAGCTTGAAAACCAGCTGCTATGATGACGTCATCAGAGGCGGCCAGCCGACCCGATCCCACTCATTGGCCCGGCCAGCGCGCCCCAATGAAATCAACAAGTTGATTAAATCAAAATCGGACATCAACAGCTGATCCCGCCGGAAGCGGCTCTGGAACCCGCCCACCACACAACTCGACTCCAACCTGCCTCAGGAATTCAAATCGAGCCCAATGTAACTATATGTCACTTTACAGCTGATGGTGGCACAAAAACTGGATGCCAAGGAAAATGGCAATCTAAAATGAAACTGTGTACAAATTACAAACAGTCATTTTGGTCTCAGATAATGGTTATAAACTGCCTGAGTTTCAATCTCTCTGCCTCATCAGAACTCCTCCAACAACCTTGGGATAACTCATAAGAACAGGAGGAGGCCATTCAGCCCCTCAAGCCTCTTACATAGAAACATAGAAACATAGAACAGTACAGCACAGTACAGGCCCTTCGGCCCTCGATGTTGTGCCGAGCATTGTCCGAAACCAAGATCAAGCTATCCCACTCCCTATCACTCTGGTGTGCTCCATGTGCTTATCCAATAACCGCTTGAATGTTCCTAAAGTGTCCGACTCCACTATCACAGCAGGCAGTCCATTCCACACCCCAACCACTCTCTGAGTAAAGAATCTACCTTGGACATCCCTTCTATATCTCCCCCCATGCACCTTATAGTTATGCCCCCTTGTAACAGCTGCCTCTACCCGAGGAAATAGTCTCTGAACATCCACTCTATCTATCCCCCTCATCATCTTATAAACCTCTATTAAGTCGCCTCTCATCCTCCTCCGCTCTAAAGAGAAAAGCCCTAACTCCCTCAATCTTTCCTCATAAGACCTCCCCCCCAAACCAGGCAGCATCCTGGTAAATCTCCTTTGCACTCTTTCCAATGCTTCCACGTCCTTCCTATAGTGAGGTGACCAGAACTGCACACAATATTCCAAATGTGGTCTCACCAAGGTCCTGTACAGTTGCAGCAGAACCTCACGGTTCTTAAACTCAAACCCCCTGTTAATAAACGCCAACACACCATAGGCCTTCTTTACTGCTCTATCCACTTGAGTGGCAACCTTCAGAGATCTGTGGATATGAACCCCCAGATCCCTCTGTTCCTCCACGTTCCTCAGAACCCTGCCGTTGACCCTGTAATCCTTATTCAAATTTGCCCTACCAAAATGAATCACCTCGCACTTATCAGGGTTAAATTCCATCTGCCATTTTTCGGCCCAGCTCTGCATCCTATCAATGTCTCTTTGCAGCCTACAACAGCCTACCTCATCCACTACTCCACCAATCTTGGTGTCATCAGCAAATTTACTGATCCACCCTTCAGTCCCCTCCTCCAAGTCATTGATAAAAATCACAAACAGCAGAGGACCCAGCACCGACCCCTGTGGCACACCGCTGGTAACTGGTCTCCAGTCCGAAAATTTTCCATCCACCACCACCCTCTGCCTTCTATGAGATAGCCAGTTACTTATCCAATCGGCCAAATTTCCCTCTATCCCACAACTCCTTACTTTCTTCATGAGCCGACCATGGGGAACCTTATCAAACGCCTTACTAAAATCCATGTATACGACATCAACTGCTCTACCTTCATCTACACACTTAGTTACCTCCTCAAAGAATTCAATCAAATTTGTTAGGCAAGACTTACCCTTCACGAATCCGTGTTGACTATCCCTGATTAAGTTGCCTCTTTCCAAATGGTCATAAATCCTATCCCTCAGGACCTTTTCCATTATCTTACCAACCACCGAAGTAAGACTAACCGGCCTATAATTACCAGGGTCATTCCTATTTCCTTTCTTGAAGAGAGGAACAACATTCGCCACTCTCCAGTCCTCTGGCACCATCCCCGTGGACAGTGAGGACCCAAAGATCAAAGCCATTCAATTAGATCATGGCTGATCTGTATCTTAACTCCATTTGCCCGCCTTGGTTCCATAACCCTTAATACCCTGTATAATAAAAATCTATCAATCTGAGTTTTGAAATTTTCAATTGACCCCCATCCTCAACAGATTCTTGGGGAAAAGAGATCCAGATTTCCACAACCTTTTATGTGAAGAAGTGTTTCCTGACATCACCCCTGAATGGCCTACTTCTAACTTTAAGGTTATGCCCCCTTGTTCTGGACTCCCTCACCAGAAGAAATAGTTTCTCTCTATTTACTCTTTCAAGCCCTTTGATCATCTTAAACACTTCATGAAACAACTTCCAATTAACCATTCTCCTACATTTAATAATGTTGAACTTTTACACCGACAGATTAAGGAAACTTGTGCTACCTTTTCTAAAATACACTGACTGCTCCCTATTAATCATAACCCACGCAGCTTTAGCCTGCTCTACTGGTTCCTTTTACAACCTGATACGCACACGGAATTAAGGAACGTAAAGAGAGTGTGAAACTGAATGGGAAACGCCCAGACATGATTGTAGAGTTGCCGATACTTGGCTTCCAAACTATCTGGTGCATCTCTACCCACCCAATCTTTTGCCCTGTCTGCTGCTAAGATCGTAAGGTTCAAAAGTTGTGTATGAAAAGAAGAAATTGCACTTATATCGTGTAAGAAGACATGGCAGTCAATTTGTACACAGCACGTTCCACAAAGAATAATGAGCAATGGGTTTAATCTGTTTTAAAGTTTAATTTCCTATGTTTAAGAGCTTATTATCCCTGTACTTATCCAAAAGAACCTAACCAAGTTTAAAAGATTAAATTCATAAGAGAACAATATTCTGAAAGTGTGGCTGGCAGCATTGTCGATCTGTTGCTGCCAACAATCTGTGACAAATTGCTGGACTATCATCTCGTGATTCACCGCAATTTCGAACAGAAGATAAAGAGTTCTAACGTCAAAATATTGGAAAGGAGGATGGAGCTTATCAAATACTACTAGCGATAGCCGATTCATTCCTTAGTGATTAGTTTTCTAACCATTTTACCAGCTTGCATCATAACCACAGCAGAGATGTGATTGGATCATGTCTACATCAGTTTTTAACCAACGCAAATCTGTGGCATTAAACATTTTGTGACACCACCCAAAAACTGCTGTGCTAGTTCTCTCTCCCTTCCTCGCCCACTTTTGGAATGCTGGGTGTGCATGTGGTGCACCAATTGCCATATAAGGGATCGGAACTTTGTTTCAGTCACATACCTTTGATCAGTAGGTCTATTTAAGACCTTCAGGGCAGGGGCTTTACATAGAAACATAGAATCTAGGAGCAGGAGTAGGCCATTTGGCCCGTCGAGCCTGCTCCACCATTCAATACGATCATGGCTGATCATCCAAGTCCAGTACCCTGTCCCTGCTTTAATCCCCACAGTACACATATCCCACCCTACCCCCGTAACCCCACGTATTTAATTCCCCCTAACATATCCTATCCTATCACCATAACCCCACATATTTAATCCCCCCCTAACACTAAGGGTCAATTTATCATAGCCAAATCAACCTAACCCGCACATTTTTGGACTGTGGGAGGAAACCGGAGCACCCGGAGGAAACCCACGCAGACACAGGGAGAATGTGCAAACTCCACACAGACAGTCACCCGAGGTCAGATTCGAACCCGGGTCTCTGGCGCTGTGAGGCACCAGTGCTAACCACTATGCCACCGTGTTGCCCTACATCTTCATGTTTAAAGGAAAACCTCTGCCAGTAGCCTTATCCTAGAATTTTAAACCTCTTCTTCTTCTTCTTCTTCTTAGGCAGTCCCTCGGAACCGAGGATGACTTGCTTCCACATTAAAAATGAGTTCGCAGGTGACTGATGAGTCCAATGCGGGACCTACAGTCTCTGTCACAGGTGGGGCAGACGGTGGTTGAAGGGGCAGGTGGGTGGGGTGCTTGGGTTGACGTGCGCTCCTTGCGCTGCCTGCGCTTGGCTTCCGCTTGCTCCCGGCGAAGAGACTCGAGGTGTTCAGCGCCTTCTCGGATGCTTCTCCTCCACTTTGTGCGGTCTTGGGCCAGGGATTCCCAGGTGTCGGTGGGGATGTTACACTTTTTCAAGGAGGCTTTGAGGGTGTCCTTGAAGCGTTTCCTCTGCCCACCTGGGGCTCTCTTGCCGTGCCGGAGCTCCGAGTAGCGCGCTTGTTTTGGGAGTTTCATATCGGGCATGCGGACAATGTGACCCGTCCATCGGAGCTGATCGAGCGTGGTCAAAGCTTCGATGCTGGAGATGTTGGCCTGAGCAAGAACACTGACATTGGTGCACCTATCCTGCCAATGGATTTGCAGGATCTTGCGGAGGCAGCGTTGGTGGTACCTCTCCTGTGCTTTGAGGTGCCTGCTGTACATGGTCCATGTCTCTGAGGCATACAGCAGGGCGGGTATCACTGCTGCTCGGTAGACCATGAGCTTAGTGCCAGGTTTGAGGTCCTGGTCTTCAAACACTCTCTTCCTCAGTCGACCGAAGGCTGCACTGGCACACTGAAGGCGGTGTTGGACTTCGTCGTCGACGTCTGCCCTTGTTGACAGTAGGCTCCCGAGGTATGGAAAGTGGTCCACGTTGTCCAAGGCCTTGTCGTGGATTTTGATAATCGGGGGGCAGTACTGTGTGGCGGGGGCAGGTTGGTAGAGGACCTTTGTCTTACGGATGTTTAGTGTAAGGCCCATGCTCTCGTACGCTTCGGTGAAGGTGTTGACAATGGTTTGGAGTTCGACCTCCCAGTGAGCACAGACGCAAGCGTCGTCTGCATACTGTAATTCGACGACAGAGGATGGGACGACCTCCCATCCTCTGTCGTCGAATTACAATATGCAGACGACGCTTGCGTCTGCGCTCACTCTGAGGTCGAACTCCAAACCATCGTCAACACCTTCACCGAAGCGTACGAGAGCATGGGCCTTACACTAAACATCCGTAAGACAAAGGTCCTCTACCAACCTGCCCCCGCCACACAGTACTGCCCCCCGATTATCAAAATCCACGACAAGGCCTTGGACAACGTGACCACTTTCCATACCTCGGGAGCCTACTGTCAACAAGGGCAGACGTCGACGACGAAGTCACTAAATAGCTGTCTTCCAGTTGGGCTGCCAACTACTATTTAGGCCTGGATTTTCCTTTAAAAAACGCGTTTTCTTTTGGGTGGTCGTCAGGCAGTCTGGCAAATGGCTCCGCCCCTACAAATGGCTGCCACGGTTTCCCTCCCATGACCCTGCTGTGAACCTGATCCGCCTGCTGCACGCACACCCAGCTGCATTTAAGTGGCAATCAGGAGTGGGTCTCTCATTGAAACACAACAATAAACAAATACAAATACTGCCCTACATATTAACAATAAGGCTTCCTGAAGGAAAATGCGGTCAGGTGGCAGCAGGATCTCATGGGTGGGCAGAAGTCCTGCCACCCGCACCTACTGCCATTTTACAAGAAAATCCAGACCTTGTCGTCTATTCAGGCAGTTACAGCTCCACTTGCCTGAAGATAGCTCCACTCAGCTAAGGGCACCTTTGGGCTGCCACATTGGGAAAGGACCAGTGGTACGGATTAGGGAAGAATTTTTTTTAATGTATTGCGGCAAATTATTTGTGTGGTTTCAGCACTCAACTGCTTTAGGAGGCACAGTTATTTCAAGGCAGTCTTTTTAGCCCAGATTTTGCCTCTGGGTCGCAATTGTCAGCAAAGTGTGGTGCAGTGGGACGTCCGATTGCCCAAGGGCTCAGGCACCGACCCTGCTGAGGTTTATGGAGTCCGTTTAATTCAAGTATTGTGGGCAAACTCTGGGCATTGCCGATGCCTCCGATTTGAAGCTCACCCATTTGAGGGCAGGAAATGGTATGTTGCTGCAGCATTAAGATTCCTGCAGCAGCTTAAAGGGGCCAGGCAGCATCGCGAAAGCAGAAGTGATAACCCTTTCAGCTCGTCGCAGAGATCTGCTGTTGGGCACCCAAGTTTTCAGAGGCTGCAGTAGAAGTGTTGCTGGCACAAATAAGAAGAACGCCTTGTTTGGGACTGACTAACACCCAGGTACAGAGGAAGGAGGCGGTCAGGACAGTCAGTGCCCACTATATGATCCCATGAATGACAGCTCAGTACTACAAGAAAGTTAATGACCTTACCACCAAGGTCCTTGAGGCCCGAGCCAGACTATATTGTAGTGTACCCCAAATACTTATCCAGGCATCTACAGCAGACCTTCCAAATTGTAATTGTGTCCTCTGGTGAAAGAATCATACATGTCAACATACAAATCTCCGTAAGGCTGATGAACAGCTTCAAAAATATGGCACATCACCCAAAAAAGCTGAAAAACCCCCCAAAAATGTATAACTATAAAATAGGCCTAAAAAAAGGCTTATAACCAAGGCCACTGCTTCAAGGCCACTGAATACGTTAAATTGCATTTTATTACATTAGATTTGGGGATTTTTATTAGTGTTTTGGGATCACATAACACAATTGCATTTTTTATTCTGTGAAAGCTGAAATCCAATGGCCTTACATGACGTACCAATAGAATTTAGTTACAATGGAGTGCAGTGGGTTATGAACCTATCATGACTTAAGCTGCAGCTTTATCCAATATTTCTTCAATTGATTTATAGGAAAAAAGTTGAAGTACACAAAGGTGTAATTTTTGCAGTGGTGGACTTAGAGATTTTTGATGGGGAAAATAAGCTGATACTGCAAAATGTATTCTCTAGGGGGGAACCTGGGGCATGCAATCCCAGGACATTTTGATTTTTTGGGGTCACTTTTGGTATATTTTCCAGCATTTTAAAGTGCACTATGGATCTTTGCAACCTTCTGCACATGTGTGCTTCCAGAGTCCCGTTCTTTCGACCCACGGGTTGACAGTGGACTTGAAATGGTCCAATTAGAAATCTCAAATCCAAACCAAAATGGGTGTGCCTGAGGTGAAGCAAATTCACACGCAAAATAAGATGTGCTAAATTGTGTTAAGAGAACGGTACTATTGGGCAAACTATATTCTGTAATCATTAAGTTAACCATTAACCATCTGTGGTTTCCACTATTGAAACGGCTTCAACTCTCCCAGAAAGTAGAGGTTGATTTCAGCACAATGAGCACACCTTTGCTGGTAGTATTGAAAGTGGCAGCTGCTCTCACCATCTGTGCTACTGGCACATTTCAAGCCCCTGTAGCTCTTCCTGCAAACCTTAGCCAGTCATCCATATTTGTGTCAGCTGGGTGACAATTGCTTGGCTGAGAGTGGTCGGCCATTGTGTCTATTTTCCCCGTACAAGGGAGCAGCAAGAGTTAAACATACATCGAATATTACATGTAAACAACAGAGTGAAATCTTTTGAGTCAGACCCGAAACATCAGGACCACCCCACTGCAAAGGACTTCCTTCACTGCTGTTTCTTCAGCAGGTTTTTGGTGGAATTAGTTATAGGCTGTTTCCCAACTCCTCAGAATGCAGTTCGATTCGATACTGAAAGGGTGGTGACCTGTGAGCGACCAGGTTTCTGGAATGCATGCTGCATCCATCACTATGTATCCTCTAGGATCTTGTGAAAAAGTGTTTATTTTGACCTAGATATCATACACAACAGTCCCAGGGCTTCAAAGTAATTCACTGTAATTGGAGCACTTGAGACATTTGCAAGATGCGATAAGGTGCTAGATAAATGGAAGTCCTTCTTTTGTCCAGGCAGCTTGGGACAGGTGACAGCCTGCATGCCTGGCTACTTGTAATTGCCCATCCTCTGGGATGTAAGACAACTTCCTTGAAAGGAAAAGGAAAATACTGCGGATGCTGGAAATCTGAAATATAAACAGAAAATGCTGGAAATACTCAGCAGGTCCGGCAGCATCTGTGGAGAGAGAAACAGAGTTAACATTTCAGGTCGATGCCCTTTCGTCTGTTCTGAGGGGTTTTGTCAATGTTTTGTCAACAAATAAAAACTGCAGTGAGACATACCAGGCACCAAGCACAAGCAAGGCTGGTCCTATGACACACTTACGGCAGTCTGGAGATGTGATTTTCAGAAGCATGTTCATCCTTTATAAGCACGTGATACACGGTACAAATGCGCTTTCCCTTTTCTGAGGAGGATTTTATTTTTATATGTGAGGCTCATTCATTGCATGGTTCTCTTTTCCTTTATTGCATCGACCTTCATCAGGCACGTCACAGGGTGTGAGAGTGGAGCAGTTCCCACTGCATAAGGCACCTCCCTGGCTGTGTGAGGGTTTCCCCTCGCTCTCTCTCTAGTCAGGATATAAAAGGTCATGGATCAAGCGAGACACTGTAGTTATTTTCTAACTCTAATGTATTTTATTTGACATTCAGACACAACTATTTTTACCAGAAAGAAAGTATAACTTCTTTTTTAGCGAGCTCAACTCAAGAAATAAGGTGTTACCAAGTCCTTTTTCTTGGGAGATAAGAAGGTTCCTCTCCCAGGGCAACACGGTGGCATAGTGGTTAGCACTGGTACCTCACAGCGCCAGGGACCCGGGTTCGAATCTGACCTTGGGTGACTGTCTGTGTGGAGTTTGCACATTCTCCCCGTGTCTGCGTGGGTTTCCTCCGGGTGCTCCGGTTTCCTCCCACAGTCCAAAAATGTGCGGGTTAGGTTGATTTGGCTATGATAAAAAAATTAAAAAAAATTAAAAAATTGACCCTTAGTGTTAGGGGGGGATTAAATATGTGGGGTTATGGGGATAGGATGGGATATGTTAGGGGGACTTAAATACGTGGGGTTACGGGGGGTAGGGTGGGATGTGTGTACTGTGGGGATTAAAGCAGGGACAGGGTACTGGATTTGGATGATCAGCCATGATCGTATTGAATGGTGGAGCAGGCTCGACGGGCCGAATGGCCTACTCCTGCTCCTAGATTCTATGTTTCTATGTTTCTATCTTGTATAAACACTGCACCTTGTTTCCCTAAAAATCACTGTGAGCCGGTGTTCTTATATCTGTTGTAGGGTGACCGCAATTGCTGTTGGAGGTCTGATCTGACCATAGTATGGCTGCTGCTGAAGACTTCTCCGTTTGTAAGGGATAAAAACCCTCTGGCCCAAGAATGTCTGGGAGTACATCCAATGAGGTGGTAAGGTTATGTGGCGGCACCATCTTAGTCAAATAGATGAGATCCTGTTTGAACCCATCTACCATCGAAAAACGTGCAGGATCCATGGAGAGTAGTTATTCTTAGAAAAGCTCATCATACAAAGATTCAAGCATCTCCAACTCAGAGTGAGCTTTTGCGAGGGTCAAAAAAATTACTTTAATAATAGATTTGCACTAGAAGTTTGCACTAGTGAGATTCCTACTAATGTGCATAGAGACCCATAATGTGACTAGGTAGGAAGCTTCAGTGTCAACTGCTTAGCGTGTGCCAAACCATGTACTGCAGCAATATTCTTATCTATTATGCATGTTGCTATGCATGGTACTCTGGGAATGCCTCCTCAGTCCCTGCCACACCCTTTCCCCCAAATAGTATTCAAGATTCCTTTGTTGCTCATCAAGAATGCAAACTCTCCAGTTTAAGAGGCTGAAACTATTAAGTTTATCACAATTTATGGTTGTAGGAACCTACAGTTCCATAGGGCGGAAGGCAGTGTGAGAATTCCCCCTTCCTTTTATAGAGGCTAGCATAAAATGGACACAATTCTGACTAACTTGCACACAGGAGCTGAGCCATAGCTTTTCCACCAATCGAAGAGAAAATGATGCAGATTAGATTACCTTGAAGGAGCTGCACACCAGTGGCAATGAGACAGGCTGTGGTGTGGGAATGACCTTGAACTTGTCATGACTCCAGTTGCCCTGATACCCAATATTCCATCATTTGTATTATTGAGTAAAAAATTAAGTACATAAAAGTGCAATTTTTGCAGCAGTGGATTTAGACATGTTTAAGAGGATGATGCCAAATCTGTTTCCAGGGGTGGGACATCTGGGGATATGCCCCCTGTGACTCAACATGTGGAGCTCAAAATAATGATTGCGGAATGTATGCGTGTGCGTATATATCAGAAAGTAGCTCTCAGTGGGTATGACACAGCAGGCCTAGATGTATGCAGGTCTCATAGTAAGTGAGATAATAATGTAAATAATAATAGTCTGTAGGTTAGGTAAATTATTGAAATAGATACAAATAATATAACATTGTTAATGCAAAATGCTTTGAACAGAACAACAATTTGTATTTCTCTGGTCCTCATCATAGACAGGAAGACAACTAATTGCACTTTAAATTAAGGGGGAAAATGTTGGTAGGGGCCCCGGGTTATCATCCCATTTTCCTCCTTCTTAACACCTCTCCCCAGGACTGTCTTGTGAACGGTGGCAGTAGGCCCCAAATTTTCTAAATGGAGGGAGAGGTCCCAAAAGAGGCTCTTGGGTGAGGCCTAAAAATAAATGTTCTCTTTTCTTTTTCGGGGTTTTTTTTGCCCCAATAGTCGCTGGTCACTTCTTCTAGTGCTGCAGCTGCAGTCTGACTGCAACATCGTTGGGACTTTGTGCCCTTTGCCACCCTCTTTGTGGCAGGGATACTTCCAGGAGCCCGTCCTGCATGGTAAATGACCACTGAACCATGGAAATAGGTCGAGGTTACGGTGGGGTCAGAGGGGCAGGCAGAAGTCTTGCCTCATTGCTGCTCCACCCCAAAGAGGTGAATACTGCCCAATGTGTCAAAATCGCACGACATGCAGAACACCCTGTAAAGACTGACGGTCCAGGCTGGGACTTTTCTGTGGGTAGTGACACTGACCAGCAGCACCTCTAAGCTTGAGCGATGCACATGGCACTCATATTCCTTCAACGTTATCTTCGTTCCTTACAAAGGAAAAGGGCCGCACATAACCAACGACAGAGAAATGCAGTGGGAGGAGGTACCATCTCAGTCACCCGCTGCTCAACCTCATCTCACTCAGGGAACACCACTTTGAAGTTTTTGACTAGAATTATGAAGCAAGTAAGATAGCTGGCACAAAGGGTAGACACAGTGTTAAGAAATAGTTGTAGAAAGGGCGAATGGATTTTTGGCACTTCTTGGTGCTTGTTGTTTCGCAAAGTGTAGGTTCCCACAACCAGAAATTGTGATAGACTTAATAGTTTCAGTCTCTTAAACTGGAGAAGTTGCATTCTTGATGAGCGACAAAGGAACCTTGAATACTATTTGGGGAAAAGGGAGTGGCAGCGACTGCACACATATGGCCATCAGGGCTTCCACTCCCTCAATGTGCAGCCTGTCTGCAACTATAGGAAGATCATCATGCATGTGTGCACCAAATTCCCTGGCAGCTGTCATGACTCTTTCATCCGTCGCCAGTCCACCCTCCCTCAGCTCTTCGCTCCTCCAAACAGACTTTCCGGCTGGCTGCTTGGAGACAAGGGCTATCCACTGAAGACATGGCTCATGACACCCTTGAGGAGGCCAAGTACTGAGGCCCAGGAGAGATATAATGAAAGCCACATTTCCGCCAGATGTGTCAAAGAGCAGACAATAGGCATGCTCAAAATGCGCTTCAGATGACAGATCTGGACGAGCTCTTCAGTACGCACCAGCCAGGGTCTCCAGAATCATCGTGGTCTGCTGCGCCCTGCACAACATAGTGCAGCAGCGTGGATTAGCACTGCATGAGGAGCAAGACACTGAGTGCACAGCCTCTTCAGAGGAGGAGGACTAGGAGGAGGAGGAGGAGCATCAGCTGGAAGACGTGGGGGAGGAGGAGCTGGAGGAACCGGTGGGCCAGATCCCACCAGCACCCGAGCACATTGCTGCCCGGGAGGCCAGGGGTGGCCTCATCATGGCCAGATTTACTTAACTTCAGGCATTACACCCATATGGCTGCCATATGCTGCACCAGGTTGGCACCACCCCACAGCAACACCATAAAGGACCCCTACAATGACCAAACCATTCCTTTCACACTGACCACCATTGCTGGAGGTACCATTATGTCTCACCGTTCACTGCAACTCACTAAGTCACTTCCAAAGGTGCACACAAATTTGTCCAAGACCAGAAAGTGGTGAAAATAAAGATTTTTTATGTTTGACAGCACATTAACGGAAACTTTACATAAACATTGAATAAAACACCCAAGTGGCTACCCTTGTGAATCTGCTTGTGTCATCTTTCTCTTATGTGTGCTTCTACGAGGTGCAACCCCTGTGGCTTCAGCAGAGGTAGAGGCAGCCTCTCATTTCCCTGCTGCGACTGCTTAGACACTCGTGGCAGACATCCTCTGGGTTTTGGAACCTCTGATGGCCCCGCCAAAATTTGCTCCTTCTCTGACTGAGGCAGTGGCAACGGGGGAGAAGTGTGAGCACTTTGAGAGGGACTTCCATGTCCCCTGTCACCATCATCCCTCTCATGGGGACCTGCACTTCCCTGCTAACAAGGAGCTGGAGAGCACCTTGCTGCACATCAGTGTACCATTTATTAGGGCCAGGTAACGTGCAGGGCGGGCTTAATAGGCCCCATTAGTGCAAAGTCGATTTCTGGAGCAGGATGGAAGCAATAGCGGGGTCACAACCCGCCACACTGCTTGCCCACACCCGCCCCGCCCAGGTAAACAAAATTCCAGCCATAGACTTCTGTCTTATGAAAGAAATAGACTGAAGTCTTTGACAGTGAAGGACTTTGTGGGGGTGTTGGGAAAACCGACAGGTGTGAAGTGACTTTATTTGGTGAGTCAACATTTATTCATTGAAAGGACTGGACTATCAGTTGTGCTGTCCTTCCTCTGGCTGCTGGCTGTGCTGTTCCACATCCTCTCCTTCCTGACGCCCGAGGTCGTGAAAGGCGCTATATAAATGCAAGTCTTTCTTTCTTTTTCTTCCTGGGCACCCACCTCATGCTGTGGGGATAGAGGCCCTTCTCCCTCGCCTATATCATCATGGCCTTCAGCTTCTGGAAGCAGAAAGCCTTTCTTCATCGCAACGTTATGTAGTGCACAGTTGGGGCCTCAACTATTTACCGTATCTATTAATGACTTAGATAATGGGATAGAGAGCCAAATAAGGAAGTGGCCCTAGAAATAGTAGATGCATTGCTGGTCATCTTTCAAAATTCTATAGACTCTGGAACAGTTCCCATGGATTGGAGGGTAGCGAATGTAACCCCACTATTTAAAAAAGGTGGTAGAGAAAAAACGGGTAATTTTAGACATCGGTAGTGGGCAAAATGCTAGAGACCATTATAAAAGATGTAATAGCAGAGCACTTGGAAAACAGTGACAGGATCGGACAAAGTCAACATGGATTTACAAAAGGGAAATCATGCCTGACTAATCTACTGGAATTTTTTGAGGATGTAACTGGTAGAATAGATAAGGGAGAAACAGTGGATGTGGTGTATTTGGACTTTCAGAAGGCTTTTGATAAGGTCCCGCATAAGAGATTAGCGTGCAAAGTTAAAGCACATGGGATTGGGGGTGAGGTACTGATTTGGATAGAGAACTGGTTGGCAGACAGGAAGCAAAGAGTTGGAATAAACGGGTCTCTTTCCGAGTGGCAGGCAGTGACTAGTGGGGTACCACAGGGATCAGTGCTAGGACCCCAGCTATTCACAATATATATTAATGATCTAGACGAGGGAACTAGATGTAATATCTCCAAGTTTGAAGATGACACAAAGCTGGGTGGGTGTGTGTGCTGTGAGGAGGATGCAGAGAAACTCCAGTATGATTTGGACAGGTTGGGTGATTGGGCAGATGCATGGCAGATGCAGTATAATGTGGATAAATGCGAGGTTATCCACTTTGGTGGCAAAAACAGGAAGACAGATTATTATCTGAACGGCAATAGATTGGGAAAAGGGGAAGTGCAACGAGATCTGGGAGTCCTTGTGCACCAGTCGCTGAAGGTAAGCATAGAAACATAGAAACATAGAATCTAGGAGCAGGAGTAGGCCATTCGGCCCGTCGAGCCTGCTCCGCCATTCAATATGATCATGGCTGATCATCCAAATCCAGTACCCAGTCCCTGCTTTAATCCCCACAGTACACATATCCCACCCTACCCCCGTAACCCCACGTATTTAATTCCCCCTAACATATCCCATCCTATCCCCATAACCCCACATATTTAATCCCCCCTAACACTAAGGGTCAATTTATCATTGCCAAATCAACCTAACCCACACATTTTTGGACTGTGGGAGGAAACCGGAGCACCCGGAGGAAACCCACGCAGACACGGGGAGAATGTGCAAACTCCACACAGACAGTCACCCGAGGTCATGCAGGTGCAGCAGGCGGTTAAGAAGGCAAATGGTATGTTGGCCTTCATAGCGAAAGGATTCGAGTACAGGAGCAAGGATGTCTTGCTGCAGTTGTACAAGGCCTTGGTGAGACCACACCTTGAGTATTGTGTGCAGTTTTGGTTGCCTTATCTGAGGAAGGATGTTCTTACCATGGAGGGAGTGCAGCGAAGATTTACCAGACTGATACCTAGGATGGCAGGAATGACGTATGAAGAGAGATTGGGTCGATTAGGCTTATATTCGCTAGAGTTTCGAAGAATGAGAGGGGATCTCATTGAAACTTATAAAATTCTAACAGGACTAGACAGACTAGATGCAGGAAGGATGTTCCTGATGGCGGGGGAGTCCAGAACCAGAGGTCACAGTCTAAGGATAAGAGGTAAGCCATTTAGGACTGAGATGAGGAGGAATTTCTTCACCCAGAGAGTGGTGAACCTGTGGAATTCTCTACCACAGAAGGCAGTTGAGGCCAATTCATTAAATATATTCAAGAAGGAGATAGATATATTTCTTAAGGCTAAAGGGATCAAGGGATATGGGGAGAAAGCAGGGACAGGGTACTGAATTTGGATGATCAGCCATGATCGCATTGAATGGCGGAGCAGGCTCGAGGGGCCGAATGGCCTACTCCTGCTCCTATCTTCTATGCTCCTATGCTATCCAAGGTTGCCAATGTCACAAAGATAGGCTGCATTATAAGAAGTTTAGATGGAAGCAGAAAATTACAAGAGATATTAATAGATTCAGTGAATGGGCAAAACTGTGGCAAATGGATTTCAATGTAGGCAAGTGTAAGGTCACCCTTTTTGGGCCTAACAAGGATAGAACAGGGTACTTTCTAAATGGTGAAAGGCTAAAAACAGTGGAGGTCCAAAGAGACTTAGCGGTCCATGTTCATAGCTCATTAAAATGCCATGGACAGGTACAGAAATTAATCAAAAAGGCTAATGGAATGCTGGCCTTTATATCTAGAGGACTAGAATACAAGGGGGTAGAAGTTATGCTGCAGGTATTACAAAGCCCTGGTTAGACCACACCTGGAGTACTGTGAGCCGTTCTGGGCACCACACCTTAGGAAGGATATATTGGCCTTGGAGGAAGTGCAGCGTAGATTTACCAGAATGATACCCGGACTTCAAGGGTTAAATTACGAGGAGAGATTACACAAACGAAGGTTGTATTCCCTGGAATTTAGAAGGTTGGGGTGATTTGATCGAAGTTTTCACAATATTAAGGGGAACAGAGAGTAGATAGAAACTATTTCCGCTTGTTGGGGAGTCTAGGACTAGGGGACATAGCCTAAAAGTTAGAGCCAGACCTTTCAGGAGTGAAGTTAGGAAACACTTCTACACACAAAGGGTGGTAGAAGTTTGGAACTCCCTTCTGCAAATGGCAGTTAATGCTAAGTCAATTGTTAATTTTAAATCTGAGATTGATAGATTTTTGTTTACCAAAGATATTAAGGGATATTGGGCAAAGGCGGGTATATGGAGCTCGGTCACAGATCAGCTATGATCTCATTGTATGGCGGAACATGCTCGAGGGGCTGAATGGCCTCCTCCTGTTTCTATGTTCCTACAGCAAGCTACAATGATTCTTGAGACTGTCGCTGGGCTGCATTGCAGGGCTCCACCAGATTTATCCAGGCATCTAAAACAAGACTTCAGAATGCCTATAGTCTGCTCTATGACACTTCTAGTACTGAAATGGGCCTCATTATATCTGTTTATCCCCTCTGTCTAGAAAAGCCTTACTGGAATCAAAGCCATACTTGCAGTGGATGGCCCTGATCACCTATCAACCATCCTGTTATATGGCTCCGAGCCATCATGGCTGGTATGGTAGATTGTCGAATGATGAAAGCATTATCAGAGCTTTCCAGCTGGTGGGCATTCACATGCAGGATAAGGTGACTGGCATTACACACTAGCTGCAAATTAAATCAATGAAAACCTTTCCTGGTCATGAAATTGAGAAGATTGTTATATGGGGTTTTGCATGCTACATGCATTCTGTTAATTGTCTCTTGCGCCTGTGGGAACTCAGCCCGTCTGTAGAACTGGATAGCTTGCTTTCTTTGTTTCCCAGGTTCCATTAATGGTGCAGGTGTCCCACCGGAGTTATGGAGGTTCTTAGCAATGCTGTGGGTTTACTCGTCCTGTGATTCACCTGCCCTGCCCTCCCTCAATGGGGGTATACCTCGCCTCCACCCACTCTCTGCACTAAGTGACTTGGTTGAGATAGAAACTCACCTCGTGAGGAAATCAACAGACCAACCCATGGCCGAAACCAATACATCAATGTAACGCCCTCACTTAAAAAAAAAATGTGGTGCACGGATAAGACCATGATGTATGTACATTCCATTCCATACCTATTGAGAGTGGAAAAACGAGATAAAGGCCCAGAAATTCCATAATCCCGTTCCGCCATAACGACAGTGGAGCGGGACTTCCTGTGTGCTGACCAGTGGCACCCTTGACCCTGTCGGAATTCCTGGGGTCGGAGCTATTTCTATAAAGCGGCTGGGCACATGCACCAGTAATAAGTGCATCGAGTGCAATGGCTAGGTGGGGGGATGGAAATTGTGTCTTTGGCGAGCTGCTAGGGGTGAGTGCCAGCAGATCCAGCACTAAATGGAAGGATCTTTCAGAAAGGCTGCTTTCCTGACAGCAGCAATCGCCTTGCGACCGGCTGCTGCAGGGAAACAGTAGTTTCTGAAAGTGCTGGACCCCACTTCCATCACTTTGAACGTATTGTATAGCTGGGCCGTACAGTACTGTCAAGGCAGTTAAAGTAGGGTTCACCAAATTTGGAAAGGCCAGACCTGCCACCATTCATGGCCAGTGGCTGAAGAACACTGCAGTTTCCAACCCCCCCCCCCCGCCCCCCCACCAAGCTAGTGGATGTCCCAGCTGCAGCAATACATTGAGGGCACCAGAGACTGATGCAAACTCCGACAGGTCCTGCCTCTTCTTCTGACATCATCTGGAAAAGGGATGGCCGCAAAAAAATCAATGGAATGAAAACCGCACGGATCTATAAAGGGCGGGTGACCTGCTCCACCAGCTTACTGCCCAGGCAGTGAGGATGAAAATCTACCTCACTGTTACCCTGGAGGTCTGACAGGTGCAATATGACTGCAACCTCTCTATGCCTAGAAAAAGGGGATGGTTTCCTAAGGGTGCTGAACATCTTAGACAATGCTATCACCTTTAGAAAAACTGGCCAAACCTTTAATAATTAATAGGAAAACAGTATCGTATTGAGAGTGAGCTGTTGGAAGTGAATGTGGCAGAACCAGTTTATAAATTGTAACAGGAACTTCAGCAAGCTGACACCAAATCGAGGCTGGTTTATTCCAAGCCCAGGCGTTGACCTGCTTATCATTTGAATGAGTATAATGATGGTTTCTAACACTTGGTTTTGCACATTCAATAGTTATTTCCTGTAGAACAGGTGCATTTGAATAACCCCTTGAAAAGAAGCAACAGAAGTTATATAATGCTAGATTACATGATAATCATTTTGAGCTAAATTGCTGCTTCATCTCTCTTTTGATCTCTACCCCCCCACCCCCACACCTTCAGCAACATGCAAATACTGCTCTATAAATGCAAACAATTTGGCACAGCTGATTATTGTCCTTGGACAAAATACATTTCACTGGTAGTGCTGCACTTGTAAGCGCAGATTCAGCAACAACACTTTGCATTTATATAGCGCCTTTAGTGTAGAAAGACGTCTCAAAGGTGGAGCTGTGGAGGTATTGCGGTGAATGGAAAGCCAAAGACTAGGCAACTGGAAGTTTGAAGGTGCAGTTGTAAGTTAGTTTGGGAAGAGTTTTTTCAGAGATGGACGTAGAAGCAAGTGGAGTTGTCCCAGCCAGAACTTATCCCTCAACCAATACCAACATAACAGATTAACTGGTCATTTACCTCATTTGCTGTTTGTGGGACCGTGTTGTGAAGAAAATGGCTGCCTCATTTGCCTACCAAAACAACAGTGACTACACATCAACAGTACTTCATTGGCTGTGAAGCACTTTAGGATATCCTGAGGATATGAAAGGCACTAACTACATAGAAATGCAAGTTGTTTCTTTTCTCTTTACCTTATCAAAACCCCTCATAATTTTGAACACTGCTATCAGATCGTCTCTTGACCATTTCTGCTCTAATGAAAAGAAGCCCAGCTTCTCGAGTCATAATTAAAGCCTCACATCCCTGGTATAATTTTAGTGAATCTCCTCTGTGTCCCTTCCATGATCATTCCTAAAATAGGACATCCAAAACTGGATACTATATTCTAACCAAGTCCTTCAAATTAACAACAACTTGCATTTATGCAGCACCTTTAGCTTAGGAAAACATCCCAAGGTGCTTCACAGAAGCATAATCAGACAAACATTGACTGAGCCAAAAGAGATATTAGGAGGGGTGACTAAAAGCTTAGTCAAAGCAGTGGGTTTTAAGGAGGCTCTTAAAAGGAGAGAGATGGAGAGGAAGAAAGGGTTAGGAGGAAATTCCAGAGCTTAGGGTTAGATGGCTGAAGGCACGGCCGCCAATAGTGAGATGGATGGAGTGAGGGATGCATAATGTAGGTCAGCTAGTACAGGGGTGATGGGTAAGCGGGACTTGTTGCGGGCAGCAGTTTTGGGTGAGCTCAAGTTTACGGAGGGTGGAAGCTGGGAGGCCGGCCAGGAGAGCATTGGAATAGTCAAGTCTGGAGGTAACAAACATCTGGATGAGGGTTTCAACAGTAGATGGGCTAAGGCAGATGTGGAGACTAGCAATGTTACGGAGGCGGAAGTAGGAGGTCTTTGTGAATGGAGAGAATATGGGGTCGGAAGCTCATCTTAGGCTCAAATGAGATGTTAAACTGAGGTCCATATGCCTGTTCAAGTGGATGTTAAATATCCCATGGTACTGTTTGAAGCAGTTAAAAAAGCATACGGGATACTGGGCTTCATAAATAGAGGCACAGAGTACAAAAGCAAGGAAGTTATGATGAACCTTTATAAAACACTGGTCCAACCTCAACTGGAGTATTGTGTCCAATTCTGAGCACCACTCTTTTGGAAGGATATAAAGACCTTAGAGAGGGTGCAGAAAAGATTTACAAGAATGGTTCGGGGGATGAGGGACTTCAGTTACGTGGATAGACTGGAGAAGCTGGGGTAGTTCTCCTTAGAGCAGAAAAGGTTGAGAGGAGATTTGATAGAGGTGTTCAAATCATGAGGGGTCTAGACAGAGTAGAGAGAAACTGTTTCCATTGGTGGAAGGGTCAAGAACCAGAGGACACAGATTTAAGGTGATTGGCAGAAGAAACAAAGACAACAGGAGGGAAAACTTTTTTATGCAGTGATTGGTTATGATCTGGAATGCACTGCCTGAAAGGGTGGTGGAGGCAGATTCAATCGTGGCTTTCAAAAGGGAATTGGATAAGTATCTGGAGGAAACAAATTTGCAGGGCTACGGGGAAAGGGCGGGGGAGTGGGACTAGCTGAAGTGCTCTTGCAGAGAGCCGGCATGGGCTCGACGGGCCGAATGGCCTCCTTCTGTGCTGTAACCATTCTATGATTCTATGAATAGGGAGTTCTACCAGTGTTCTAGTCATTTATTTCTGTTAATTCAACTCACTGTTGTTTGTGAGATAATGCTATTTCAAAACGGCTTCAGCCTTTGTCTACATAACTGAATTGAGAAGTCGCACAACACCAGGTTATAGTCCAACAGTTTTATTTAAAATTACGAGCTTTCGGCGCTCTGCTCCTTCTTCAGGTACAAGTACAGTGAGGGAATACAAATCGGCAGTATATATACACAGAGAGCAATTTGTCTGCAGAGATACAATCTGTTAGGAAGGCATTACATCAAAGACACATCAGAGTACAGCTAAGACAATGAGGTGGGTCACAGGGGGTCCAACGTGTCAAATGTTGTCGTCTGCAGTTGAGCTTTTAACTTTTTTTTGTTTGGTTTTTTTTGGTGTTTTTTTTAAAACTGGAAAAACAGACAACGATGTCGAGTCACGTTCTGTAGCGTGACATGAACCCGAGATCCCTATTGAGGCCGTCCTCATGGGTGCGGAACTTGGCTATCAGTTTCTGCTCGATGATTTTGCGTTGTCGTGTGTCTTGAAGGCCGCCTTGGAGAACGCTAACCCGCAGATCCGAGGCTGAATGTCCTTGACTGCTGAAGTGTTCCCCGACTGGGAGGTAACAATCCTGCCTGGCGATTGTTGCACGGTGTCCGTTCATACGTTGTCTCAGTGTCTGCATGGTCTCGCCAATGTACCATGCTCTGGGGCATCCTTTCCTGCAACGTATGAGGTAGACAACGTTAGCCGAGTCACATGAGTATGTACCATGTACCTGGTGGGTAGTGTCCTCACGTGTGATGATGGTATCTGTGTTGATGATCTGGCATGTCTTGCAGAGGTTGCCGTGGCAGGGTTGTGTGGTGTCGTGGTCGCTGTTCTCCTGACAGCTGGGTAATTTGCTGCGAACTATGGTACTTTTGAGGTTAGGTTACCTCCCAGTCGGGGAACACTTCAGCAGTCAAGGACATTCAGCCTCGGATCTGCGGGTTAGCGTTCTCCAAGGCGGCCTTCGAGACACACGACAACGCAAAATCATCGAGCAGAAACTGATAGCCAAGTCCCGCACCCATGAGGACGGCCTCAATAGGGATCTCGGGTTCATGTCACGCTACAGAACGTGACTCGACATCGTTGTCTGTCTTTCCAGTTTTAAAAAAAACCACAAAAAAAACAAACAAAAAAAACCAAAAAAAAGTTAAAAGCTCAACTGCAGACGGCAACATTTGACACGTTGGACCCCCTGTGACCCACCTCATTGTCTTAGCTGTACTCTGATGTGTCTTTGATGTAATGCCTCCCTAACAGATTGTATCTCTGCAGACAAATTGCTCTCTGTGTATATATACTGCCGATTTGTATTCCCTCACTGTACTTGTACCTGAAGAAGGAGCAGCGCTCCGAAAGCTCGTAATTTTAAATAAAACTGTTGGACTATAACCTGGTGTTGTGCGACTTCTCATTTTTGTCCACCCCAGTCCAACACCGGCATCTCCGCATCATGACCACTACATAACTGAAGTCATTGCACTGGGATAATAACTCAACGTGTGAAGGGTTTTGAGAAGTTTTGATTACTAAGCGTTATATAAAAGTCTTCAGTTTATTGGAATCAATCGTATCATAGGGCGCCAGGACATATTGCAAATATTTGGAGTGAGAATTCCTACTGTCCCAATGAGTCTACAGATACACACTTTAAAGGGCGTTTGGGCCGATTTTGCATGTGGGATGAGGAATTGCTCTCCTGAACACAAGCTGACACAAAGGATGGGCAGGGCTGCACCGCCCCGGTCACTGTGACGGGCCGCGAATGGGGGCGCACGTCTCACCAATAGAACAAGAGGCGGAATCGCGGAACGTCAATCAAGGCAGGTTGCTGCGCAACAATGGAACCAGACAGAGGGACGGCCAATAGGACGAAGAGGTGGGGAATTAATTGGGCGGGTCCTGGGCAGCAGGTCCTGTCAATCACTGCTGGAACTCGCAGGTAAAGTGTCGAGAGGCGGAGGACAAGACAACAGGTGAGATTGCAATTCGCTCACTTGACATACTGTCTGCTGTGCTCCAGACAGGAAAAGGCAGATCTCTTTGTCAACCCAGGCTAGCCTTCAAAAACACCATCACAGTGACTGTGGAGGATAAGGATTTATCACATCATCTCCCCGTGAAAGCAACTTTGAGGGACAGCCAAGATGTTTAAAAAGAAAGCCAAGATCACAACTCCCATCAAAACCAAGTAAGTGCTGCACTATTTATTTTTACTTGTGCATTTTTAAAGTGCATTTTAGTTATTGGTAAGAGTACATTCAATATTTTATGTATTTTTTTAACGTGACGTTAGTTAATAAACTTTCACCAAGTTGCCATTAATTACAGATTTTTTAAAATTCAGCTCTACGTCTCCCTTAAGGGACGATCAATTTGAACAGTAGATTCTGAATGTAAACTAAGTACAGTAATAATGCAGCACCTGGCCGATCGTTCCCTGTCCTCCTGTTTGTATACAGGTTACTGATCGGGCTACCTGTCGGCTGCTGGGTGCCCATTTGGTAACACATTCCAAATCGCGTGTCCCAGCCTCTCTCCAAATTAAACATTCAATAAGATTCTCCTTTTTTTCCCCAAGTTTTAAAAAATATCTTTGATCTGCATGTAACTTTCCTAATTAAAAATTGCTTTCAAAACACCTTTCAAAATAAAAAGCAGGAATGAGCAACATGAAAGGCTGCGATCCTCAGGTTTAAAGTGGATGAGCATTGCCTTAACTTGCTTTAACTCGAGTATTAATGATTGTAGGACATTCCAAAGTATTCATTTAGAAAGAAGGAGCACTCAGTCTGTCAATCCACTGCCCAGTCTGTATATATGGAATCCATATCCGAGTATATGCAGATTGACCCCAGATTGCTTATTTTGACCTTTATTAGTAATTATGTTATTACACAAAAAATCTTTTGCATATCCTAATCAGTATTGCAGAATCCCAATGCCTTACTGCACTGAAATGGGTGGAGTTGTGTCTTCTGGTCACCCCATAGCAAGTGATTAATTCTCAACATAAGAACATAAGACATAGGAGCAGGAGTAGGTCATTTGACCCCTCGAGCCTGCTCCGCCATTCAATAAGATCATGGCTGATCTGATCTTGACCTCAACTCAATTTCCCTGCCCGCTCCCCATAACCCATTCCTCAACGAATGGACTATCAACGTTTGATTGTAGAATGGAGCCTATCAAGTGCCACAGTCAAACCTCTATCTCCGTGGCCAGTCCAGTGATCAGATTCCATATCTCACTTCACAAAAGAGAAGGAAACTCACATTGCCACACTGCAGATACTGGAATCAGCGAGACTGGCCTGTTTAGAGTCAACACCCTGTGAATTCAGATACTGATGATACTGAGCCTACCCACTCCCAAGTGTATCCTGTGGTCTGCTGCTGTGTTGTTAAACAAAACACCTTACTTACACGGTCCAGATAGATGACCTGGAAACATGACCTATTACGAAAATAAAACGTACTCCACGGTCAAGCAGTTATCATGCACCCGTTGAATTACCTAATTTTTAACTAACAATTGTGTTTTCAGAAACAGGGAAAAAAATACAATATCTGACATTTAAAACAAAATGTTGGAAATACACAGCTGGTCTATCAGTATGGGAAAGGGATATATAGGGTAATTCATCAGAACTCGAGTGAATTATCCCATCTAAATGCTGCCAAAAACACTGCACCATTTTCTGTTTTTATTCTGGTCTTTCAGTATGAATTCTGCAGCTTTGAGGTTGAAACCGTGTAACCTTTTACGGTTCAAAGCAGAAATATTAGTTGATTTGTGATCAAAAACAGCTTTTCTGTGGTACACATATTCTTAAATATGAAATACTGGTGGTATTACTATCCCACTTAGGAGTTAAATTATTATAAATGTGGGAGATTTTATTCCCTTGTCCATGAGGTTAGAGCAACGAATATAAATTTGCTAAGTTAATTTAATAGGAGAATATATCAAATGCTAAGAATCTGCTAATGTCTTGAGAAATGGTATTAGTATTTGAATTTAAGCACCTTGGGACACTTTACTACATTAAAAGTGCTATATAAATGCAAGTTGTTGTTGTTGTTCAATGGAGGAAAATGGAAGGACAGTCAGCATGGGATCATAAGGGACAGATTGTGTCTAAGCAATTTACTGGATTTCTTTGAGGAGGTTACATAACTAATGGATGAAGGTGAGGCGGTGGATATTATTTGGATTTCATGAAGGTATTTGATACTGTCCCACCGAACAAGCTGATTCAAAAGCTGATCAGCCTTGGGATAGATGATAAAATATTAGGCTGAACTGATGAATGGGATGGTGACGATGTCAGACTGGACACCGGTTACCAGCGTTGGGACTGCTATTTATCATTTTTATAAATGACTTAAGAGGATAGAATATTGCCCACAGTGTCTAAGTTTGTGGATGGTACCAAA
Source organism: Squalus acanthias (assembly GCA_030390025.1). Taxonomy (NCBI): domain Eukaryota; kingdom Metazoa; phylum Chordata; class Chondrichthyes; order Squaliformes; family Squalidae; genus Squalus; species Squalus acanthias. The sequence continues at coordinate 36,775,134 of CM059442.1, read as the reverse complement.
CTAGGTGCGGTAGCCAAAGATGTTAACAGATTACCAGTATGAATTGGACATATATTGCCATAGGGCCAAAATCCTGGCACTCCCTACTTAACAGAACTGTGGGAGTACCTTCACCATACAGACTGCAGCAGTTCAAGAAGGCGGCTCACCACCACCTTCTTGAGGGCAACTAGAGATGGGCAATAAATGCTGGTCTTGTTAGCGACGCCCATATCCCAAGAATTAACTTTTAAAAAACAGTAGGGGCAGAGCAGGAAATCATAACCCAATTTAAAAAACCTCTGTATGAATTCCTAATAGGAGAAGGGACGCAGGGATACTAATTCTAGATCATAGTAAGGAATCTGATGGGAGATTTGGAAGGGTAATCTACATGGACCAATGGCGTTCTCCTGCTCAAAACATCACGTTACTATGTAACTTCTTACAAAAAATTCTCACTAATGGAAATGTTATACTTCACCCCATTATGACTTAGCATGTAAACATCTATTAACATGTTTCATAGACAGTCAATCAGTAAATTTATAGGTTCATAGCCATTTTAATGACTCTAAAATTACCTTATGGCAGGGCCAGCGTGACTGGAAAAAATTCTGTTATGATTACATCGGATTTTTAACTGGTGTTTTGAGCATTGAATTCTGTGATTCTTCTGTCAGAACCAAAAACTAGGGGCTTTTCCCATTTGATGGAAATGGAAGAAGTGCTGGAATACAAAGGCAGCATGCATTGAATATAGGGAATGTTACCAGGTGTCTCCACCTTTGTAAGGCTCTTCAGGTTGGACAACATTCTAACTCTAACATTCTAACTTTGGCTATGATAAATTGACCCTTAGTGTTAGGGGGGGATTAAATATGTGGGGTGATGGGATATGTTAGGGGGAATTAAATACGTGGGGTTACGGGGGAAAGGGTGGGATATGTGTACTGTGGGGATTAAAGCAGGGACAGGGTACTGGATTTGGATGATCAGCCATGATCGTATTGAATGGTGGAGCAGGCTCGACGGGCCGAATGGCCTACTCCTGCTCCTAGATTCTATGTTTCTATGTTTCTATGTAACTCAACGCCTGAAGCACTGAAACTGATGCAAAACCTTTCTCCTTAAACCAAAGCCCATTGCAATTAAAGAAAATAATGTCACCATGCCAACTCCTGATCTGGTCTTTCCACTCCTGCTGTAGTATACAATGTAGCAGTAAACCACACCCATTATTTGCAGAGGCAAGGTGCACTTTGCATGGGAGTTTAAGTGGTTGTGTTGAGATTTAATATTTTAACACCAGGTAAAAGTCTTCAAAAGAAACTGAACAGAAAAAACAGTTTTTTTAATAAAGAAAATCAACATTGCCGTAGTTATTCAAGCACATTAGTTAGAATATAGTAGTGAGTGGTTAGCTATATTCTATTAGTCTTTAAATAATTTAGTGTTATCATTAACTTGAATTCCTACCAGGCAAATTCCACTCAAATGACTGTTCTGTTTATGATTGATGACACAGTAAATGGAATTTTTAGTTGCTTAACAATAAATTCTGGTCAGCTGGGCTGTTGCTCATGAAAGTGAACTGATAAACAAGTGGTACAGAGTTGGTGAAGAATTCAGCAATATAACAAGTCATAAGTCAAAGTTCAGAATCTTTTTATCCTGATGTTATCAGGACTTAGAACTTGCTCGTAAAATTATGCTATTACAATAGTAATGAGAAATGTCATTTAATTTAGGCGGGAAAATCCCCAAAATATTAAACATGATTCCTAAGCCAAGAGCTAAACTTTCCACAGCACTTTTTTTTGCTAAAGTCTGTTTGAGTTGGGGATGACTCTTTCTGAATAATCTTACCAATTATAAAGAAAGAAAGAACTTGCATTTATATAGCGCCTTTCACGACCACCGGACCTCCCAAAGTGCTTTACAGCCAATGAAGTACTTTTGAAGTGTAGTCACTATTGTAAAGTAGGAAATGTAAAGTGTCTTACTTTAGATATGAAGTTCACTGAATTCCAAACAATGCTGTGGATAACACAGACTGTTTATTGGAGAGGAACTGACGGAATACACTGGAATAATGAGATAGTCTTTTACTCTCTGTTTTAAAAATCTAGGCAATAATGGTAAGTATTGTGAAACAGGTGTGCTGCCTTTGAACCGAACATTCATTGTGAAGGAAAATCTTTCAGATTCCATGGGCACTTGTTGTTTTAGGGATTTCAAAAAATCTGTGTCAGAAAATTGGTTAAAGCAATTCATACAATGAACATGTCCTACTACTTGGAAGCATAAGGTCGGATAGGACCTGGTAATCAAGTGAAAAGGAATGCAAGCCACAATCCTCAAAACACCTAGTGGTGAAGAAGTAACATCACCACACAGATCACTTTTTCCAGCCTGAAAGCTCCATGGAGAATCGTGAGGTAACTCACTCTGGATTCTTGTCACTCATGAGTAATGTAGTTAAGAAGGCAAATGGTATGTTGGCCTTCATAGCGAGAGGGTTTGAGTTCAGGAACAAGGATGTCTTGCTGCAGTTGTACAGGGCCTTGGTGAGACCACACCTTGAGTACTGTGTGCAGTTTTGGTCGCCTTATCTGAGGAAGGATGTTCTTGCCATGGAAGGAGTTCAGCGAAGATTCACAAGGCTGATACCTGGGATGGCAGGAATGACGTATGAAGAGAGATTGGGTCGATTGGGCTTATACTCGCTGGAGTTTAGAAGAATGAGAGGGGATCTCATTGAAACTTATAAAATTCTGACAGGACAGGACAAACTAGATGCAGGAAGGATGTTCCCAATGGTCGGGGAGTCCAGAACCAGGGGTCACAGTCTAAGGATAAGGGGTAAGCCATTTAGGACAGAAATGAGGAGGAATTTCTACACCCAGAGAGTGGTGAACCTGTGGAATTCTCTGCCACAGAAGGCAGTAGAGGCCAATTCATTAAATAGATTCAAGAAGGAGTTGGATATATTTCTTAAGGCTAAAGGGATCAAGGGATATGGGGAGAAAGCAGGGACAGGGTACTGAATTTGGATGATCAGCCATGATCGCATTGAATGGCGGAGCAGGCTAGAGGGGCTGAATGGCCTACTCCTGCTTCTATCTTCTATGATTCTATGATGGGCAGGATCCACTCTGTAAAATTTGAACTATGGTCGATTATGGGCCCCGCAAAGACACATAGCCATTGAAATTTACATATGAGATTAACAAAATTCTCCCTTTTAAATTATAGATACTTCTCAGTTGTTTCTTCTTTTGTCACTTTAACTGCATCGATGGATTAAAAGTGTTTCTTTCCTTGATCTATCCTTGGCCCCCTCCTATTTATAATCTACATGTTGCCCCTTGGCGACATCATCCGAAAACACAGCGTCAGTTTCCACATGTACGCTGACGACACCCAGCTCTACCTCACTACTTCTTCTCTCAACCTCTCCACGGTGTCTAAATTGTCAGACTGCTTGTCCGACATACAGTTCTGGATGAGCAAAAATTTTCTCCAATTAAATATTGGGAAAACCAAAGCCATTGTTTCGGTCCCTGCCACAAACTCCGTTCCCTAGCCACTGACTCCATCCCTTTTCCTAACATCTGTCTGAGGTTGAACCACACTGTTCGCAACCTTGGTGTCATATTTGACCCTAAAATGAGCTTCCGACCACACATCCGCAGCATAACAAAGACCGCCTACTTCCACCTCCATAACATCACCCGTCTCCACCCCTGCCTCAGCTCATCCGCTGCTGAAACCCTCATCCATGCCTTTGTTACCTCTAGACTTGACTATTCCAACGCACTCTTGGCTGGCCTCCCACATTCCACCCTACGTAAACTTGAGGTCATCCAAAACTCGGCTGCCCGTGTCCTAACTTGCACCAAGTCCTGTTCGGCCATCACCCCTGTGCTCGCTGACCTACATTGGCTCCCGGTTAAGCAGCGCCTTGATTTCAAAATTCTCATCCTTGTTTTCAAATCCCTCCATGGCCTCGCCCCTCCCTATCTCTGTAATCTCCTTCAGCCCCACAACCCCCCGAGATATCTGCGCTCCTCTAATTCTGCCCTCTTGAGGATCCCTGATTATAATCGCTCAACCTTTGGTGGCTGTGCCTTCTGTTGCCTAGGCCCTAAGCTCTGGAATTCCCTGCCTAAACCTGTCCGCCTCACTCCCTCTCTTTCCTCCTTTAAGACGCTCCTTAAAACCTACCTCTTTGACCAAGCTTTTGGTCATCTACCCTAATTTATCCTTATGTGGCTCGGTGTCAAATTTTTCGTCTTAAGATACTCCTGTGCAGCGCCTTGGGACGTTTTACTATGTTAAAGGCGCTATATAAATACAAGTTGTTGTTGTTTCTGATGTTAGTAATGGGCTAGCGTCCCAATCGACTGTACACACTGTTTGGAATCACATTTCCAGAAGAGATGCCAAGGTGTGGTTGCACAGCACCTTTAAGTTCCAAATGGCATCTTAATCAATTTATTTAAGTATTAACATAAAATGAACATTTAACTGTGAACGTACCTATTGTGAGAGCCTATCCTATTGTCCTGATTTGATTGCTCCTGGACCATTAAACACGCTGGTTTTGTGTGAAGCCCAAAACTGGAAGCCAGTGTGCTCATTGATAAAGATTCAGTATGGTGCGACTAAACTCCTAAACCTCTATCAGCGAGACTCGAAGAAATAATCACTTTTCATAAGTAGAACACACAGGTTGCATGTGTATTGGTTTTACAGATCACAAATTAGTTGGGTTACCTTGAGATATATCTGCATAATGTTCAATTTTAAAATAAAAAGTCTTCTTACAACTAAATAAAGGCATCTTTTCTTTAAAAAAAAAGCTGGTCTCTTTTTTAAAGAGGTGAGCTGTCCAGAATTTAGACAAAGTTATGATGGCCTCACTATGTGACTAGGAAGCTGCATTACTTGGTTTGACACTCCTGTTGTTTGGAAGAAATGGTCTCCAGGACTTTATGTCTAAATCATTGTTGAGGTAGCTGATGCGTGGTCACTACAGAGTAAATACAATGAACTGGAAAACCTAAAAGCTACTTTAACTATAATGATTCAGCTTGAACCTGGATATTTATGCATAAGATGATATTTATGCATAAGGAATCCTACTATGTATAAATATCACCTGAACTTAGTTACAAATTTGTTGTTGTAGACCAGATTTATTGGCCTGATGCCTTCCTGTCCACTTTGACACCCTCAATCTTAGTAGTGGAATCACTGAACCCATTTAAACATGTGTCTTGTAGTTTTTATCCAGTTGCCATACTGGCAACTTCAAGCTTTGCTGTGAACAAGTTATATAATGTGCTATCATAGTGTTCATGCTTTATATGAACTGTTTTTTTCTTCACCTTGTCATTCTTGTGCTAGCTATAAAAATCTTGCACCAACCTAACCCACTAACTTTCTAAAGATTATGGAGGACAGTAGTAGAACACTGAAGTTATTTATGCAGTGTAATATCCTGCAAATGCTGGTACTTAACAGTAATGACCATCCTCCTTGAGAACTTGAGAAAATAAGCCACTTCTCTGGGTTAATTTTGCTAATAGTCCTTCTTACGGCTGCTTCTGGTTTCATGTAGTTGCAAGGCTGCAGTTTGTCAGGCCAGGCTAAGGTCGAAGAACCACAGAATAATTAGTCTAACCCCTGTGCTCGCTGACCTACATTGGCTCCCGGTCTAGCAACGCCTCGATTTTAAAATTCTCATCCTTGTTTTCAAATCCCTTGCTCCTCCCTATCTCCGTAACCTGATCCAGCCCTACAACCCTCCGAAATCGCTGTGCTCCTCCAATTCTGGCCTCTTGCGCATCACCGATTTTCCTCGCTCCACCACTGGCGGCCGTGCCTTCAGCTGCCTAGGCCCTGAGCTCTGGAATTCCCTCCCTAAACCTCTCCGCCTCGCTAGCTCTCATCCTTTAAGACGCTCCTTAAAACCTACGTCACCTGTCCTAATATCTCCTTATGTGGCTCAGTGTCAAATTCTGTTTGATAATTGCTCCTGTGAAGCACCTTGGGACGTTTTACCATGTTAAAGGTGCTATATAAATGCGAGTTGTTGTTTTTGTTGTTGTCTCTTCATGCCAATGACCATGTTGAACAGAAGGTTGTTGGGAGTGCTCGGTATTTCAGTATTGAACTGCTACGAGCAGCCCGGGAGAACGATCATAGGGATGTAGAGTTCGCATTTCTCATTCATGGATCAGGCCTGTCTACTTTCTTCTCCTGCGCGCAGTGGCATCCCGGTTCTTGGAGCATCCCGCACGACAACTTCTCGCACCAAACCCCCCTGCCTGCCTCCACCATCATACCCTGCCTCCCTAGCGCTCAACCTCAGAGTACAAACACCAGTAAGTTATAGACTACTGCCTTCCGTTTACAGATCACCAAGGATTCCTGCTGGATAGGAAACACTAGGCCAGTGAATGTATTATTTGTTTGTGATTGGCAAGGAAAAAAAGGCATTAATCCTAGTTTTTCTATCCATCTATTAACTCCTGCCTTCTTGGCCTCCTGTATCTGTGGTGGTAGCAGACATGTCAACTGTCACGGATTTTCATTAAATCTCAGGGATTTGAAGGCCCCCAACAGCCAGCAAGTTTTGGAGAGGCTATCTCTCTGATTTCCGCACTCAAAGATTGAGATTCTGTGCAGTGGCTCTGTCGCAGGGACATACATCCAGTTTATGCAAGAGATATTTGTAAAACCACAGCGAGCTGGAGGCAGATTTATAATCACTTCTTTTGCACAAAGTTTCTGGGGAAGATTTAATCTACTGCACGTGTTCTCTGTAGCTGGGCTGGCATCTCTGAAGTTTGACCAAAGAATAAGCCTTTATCCTTGTGTCTTTTTTAATAAATTCTCTGGAGGTTTATAGCACAGTTAGAATGATGCAATCAGTCCCAAAACGACAGTGCATGAGGGAAAATAAAAGGTAATTTAAAACAATGCCATTTTTTCAGCTTGGATTTAGTCAGAACAATTGCGCAATTAATTTGTTTTGCGCCTTGACAACAAGATTACAATTTATCTACGTTTTTTAAAGAAACCTTCAATTGTTGCTGATTAAGGAGAATGTAACATATCCCTGGCTCCTATTGTGACATCCTATAGTAAACTTTAACCTGATGGTTCCACGTACTTGAAGGTTCAAATGGAAATGATAATAATGGCCCTTTTTAGGGGAGGAGTCAGGCCTATCAAGTATGCAAGGAATGCACTAGGTGTGCCCTCCACACCATATTAAAATGGGGTGTTGAAACCAGTCTAACTTCAGTAAATTGCTTAGCTCTTTGAGAACTGGAATTTCAAGTATGCCACTGAAAGGGCCCATTAATAGCAGGGAAAGAAATACCAAGAAATACCAATGTCTAGCTTGGTTATTTGACCGAAAATACTAACACCTGTGAGAGTGAAATGACTGCATGCCTGTTGTGAAAGCTGAGTGCAACTTGCCTTCCATTGTTTTAACAATGAGAGGAGTGGAATGAGCGTCATAAATCAATGTAATTTCCTCATGTCTCCAGTCATAAAGCACTAAATCACTGCCTGTGTGTTGACTGAAACTCTGACACATGTCCGCATATTTAATAAATGCAGCCATTTAAAACTGAGCTGCAGAGCTTCTTTCATTCCATCAAATTATTAATTAATAACACTCAGCTGGTTCCTGACCAACTCTGAATCTCTGTTGTAGTTTCAAAGGTTTCCATTGTATTAGGAAATCCAATCTTGACTTGGTCATAATCAGAATGGTAACCACCCTGTCCAGTATTGTAAATTGACGGGGCAGGAAAAATTGGTGTGGCCACAAGAATCAAACATAGCGAGTTGTTTAAAAAAAGCTTGGGGGGGGGTTGGTACGGGAGGGATAAAGGGGTTAATTTTAATCTAACCCGCCCATCGGAAAACTGACGGGATCGGGTGCAACGCCTGTTTTGCACCCCGCCCGATTTTACTCTCCATTGAAGTCGAAGGAGAATAACATTGGGTGGGGTATTAAAGCGGTGTTCCACCCGATCCCGTGGCTTTCATGCTCAGCGCGTTGGGTTAAAATTGCCCCCCTCAAGTGTTTGCGATAACTAGCCTTTTTACCCTCTGAGTGACATCAGGCAGCTTGGTGTTGTGTACTCTCATCCTTTAGGAACTCTCGTAAAGTGGGACTCATTGGGTTGGATTTTGTGAATGGAGACGAGTTGAAGGCGGGACTGCTGCTTGTCGGGTCTATGTCCTGCCTCCATCATCTTCTGGCCAACCAGCGGGATTTTCCCCAGATTGACCTTGTTAAGCCCGCCCTGCGGGCTCAGCAGGCCAATTAGGGGGAAGTCACTGACAGAGCACGTCAACGTCTGACATGCCAGCTGTCAAGACTTCTTGAAAGAAGAAATGTCAGCGTTTGACAGCTCTGTGAAGCTGTCAAACACTGACATTCTCTGTAGGTTGATGAGTCCTTGTGTTTAGGAGTCATCAAACCTTTCAACTTTGTAGATTTCAGATGTCTGTTGGTTCAGAGGATCCAACAGCCAGTCTGTGAAATCGACAAGGAAGATGTCGGGACTCCCGATCCAGAGCGGATGAAGGCTGTAGGCAGAAACCAAGGTAAGTGAACATTTTCTAACACTTAACACTCACCTCACATACTTACCACTCCACACTTGCACCCATCACTCACCTCTACATCTTACTTTCAGACCCCTCCGACCCCCGCAGACCTCCTACTCGGCTCCTCCAACCCGGTGGGGGTTCTCCGAGGTCGGGAAGCCTTCACCTGAAAAGGTAAAATGGCACTAATCCTTTTTTCTGTCTGTTAACTACCTGTTAACAGGCAGTTAAAAGGATTGAATCCCTTTCCCGTCTCGAGGAGACGGGACCCGAAGCAACACATCTTCCCGCCACCTGGCAAAAGGGCACGGAGACGGGATGGGGGCGGGTTTGTCATCCACCCCCACTTTCTACTACTTTACCGGCAGCCCCGCTTCCATACCTGCCTCCTCAGGGCTGAGAAAACCCAGCCCTTACAGTCTGCTGAATGAGGAAGTTTTCATCTCGCCAGTCAGGGTTGTATTCAAACCCAATTCTTAAGGGTCACAGGGAGACTGAGCTAATCTACTGTACCATCTAGTTCCTGAGAAAACTGCGGTTTGAAAAACATTCAGTCATGCAAATTCTTAGCATCTTAATAGAACAGTTGCCAAGTTCTCTAAAAGAAAACATTTTCTTATAGCAGGTTAGATGACGAGTGGAATCTCCTAGCACGAAAAAGACCTCTTTGCTTAGCTTTGATGTTCCACAACAGATTTTAACATTGTATCCGTAAAGGTAGCACAGGTTTCTCCAAACATTGTTATAACGCTTGAACAGAAGGCTTCTTCATGACTAAGCAAGTGGGTGGAATGAGGCAACTGCAATTTAGCGTAGAAATCAGGCGAAGGGCAGTTAAAAAGGAGCGAATCAATTCCGCTGCCGCTTTGCGGGGATTTTAACGCCGCTGTTTTTGCCGACGGATGACGCGCCTGCCTAAATCAGGCGGAAGCCTCATACGCGTATGCCAATCGGGGTCCTATTATGTCAATAGGATTCCGATGGTGGTCTGGGCAGGACACCTGCCATGATTGCCCTGCCCAGCGAAAGCTGCTCCAAAGACTGAAGAGGCCACAAAAGGTAAGTGTTAAACATTGCTTTGTGGGGCCAGGAGGAGCAAGTGTGCTCCTCCAGGATCCACAAGGAAAGTCTCAGCCTCTGCTGCCCTGAGCTCCTGCCCGCGAGACCCTTCCATTCACCACCCTCACCACTTACCTTTCAGCCCCTGGGTTACATGGTTTTAGCCAGCGGGCTGCTGGTCGGTGGGACGTAAATGAGGCTCAGGAATTGAAACAGCCCGGGTCTCAAATTGATGGGATTGCGGATTGCGGGGGGGGGTTTAATGCTCGCCCTGTACCCCACCTGTCCCCAATTAAAAATTCCCCCCGAAGTGCGAGGTGGTAAGGATGATAGTACATTCTAAATTGGGGAGCACTTGGGGGTTTGATGAGGAAAACAAAGGGATTTAAACGCCCAGGCACATAAGTTAGTAAAAGTTAGCTCGCAGGTGCAAAAACCGATCAAAAAATCTAATGGGTTACTGGGTTGGCATAGAAAAGTATTACAGCAATTGGGAAGTAAAGGTATTAGGGGATATGGAGAAAAGATTAGGATTAAAACAATAGAGCTGTCATGGTTCACAAGATGGCAGGGTAGGCTTAATGCCTACTCCTGTACCTATATTAATGTTTTGACACGTTGGACCCCCTGGGACACATCTCATTGTCTTGGCTGTGCTCTTAGTGTGTCTTTGATGTAGGGAAAGATTTGAATAGATTTTCTCTGTGTTTATATTGTGAATTCTGGGAGATTCTCTCACTGCTACCCTACCTGAGGAAGGAGCGAACCGCTCCGAAAGCTTGTAAAATTAAATAAATCTGTTGGACTATAACCTGGTGTTGTGCGACTTCTCATTTTTATATTAATGTAGTTTCACTGGACAGCTAAAACGGAATATTTTATTAGATCCGATGAAAGGAAGCACACCACCATTTTTGTAATTATCCAAAACACTGGGTGGTAAAATTGCCTGACAGCATTCAGCTCTAACTATTGGGAGTCACTAATTCAAATGTTTGGTTGTCATAGTGATTATCACTGCAGCAAAGTCTGGGATTGACTTCAGGAGACTGGAGTCTTCACGACCGATATACGGTTGAGATTACATTGAATAGTCTGTAACCAGATAGGTTTAATGATACTTAAAACTTTGTCAAGCTGGAGTTGTTTTCCTTTAGACTTGTGTTGAATAATAAATTGATTTAGTTACTTTTGCAAAGCAGATAGGATCTGTAAATGCAAATTTGGCTGGTACGGGTTTGTGGCCCAAGAGTAGTTTAACTGGAATGACAGGCCCCTTTGGCAACACCTCTTCACCATTGCACAGCACCACCTATTATTGGAACGCCTTCCATTAGCACAAAGGCAACTTGTTTGTTCTAAGAGCCCTAAAGTGATTTAGTTGGATTTTTTAAAAATGCTGCAAATCTGTCTGAGTGCAGCAGGCATGTTCCAGAACATGTATTCCCATGGGAGAGGGAGCCTGACTAAAACCTCCCACCATTGCCAGCACAAAAGACACTGTAGTAAAAGCAGTGAAAGACATCCTTCTTCTCCTGCCCCATGGGGTAGGGCTGGCAACTCTGGTTGGACGTCTTCCTGGCGGTTTCATCACATGACCTCCCAGCGCCCTGCCCCCAGGCTCCCGCCATTGGTCGCCTGTCACGTCCATCCTCACGGAGCCCCGCCTTCCGCCTCGATTGCTAAGCAACAGGCTCTTCAGTACCTGATTGGCTGATTCCTGACTGTCAGTCAAACAGCCTTTTCTCCCCCAAAGCTAATATTTTAATAATGAAAATGTTAAAAGAAAATGAGAAAACCACACAATTCTTTTTAATTGGCTCTGTGATTTTTCTCCCGGGTGTTGCCCCGTGGCAGTATCCAGGAGATTAATCTTTGATTCCTGGAGTCTCCAGGACAGTCCTTGAGGGTTGGCAACCCTACCGTCAGGTGAAGCGAGGCACGTGAGGACCTATGAGGGGGCAAGAGGTAGGTGAGCATTTAGTTTGTGAAATCAACAAATTTGCCATTGCAGGACTGATATCTGATTAGTCAGTACCTGCTCTAGACCCCATCACTTGCATTCCTTTATTAAATATTGTTCATCATTACCATATATTTGCTCCGAGTTATCTGGAATATAGTTACGGAGAAATTACTTTGACATTTATGCTAGTTTCTGCGCCGATCTTGCCGATGGAAACTTACTCCAGAATTTCCTGTGGAGCTCATTTGCCTATGCTGGAATGTAAAAACTGGTGTAAAACTAGCACGAATGTAGCGCAACCAACAGCGAGAGAGCTGCTGTCTTCTGCCATGGCTCGCTCGCAGAGCCTTTTGCCTTTGCTGCTCCTTTTCCTCATCGTATTATTATCCAGAACAGGGGTATGCCCATTGGGAAGGCCATTCCACTTGCTTATTCCTCCCGGACTCACGGGGTTTGCGGGGCGGGGAATAGGGCTCATAAAAATTTCAGGTGCGCTGAGACTGACAGCACTTTGGGGAATTATAGTGCAGTTCTCAATAAGAAAAATTTAAAAAATGAAAGAAAGCAATTATCAAACTGTTACTATCAGGTGACTTTGGGCCATGCCGCACCTACATTTTTGGCTGTAAATCTCCGCCAGTGGATTATTTGCATAAATTCAGGAAATTGGCGGGAGCTGGTCTTTTGCATGAGTGGCAGAAGGTTTCGGCAGATGCATCTCTAAAGCAGCGCAAACAATTGAGGAAATTCGAGCCTGGCAATATTTTAGTTATACCCGAATTTCCTCGTAAAAATGCCCCAATACCACACTTACTGTAGTTACAACAACAACCTGCATTTATATAGCGCCTTTAACCTAGTAAAATGTCCCAAGACGCTTCACAGGAACATTATCAAACAAAATTTGACACCGAGCCACATAAGGAGATATTGGGGCAGATGAGGTAGGTGTTAAGGAGCCTCTTAAAGGAGGAAAGAGAGGTAGAAAGGTGGAGAGGGTTAGGGAGGGAATTCCAGAGCTGAGGGCCTTGGCAGCTGAAGGCACGGCCACCAATAGTTGAGCGATTAAAATCGGGGATGCTCAAGAGACCAGTTATAGGAGCGCAGATATCTCGGAGGGTTTCTGAAACTTTCCAGGAAATTCTGGGCCATTTTCCTTAAGGGAAAGCAAACTTGATTTAACCAGTTTTGTTTAAGGGACAAGTCTCAAAATGCAATATCTCTTCAACAGGGGCAGGTGCTTGATTGAATTTTTCTCTCCTGCTAAGTGGAAAAACCTTGCTGCCTTGCAACAATCCAGCTTGTGTCTCACTCCTCCAACTGAGGAAGGCAGTTTCAAGTATCTATCAATCTATCGATCTATGTTTATTTGCAACACAAGTGGATTGCACCAAATTTCTGATTGGCCGCCTTGAAGGGCAAGACACAACCAACTGTGTGTCTGGAATGTGTAATTTGATCTTGCCTGCTGTAGAGTACTCTGCAAAGTGTAATTTGATCCAGTCTTGTCAGGCAGTCTAGAGAAAGTGGAGTTGTAGTTAGCTTTGTGAAGATCCTCTGTTATCTAGTATTATGCAATTGTAATTATAGTTGTCCTTGGCTGGTAATGTAAAAGACTTTATACTCTAATTTGTGGGTTTGGGGCATGAGTATAATGCACCAGCACTTTTTTGCAGTGTATTTTGGGGCAGGACTTATTTCTACCGGGTTTCTGTCCTGTAATGGCTGCATTGATGTTTCTGTTTGGGTCTGGAGTCTTTCATTTTTGTGCTTCACGTTGCTGTGAGGAGGTCATTGTGGCTCCAGGCTCGGCATCGTGCTTCGGCAGGCCCCACTTCCGGTTTCCTCATGCCTTGTACTGCGCTTGCGCGAACCATCAAGTGCGCATGCGCTGTACCAAAACGGTCTTCGGGCGCCCCAAACGATGGCGCATGTGCAGAAGGGCGGTTAGACCTTGCAAATAATCACTCCGGATAGATTTTAATTAGGAGTTTACCTTTGTTTATATTACAGGTAACAATGAGGCTTTTAATGAATGCCCTGTGTGCACTATGCAATATAAACTTTAACTATACAAACATTGTTGATGTTGACATTATAATGTTGACATGATATTGTCCACAAAGAAGAAACCAAATGGCTAATTGATTTCAGTAGCGCCTCACAATGAGTGAAACATCAAGAACTCGTATAATGACCTTTTAATACTATACTTAAAACTAGCTTCTTTTTTAAAGCATCTGTCTAGTCTAGAATTCATAAAAACACATCGCTCAATGGCACTATGGTATGAATTACCTCCTAGAAAGAAAGAAGGAAATTGGCCTTCTTTTCTTTCCTCCCCTCTTAATTATCACCATCCAATCCATTGTAGTCATGTAGGAAAGCTAGGATCTGCAAGTAGCACAGGTTTAGTTTCTCTTAAGTTTTTTATTCCTGATACAGAGGTTTTTCCAGCAACCCACAGGATCTCGTCCCATTAACAGTGATGTCTTCTAAAGTTTAGACCCCTCTCTAATGCTTCAGCTTTCATTTAATTAAAATCCACAACCGCAATAATGCAATTATGGCATCATTATTCTCTCTACATTTGTATTTTAATAGAATTAAATTAAACTGACAGAATATTGCTAGAGTTTTAAGGTACATATGTGTATATGTGGCTGTGTGTATGGAACTCCATTCTTGCCAGACGTTTGTATTTAAGTTGGACTATCCAGATTTTCTGAATGTACGTAAAATTTTGGGGAGCTGTGTTTTCCAAAAATGTTTAAAAATTGTCTGAACAAGTTTATTCAAGGGAAGCCCAAGGTGAAAGGCCAAAGGTAATAGTGCAGGATTATCACCAAGGTTATAACAAAACTAATAGAAGACGAGATAAATCAGAAAGTAGTGATTAGGTGACATCGAGCTTTGGTCTTAAAAGCCTGAAGGTTGTTGGAGGAAGACTGAGGGAAATAAGGAGATCTATAGTTCTGAGGTCATGAGAAAGAATGAATTGGAGTTGGAGATTGTGAGGAGTCTTGATTTCAACACTGTGGGGTTGTGGGGAGAAAGAAGACTTTGTAGGACGACATATTGGATCTTAGAAGGACTGAGCGAGGAAAGTTCAGAAGACCATAACAGTATCAAAGAAAGAGATGGGTTAAAGGGGAAGGGGAAATCCCATATCACATAGAATACTAGCATAAGAGTTAATAAGAGTCTCCCAGATAGGAAATGAGTATTTAAGTCTTGGCTAGACTTGGGCTTTATAGAGAGCTCACAAAGATGAGGGAGGCCATGTAGCCCATCTAACCTATCCTTCGACAGAAACCTATGATTTACTCCCATCACAGCATCTAACTGTCTTTTGAATGACTCTTGCGTTTTTGCCTCCACTATCCTAGGCTATACCAGATATTAATCACTCTGAATTAATGCTTCCTGATATCAGTCCTTTCACCAGTTTATACAACAACAACAACAACCTGTATTTATATAGCACCTTTAATGTAGTAAAACGTCCCAAGGTGCTTCACAGGAGTGTTATGAAACAAAATTTGTCACCGAGCCACATAAGATGATATTGGGGCAGGTGAACAAAAGCTTGGTCAAAGCGGTAGGTTTTAAGGAACGTCTTAAAGGATGAAAGAGAGGCAGAGAGGTTTAGGGAGGGAATTCCAGAGCTTAGGCATCTGAAGGCACGGCCGCCAGTGGTGCAGCGATTAAAATTGGGGATGTTCAAGAGGCCAGAATTGGAGCAGCGCAGAGATCTCAGAGGGTTGTAGGGCGAGGCCATGGAGGGATTTAAAACAAGGATAAGAATTTTAAAATTGAAGCGTTGCTTAACTGGGAGCCAATATAGGTCAGCAAGCACAGGGGTGATGGATGAACGGGACTTGGCGAGAGTTAGGACACAGGCAGCAGAGTTTTGGATGACCTCAAGTTTACGGAGGGTAGAAAGTGGGAGGCCAGCCAGGAGTGCGTTGGAATAGTCAAGTCTGGAGGTAACAAAGGCATGGATGAGGGTTTCAGCAGCAGATGAGCTGAGGCAAGGGCGGAGAGGGGTGATGTTACGGAGGTGGAAATAGGTGGTCTTGGTGATGACCTACGTTCCTATGTCCAGCAGTCATGGTTTAACGTGAAAGAGTATTCAGGATTAACCTTTTCTATTTCATTTAGTAACTTGTATAAGTCTATAAGGTCTCCTCTCATTTGCTTCCTTTCAAAACGGAAGAGTTAAAGTTCTCTGACACTAGGGATTAGCCTCATTTTCTGCACTGGTTCCCAGGCTTGGATGTTTCCCTTATGCCTCTGTGAACACAGCATCCAAGGTGCGGCTTCACCAGAGCGCTGAATAGCTTCAGCATGACAGACTCGGACGTATACTCTACTGATTTGACAATAAATCTACATTCTGTTTGCTTTAATTGCTGCTCTGCAAGATTTGGGCAAGGTCAGTGTTGAATCCATCATCACTGCCAGATCTCTTTCAGACTTTTAGGTCAACATTATTCATTAAGTACGTCTACTACTTCTTTTGTTTTCAAATGTGTAAGATCCTGCACTTAGCTTCTGTAAATCTTTGGCCTCTTTGTCAGGCTCTGCTGCTCCCCAACCTGCTACCCCCCTCCCCCAACCCCACCCCCCACATATTTACTCATATCATCTGAAACCACTGGCAGTTAAGAACTGCTGTGGGGACATGTAATATTTGGCACAATGGAGGAAACCAAGCTTTTTGGAGGCAACTTTAAAAATGGAGGCATTTTGGGAGTTCTAGTTGAGTTCAGAGGACAAAGTGACGTTAAGAACCTTGATAGATGGAAAAGGACTAAGGCTGGGGACATCAAAGGTAAGAGGTGATAGCTGTTGATTAGTCTGTGAGAAGCTTGAAGAAACTTTAAAGTATTGAAAGAAACAAAAGGAGCTACAAATAAAATTCAAACAACTGTTTGGTGGGGGAGGGAAGGGTGTGGCCATCTAGACTCTCCTGAATCAGGAGAGCTATACACCATGTATCGCCCCTGTTGAAGAATCCTCAACTCTGGTTCAGTGCCCAGATTCTTGTTCAAATGTTGCCAAGTATGCGGCTGTATTTTCCATTTGAGACTGTGCTGTCCTGATTAGACGTTGCAAAATTTCCAAACCTTCTTTGCAGTTCAAATCCAGTAAACAGACAACTCTGAATCACTGCCCAGTTAGTCAGGTATCCTGGACCACTGCTCGGAAGTTGTACTTAGAAACAAAGAAGCTTGCTGATTTCCTTCTTTTAAACACCTACAACACATAAGAACATAAGAAATAGGAGTAGGAGTAGGAGTAGGAGTAGGCCATACGGCCCCTCGCGCCTGCTCCGCCATTCAATAACCCTTGATTCCCCATGAGTCCAAAAATCTATCTATCTCAGCCTTGAATATACTCAAAGATTCAGCATTCACAGCCCTCTGGGGCAGAGAATTCCAAAGATTCACAACCCTCTGAGTGAAGAAATTCCTCCTCATCTCGGTCTTAAATGGCCTACCCCTTATCCTGGGACTATGCCCCCTCGTTCTAGACACTCCAGCCAGGGGAAACAACCTCTCAGCATCTACCCTGTCAATCCCCTTCAGAATCTTGTATGTTTCAATGAGATCACCTCTCATTCTTCTAAACTCCAGAGAGTATAGGCCCATTCTACACAATCTCTCACCATAGGACAGCCCTCTCATCCCAGGAATCAATCTAGTGAATCTTCATTGCACCGCCTCCAAGGCAAGTATATCCTTCTTTAGATAAGGAAAACACTTGCTGCAAGAACTTTCAATTTTGAAAATGTGTGTTTATATTTTCAGACATATTGGCTGAATTGGGAAGTAATCAGTCAGGGAACAATGCATTTGATATTAAATCAGTCAGGATTTTGATTCCAGGGATTCAGTGCAATATGCAGTCCAGTGCCCTATATATAGGATTCTAGATGAGCTTGGTAATTTCTGGGGAACACATAGATGAAGCCATTGTGTTAGTGTCAACTATCAGTACTACTGGGAGTTGGTCACAGAATATACAAGCACACGTGTGCAGTTTAGCAGCCCAGTGGTTGGGAAGTCTGCTATGTTGGTGTCAAATAACTACTAGTTCAGTACAATTATCTTCCAGTAAGTGCCTACACAAGGCACCGCGGTACTAATTCTTTTGTGAAACTGAGAAAATGCAGTAATGGGTTAGAACTTCTGGGTCAGGGCTCCATAGGTTGTATAATGTCTGTGATCTCCATGTTGCTTCCTGTTTGTAGAATATATTTTCCTCTTTACTTCCAAACGCCTTCATTAAAAGAAGTTGCCTGAAATTTCTTTGTTTGAAAGTGTTTTTACTGGAGAATGGGTTTCGAATTTTGAATTTCATTTGTGGTGCTTGGGATCGAGGGGTGAGGATCAGAAACCTCTGCCAGTGTCACCCTGAATCTAGCCATCAGCAGATTCACAGGAGTAATGGAGTGACTTGTTCCCCCAACCCTCCCACCCCCACGACGGTGAAGTATAAGGGTCCTGCCTAGCACTTCCCATCAATCGAGGATAGTTAGCACAGCGAACTGGGGTAGCAATACATCACTTCAGTTTGAATTTTATTTTCCCCCTGAAAACAACAACAACTTGCATTTAGTAAAATGTCCCAAGGTGCTTCACAGGAGCGATTATCAAACAAAATTTGACACTGTGGCACATAAGGAGATATTAGGACAGGTGACCAAAAGCTTGGTCAAAGATGTAGGTTTTAAGGAGCAGCTTAAAGGTGCTGGAGAGAGAGCCGGAGAGGTTTAGGGAGGGAAAGGCAGGGAAAGCTACTTGGTGGAACTTTGGAGGAGTGGGTCTGAGAGAAAGAGAACAAAAGAGAAGGAATTGGTGGTCCTGTATTGGAAGCAAATTGGAAAGTGATAATAATACAGAAATACACTGTGTGCAAGCGTTCTATGATGTGCCTGGAAAGTAATTGAACATGTTCAAATTTGTTGTTTCCAGTATAATGGAATAGTTCCCTTCATCTGTTACAGAAAGGTGCCTTCAAAGCTCACACAACTGATTGAACGACTGCAACAGAATGCAGATCATGTGGAGAAAAACATCTACAAGATTGAGGAAAGCCTGCTTCAAGTAAGTTTGAATTGGCTGCAAATAGCAGTTGCTTGAATGACTATCTGGCTTCTTTCCTAAATCAGATTCTCCCTGTCGACAGTTTTCACAGGTTACACCCAGTTTTAAAGTCTTGTGTTGGTGTGGGTGTGTGTGGCTGTGTGGTTTTTTTTCTCTCTCATTATCTCGTAGATATTTCCAGGTGAAACCCCACCCTGTATTATATTGTTTCTAACACTGTGAGGTGCTTGGAGAGTGCTGGATGTATTGATTTTAAAGCTTTAGCATTTTTCCACCCACTTGCTTGTCACTATCAGGTCAGTTTCATAATTTAAAAATGAGTCAACCAATACTGTGTGTGCAAATGATGCATGTGCTGATTTAAAGTTAACCCTATTATAACTTCAATAATTCTTTAGGGAGTAGCTGAAGTACAAATTCCAACTATTTCACAATGATGTGATTCATTTTCTTTGGGTGTGCATTTGGGCAAAATTCTTTTGTTGCTATTTTAGCAAAAGCAGTTGTTTATTCGCTTGTTTTAAGCAAGTTAATGGATGTGTTTAAAAGCAGCGCACAAAGGAATTTAACGTAATGGCTTAACGTGTGGGCCAAAGAATATTAAACCCATAAAAAATAATATGCTGAAAACACTCAGCAGGTCAGGCAGCATCTGTGGAGAGAACAGAGGAGTTAACATATCAAGTGTGGATGGACCCTTTGTCAAAACCAGTCACTGAGATTACATAGAATCTACAGCACAGAAATAGGCCATTTGGCCCACCTGGCCAATGCCGATGTTTATACTCCACGTGAGTCTCCTCCCACTCTAATTACTTCTTCCGACCCTGCCCTCCATATCCCTCTATTCTCTTCTCCCTCATGTATGCATCACGCCTCCCCTTAAATGCAACAATGCTATTTGCTTCAGTGAGTTCCACATTACCTCCACTCTGTGTAAAGAAATTTCTCCTAAATACTTTATTTGATCTGTTAGTGCCTATCTTATATTTATGCTCCCTTATTCTGGACTCATCCACTAGTGGAAACAGTTTCTCTGCAACCAACCTATCGAATCCCTTCATAATTTTAATGACCTCTATCATGTCTCCTCTTGGACTTTTCTTTTCCAGAGGAAAGAACTGTAGCTTGCTCAACCTTTCCTGATAGTTGCATCCCCTCAATTCTGTTAGCATCCTTGTAAATCTTTCTCTAGTACTTCAAATCCTTTTTATAGTTCAGAGATCAGAACTGCACACAGTGTTCCAAGTGTGGTCTAACCAATATTCAGAATTACAATAAATCTATTGATAGTGTGTTTTCTTCAAATCTGTAGTAATTTGAACTGTATCATAAATTCTAGCAAATTACCAACAACTGAAGTAAGACTAACTGGCGTATAATTTCCTGGTTTATCCCTGTGGCCTTTTTTGAAGAGGGGTATCACATTTGCCAGCCTTCAGTCCTCTGGCACAATTTTCCTTGGTACAGAATATTGGACAATTATAGTCAGAGCTTTCTTCCCTAGTCTCCTGTAGGATCCTTGGGTGAAAATCATCAGACCCAAACCATTAGGCCCCAGTGATCTATTTACATTTCAGTAACTCCTTTAATATTTCTTTGGCTAATAACTTTCACTAACTCTTCTCCATCCATGTCTAGTTTTTGTACAATCCCAATCATCACCTCATCTGTGAAAACTGAGGTAAATTTACTTATTTAGTATCTCTGCCATTGTCTCACTCTCCACTACAAACTGGCCTCCTACATCTCTTAGTGGCCCTCCCTTTACCTTGACGATCCTCTTAATATTAATGTGCCATTAGAAAGCCTTTATTACGCTTCATGTGTTTTGCTCCAGGCCTCTGCCAATGCACCTCCATTATTGGCTTGTGGATCTCCTCATGATCAATCATGGCGTACTTTTGAAGGGGTCACGGTTCATTCCCCATAATCACAGCACCGCACTGGTGGAGGGATCTTACTGCATTAGAATCAAAAAAGTCTCAACTTTATTCAAACCAGCCTTTACTCAGTTGATTGAAGACTGGAGTGAGAAATTCCAATAAGGATCACAAAAGAAAAAGTTGATAGCAGAAACTGATTTTTTTTAAAGGTTTTTCTTAAATCCTACCATTTCCTCATTAAAGGAGATTGCAGACTCAAGCATCCTTGTCGAAGGATATTCCCAAAAGTGATTCACTTCTTTCTTGATGAAGAATGGATGGAAGGGATTATCAAGGATTTAAAGCCTTATCTTGAATAGGTTTATTTCCATGCTCTTTTATTTCTCCTTCTAGGATGTCAAGCGGATAGAGGAAGGGAAAAACTTCATATTCCGTGAGGACACTGCCAAATTGATGGATGATTCAGATTCGATACTGTCAGGCCTTCAGGATGACGCTCAGACAGTGCTCTCTGAGAGGCATCCGCAGTCTGACATGATTGTAGAAGAGTAAGTGGATTCATTTTTGTAATGGTCATTTCACAAAGATCGGTCATACAAATTCAAGATAAATGAATGTAGGCCAATGTTACTTGCATTTGTTTCTTCTTCCACCCCGATTATATACGATTACATAACATTTACAGCACAGAAACAGGCCATTCTGCCCAACAGTTCTACGCCGGTGTTTATGCTCCACACGAGCCTCCTCCCACCCTACTTCATCTAGCCCTATCAGCATATCCTTCTATTCCTTTCTCCCTCATGTAATTATCTAGCTTCCCCTTAAATGCATCAATGCTATTCGCCTCAACCACTCTATGTGGTAGCGAGTTCCACATTCTAACACTCTCTGGGTAAAGAAGTTGCTCCTGAATTCCTTATTGGATTTATTTTCCTGAAGGGAGCAAATTCTTGCTGGGGCATGGCTCCACAGATGCCAGGAACCCACTGGTATCTCCCCCAATTAGCCTTTCATGACATATAAGCCTAGACAACAAATGGCGGAATTGGCCATAGGAACGGGAATCCTCGCTGATGTTTGCCTCTTTAGCCTAGCTGCATTGTGGCATCCAACAGGGATAAAATCCAGGAACTTCTGGTCTATATAACCTGGTACTATACTAAGCCATTAGGCCATTGGAGGAGCTACAACAAACCTTGCTAAAATAGCTTTAATCATTGAGGAATGCTGAATTCCACTTGAGGGCGTGGCTGAGGTACTAAATGAGTACTTTGCGTCTGTCTTTACCAAGGAGGAAATGCTGCCAAAGTTATAGTGAAAGAGGAGGTAGTTGAGATATTGGATGAGATAAAAATTGATGAAGAGGATGTACTAGAAAGGCTGACTGTACTTAAAGTAGATAAGTCACCAGAACCGATGGGATGCATCCTAGGATGCTGAGGGAAGTAAAGGTGGAAATTGCGGAGGTACTGGCCATAATCTTCCAATCCTCCTTGGATACGGGGGTGGTGCCAGAGGACTGGAGAATTGCAAATGTTCAAAAAAGGGTGTAAGGATAAGCCTAGCAACTACAGGCCAGTCAGCTTACCCTCAGTGGTAGGGAAGCTTTTAGAAATAATAATCCGGGACAAAATTAACAGTCACTTGGACAAGTGTGGATTAATTAAGGTAAGCCAGCATGGATTTGTTAAAGGCAAATCGTGTTTAACTAACTTGATTGAATTTTTTGATGAGGTAACAGAGAGGGTTGATGAGGGCAATACGATTGATGTGGTGTACATGGACTTCCAAAAGGCGTTTGATAAAGTGCCAGCAAAGTTGAAGCCAGTGGAATAAAAGAGACAGTGGCAGCATGGATAGGAAATTGGCTAAGTGACAGGAATCAAAGAGTAGTGGTGAATGGTTGTTTTTCGGACTGGCGCAATGTATACAGTGGTGCTCCCCAGGGGTCGGTACTAGGACCACTGCTTTTCTTGATATATATTAATGTTTTAGACTTAGGTGTACAGGGCACTATTTCAAAACTTGCAGATGACACAAAACTTGGAAGTATAGTGAACAGTGAGGAGGAGAGTGATAGACTTCAAGAGGATATAGACAGGCTGGTGGAATGGGCGGACACGTGGCAGATGAAGTTTAATGCAGAAAAGTGCAAAGTGATACATTTTGGTAGGAAGAACGAGGAGAGGCAATATAAACTAAAGGGTACAATTCTAAAGGGGGTGCAGGGTGCAGGAACCTGAGGGTATATGTACACAAATCGTTGAAGGTGGCAGGACAGGGTGAGAAAGCGGTTAAAAAAAGCAAATGGTATCCTGGGCTTTATAAATAGAGGCATAGAGTACAAAAGCAAGGAAGTTATGATGAACCTTTATAAAACACTTTCAGCCACAACTGGAGTACTGTGTCCAATTCTGTGCACCACACTTTAGGAAGGATGTGAAGGCCTCAGAGAGGGTACAGAAAAGATTTACAAGAATGGTTCCAAGGATGAGGGACTTCAGTTACATAGATAGACTGGAGAGGCTGGGGTTGTTCTCCTTAGAGCAGAGAAGATTGAGAGGAGATCTGATAGAGGTGTTCAAAATCATGAGGGGTCTAGACAGAGTAGATAGAGAGAAACTGTTCCCATTGGCGGAAGGGTTGAGAACCAGAGGACTCAGATATAAGGTGATTGGCAGAAGATACAAAGGCGACATGAGGAAAAACTTGTTTACGCAGCGAGTGGTTATGATCTGGAATGCACTGCCTGAAAGGGTGGTGGAGGCAGATTCAATTGTGGCTTTCAAAAGGGAATTAGATAAGTAACTGAAGGAAAAAAATTGCAGGGCTACGGGGAAAGGGCGGGGGATTGGAACTAGCTGAAGTGCTTTTGCAGAGAGCTGGCATGGGCTCGACAGGCCAAATGGCCTCCTACTGTGCTGTAACAATTCTGTGATACTATGATTTTAAATAAAGGTGGGTACAGGGGGTAATGTATTCTTGGGCTGTGGTTACCATCATACTTTCAGTAAAAAAGACAGTTTCTTTTCAGTGTCAAGCAGTTGAAAGAAAGAATACGTAAGCTGCGAATAGAACATAAGAAGGTCTACGATCTTACCCGAACAGATGGAGTTCCCAGTATCGACTGGTCCAAAATGATCAATGAAAAACAGGTAAGCACAAAAGCCATCTTTCTGACATCTCTAGACTTCCTTCTGTTAAGACTTCATCATAACAGTTTGTTTTAGAAGTGCTGTGAGCGACATCTGTCATTGTGTGGAACAGGGTAAACATAGTTTCCAGAATCTCCATGAATCTAAACTGGTCTTTTTAGAAAGTAGCACCTTGGATCTGGTCTGTCATTATCGGGCATTAGATGGGTCATGGATTTCCTAAAGTTAAAGATGAACTTTAATCTCCTCATTCCTACATTGTGGACCTGTATACATTTTTTAGTATTTCTGGAAACAATGGGTAATTTTAGCCTAATTTGCCAGGTCGAAACCCACGGGATCAGGTGGAACGCTGGTTTTACACTCTGCCCAATATTACTCTCCACTGAGAGCGGGGTACAACTCAACACTGCACTTCACCCCTTCAATTTCCCGATGGGCGTGTTCGGTTAAAATGGCCCCTAATATCCCATGGCCTACCCATTGTGCGGAACGTGAAGGCTACAAGATAGTAGTACGGGATAAAAAAGTTGCTAGTCTCTCATTCTAAAACCACTGGTGTTCTGCCACAATATAAACTGAAAATGTACCTTGTGCACACAATGGGTGTTGGAAGTTGTTTCTCAAATGCCTTTCCAAGAGGCTTCCTATGTGTGGCAGCATGGAGCAGGAAACGTGTGTTGATATTGAAATCTACTCAATGGGGATGGGTTTCGTTGGACCTTCTGCTCTGCCGCTGTAACTTCTGTAAAGATGGCGGTGGAAATGCATAAATGGGAGTTTACGCCAAAGCCCCGAGGAAATTCACCCATTTGTGTAACAGTTGAGCTCTCTCTCTGTCAGAGTTCTGTTGATCACTGTACTGGTGTCAGTCCACTACAGCAAAGTTAATTTAAGCACAAACACACATTTTATCTTTTTGTGCGAGTCGGTGCATTGCTCCTCGAATTGTCACTCAGCTGTTTCACATAGTAACACTTCAAATCCCTAATGTAGTGTATAATGGATTTAATGAATTGGATCTAGTTTTTGAAACACTCAGACTTGGCACATCTGGGCATTTAGTTCTAGTGTATTTATTCACAGAAACAGACAAGTGGGAGTGAGAAGGGGAAAAACTTCATTAAATAAAGATACAACATTCACATATCCAGATTGTTTAGATTTCCAATTCATCTATTGTTTTAGGGCAGGAAAGTTCTGTCTTTTTCCAAACTCCATGGAGCCATCGTTCTGCAAGTTCCGATTCCTCCTACGCATCTTACCAATGTCCGTTTACTCCTTCAGGCAGAACTGAACAACCAAGGCTTTGGCAATGAGCTACCATTTGTCGATCAGCAATTGGAACACCACCATCTCTTTGTTAAAGAAGTTGAAACAATTGGGGATCACATCCACAAGAATGAAGACCAGGTAAAGTTAGCAGTCAGCAGGTGAAAGGCTTCTTTACTGCAGTGGGGGAACATACTTACTGTATGTTATTACAGGACATCAGGCATGCTATACAATCCGTAAAGTCTAACTCTTGAACTGCAGAGTAAATATTCATACAGACATTTGTTCCTGATGTCCTAAAACAGACTAAATCCCTGTAATCTTGTACATCAAGAGGGATCCTTCAGGGATGTTGGAATGCTATTTAAAGTGATGTTAAATAAAACTGAAAACAAAAGCAAAATACTGCGGATGCTGGAAATCTGAAATAAAAAAGAAAATGCTGGAAACACACAGCAGGTCAGGCCGCATCTGCGGAGAGAGAAACAGAGTTAACATTTCAGGTTGATTGTTAAGGACTCATTTCAATGAAAGTAATCTCACCTCCGTGTTCAACTGGTGGTATATCATGTGAGCTTTACTGTTGCAGTGTCAAACACCCAGATAGGCTCTCCTCCCTTAAATTGTGTAATCACTCGCAATAGAATGTCTCCCCATTTAAAGCTTTTACTGGCGGAAAGGGCATATTTTCAAGTGAAATCCTCTCCCACAAAGTACACTGTTTAATCTCTTAAAGTGCTTGCCTTTCTTCTTTCAACAGGACTACATCAATGGCATCCAGGTGAAGTACAACAAACTGTTGGTGAGTATGAGAATAGCAAACTCATTCTAAGCTGTATCAGCCCACATGCTCTCTCATACCCCATGTGCTATAGAATGGCATGATCCTTTTCCAATAATGTAAAGAGCTTGTTCTTACAAAGTGAAACTGATAGCGTATAAAATCACTATAATGCCCATTATTATTAGATACCAGTTGGGAAGAAATTATGTGCCCATTTGTTTTTATTTTACAGCAAGGGTCGCAGCAGCGGCAGAAAGACTTGGGAAGCCTCCGTGAATACATGCAGAACTGCACCAACGAGCTGTACTGGATGGACACCCAGGAGGAAGACCGCTTGCGTTATGACTGGAGTGACCAGAACCTAGACTACAAAAACCGCCACCGCCAGTACGAGGTAACCATGACTACAGAGTTAGGTTTTCAAAAATTCTTTCTTGGGATGTGGGCATCGCTGGCAAGGCCAGCATTTGTTGCCCAACCCTAGTTGCCCTTGAGAAGGTGGTGGTGAGCCGCCTTCTTGAACTGCTGCAGTCTGTGAGGTGAAGGTACTCCATAGTGCTGTTAGGGAGGGAGTTCCAGGATTTTGACCCAGTGACGATGAAGGAACGGCGATATATTTTGAAGCCAGGATGGCGTGTGATTTGGAGGGGAACTTGATGGTGGTGGTGTTCCCATGCGCCTGCTGCCCTTGTCTTTCTAAGTGGTGGAGGTCACGGGTTTGGGAGGTGCTGTCGAAGAAGCCTTGGCAAGTTGCTGCAGTGCATCCTGTAGATAGTACACACTGCAGCCATGGTACGCCAGTGGTGGAGGGAGTGAATGTTTAAGGTGGCATATATACCTTCTAATCTGACACTGAAGTGCGGACCTGAAATGTCACTCTCCCTCCACTGGGTGAGAAGAAGTGATTGTAGAGAACAATCAGATAATAACTGATATAAAAGGATTGTTGCTTTACTTATTGTTGCAGCTTGTCTGTGGAAGCTGTTTAATACTTTTCACTCTTACTCTTGTTAGAGTTGTCTTGGCTCACCTCAGTTTAGTAGGTCCTATCTCTTTCTAGATTACCTCAAATTATAAGTCTATCATGTCTTTGATACACCTATGGACAAGCTGTAAAATGTGAGAAGGCAGCAGATGGGTGAGAAAAGCAGCTTAGTCCAATCACATTAAAAACAGTTGCTCTTGCAGGGTGGCAGGGATGAGAGTCTACTTGAAATGACTGCACAGAAACCTTTTGTTAATTATTTTAAAGTATTTTATCTCTTGCGTCTCTCTCGTCGACACCTGTGGGTCACACCCCATCCTTGGCTGAGAGGACAAGCAAGTGGGGAGCTGCTCACATGCATTGGCCTGTACTGGTCTGAAGCTGACCTGTCGTGAGAGTGGCCTGAGACGTTCCTTTTAGCATTTTCTTCCCACCATGTGGAAACTGCTGGCCTTGGCTTTGTGCCTCTCCACAGTGACATAGCTAAGGCAGGTAACTCACTGTGTGAGGGATTGCAGGCATGAGTTGTGGCACAGTTTAAATGTAATTGATGTATTGGAGGTACAATTGCTAATAATTGTGATTTAACTACCCACTTGAAGAGAACAGAAAGATACAAAACTGGAAGCAAGAAATTTCTAATCCAGACAGACATTTAAATCATTGTCAAACTTTTGGTTCTCCAGTTTGTGCTGAGTTACTGGATCCCAGCTGGCACAACGGTTGGGTACCAGAATTGGCCTCAGGACCCCTTGGGCTGGGAGAAAGTTGGCCAAGGCTCCCACTTCTGATCAGTGTTCATGTGTGTAGATGTGAAAACAGGCTCAGTGCCCTGCTGTAATGTTCTTCGCTGTTAAATAGCCTGATAACACTCACAGTCTAGGGTAACACACGAAGAATGGGCAATTGGGGGGAGGTAGCAGAGCACTTCCAGCACTCCTGGAACTCCACCTCTGCAAGACTGGAATGTTATCTCGAAGAGACGAACTGTACCTTTTGTAAGAGTGGAACTGGACCTCTGCAAGAGTCAGCGCTATAAGGAGGATAAGGAGAACATTTGCATAAAAGATAATCTGGCTGAGACCTTGCTTGTGTGTTACAGAGCTTTGTAAACCGACATCTGGAGGCTAAGGAAGCTGCCATTACCAAACTTCATGATGACGGTAACAAACTGTTACAAGCGAACCACCCAGGAAAGAACGCTATTGAGGTAATTGGGAGAACTTCAGTGATACTCTTAAAACCACGCTTGTGACTGCATCAACTGCCTGGCTTTATAAAGTCAATAGAGCAGCCCTAACATTATGTTGTATAACAGCTTAGAAACGTGTGCCTCCTTTCACTCCCAACCCCAAACCAGTTTAGTTAGTCAAGTTTTCTTTCTAACTCAGCTGAATTGTATTGTGAGTCATAGAGTCATAGAGTACAGAAAGAGGCCCTTCAGCCCATCGTGTCCACGCTGGCCATCAAGCCCTGTCTATTCTAATCCCATTTTCCAGCACTTGGTCCGTAGCCTTGTATGCTATGGCGTTTCAAGTGCTCATCTAAATGCTTCTTGAATGTTGTGAGGGTTCCTGCCTCTACCACCCTTTCAGGCAGTGAGTTCCAGATTCCAACCACCCTCTGGGTGAAAAAGTTTTTCCTCAAATCCCCTCTAAACCCCTTACCTTGAAACTATGCCCCCTGGTTATTGACCCCTCTACTAAGGGGAAAAGTTCCTTTCTATCTACCCTATCTATGCCCCTCATAATTTTGTACACCTCAATCAGGTCCCCCCTCAGCCTTCTCTGCTCTAAGGAAAACAACCCCAGCCTGTCCAGTCTCTCTTCATAGCTGAAGCGCTCCAGCCCAGGTAACATCCTGGTGAATCTCCTCTGCACCCTCTCCAATGCACCCTCTCCAATCAAGTGACTTTTCACTTGCATGAATTTTAATAAGTAGAAAAAAAATTGTATCCAAAGTGCTGGCTGAAATTTATTGTTGCACATTCTTAGAATATTTTAAGTTTGTGGCTTTGTATTTTACTTTGGTCATTTTTTTCTGGCAAAGTTAATTATCAAAGAAAGAACTTGCCTTTATAAAGCACCTTTCATGTCCTCAGGATGTGCCAAAGCGCACTATAGCCAATAAATGACTTTTTAAGTATAGTCACTGTTATTTTATAGGTAAACGCAGCAGCCAAGCTCATCGGTCATGAGTTTATGAGAGGTGTCTCCAACAGGCGTTAGGTACCTAATTTACATATTGAAGGGGCCTTGCCAGGGATGCCTAAAAAGTGGGCCTCACGAATTTGGCAGTGGGACCAATGCTTGTGCAGATTGGATGCAGGCTGTCCCACTGCTAAATTGGTATGCTTTGCACCCGTTTTACGCCCAAAAGACAAATGCCAAGGCATATCAATTTCTAGTGCATTTAAAATTCTCCTGCCCTCTTCTCGCTCATTTCTCTAACGAGAGGACTGCATCAAGTTTGTTGTGCGGATGATTTGAAGCAATTTTTAAATGAACGAGTCTGATAAATGTCATAGTTTCTGAAATAATTGAGATATGATTGCTACACAATGAGCCATTTAATGTCACTGAGAACCACCTTCATCATCAAATTCTTTCTCAAGATGGGTTAAATGTTGTTGTTATAGCGATGCTTTCTTTTCCTTTTAAAAAAAAAAGTTATGTTAAAATTTTTTGTGAACTTGTGTTACTTCTGGTGTAAATAATTCCGCAGATGCATCAGAACAATAGGACTGAATTTTGAGGTCTTGTTCATCAATAATGCAAGTGCTGATTACATTATTGTAACTCTCTTCCCTCAGGCTCACATGGAAGCTGTACATGCTGACTGGAAAGAATACCTCAACCTGCTGATCTGTGAGGAGAATCATCTCAAAAATATGGATGACTACCACAAGGTAAAAGGGATCTGCAGCTCTGAGGGGAAACCCCGCCCCCCCCCCGCCCCCCCCCCCCCCCCCCCCCCCCACACACACAAAAAGCTAAACCCAATAAGCTTTATCCCAGTTGGGAAGGAAAGAAGTTGATTTGAATTTTTCACTTTTTGAGGTCTGATCTATGGGGTGGTTAATGTGCTTCCAGCACTGTGATAATGGGAGTGCAGTTTTTTGAGCATATCAAGTGCCTGCAGTGCTATTGGTTGACTTTGAGTGATAATACAAAGTCTGTTTCTTTCAACAATATCAAAGTGCTCCCAGAACACAGCACATGAGCAAAGGGGTGCACGATCTGGTACCAGCAACTCCTAATGGGCTGCTGGTTGCATTTAAAGGTTTTTCAATTAAATTGTTAGTTTGACTTTTCTTTTTCACGGTTGTTTTGCAGCAACTTGCACACTTTCTGAAAAATTAGTAAGAATTATTTAAAAAAAACACATCATTGATTTAATTAAATGCTTCTGCTCCAAGAACCTCTCCTTTGAAATTGAGTCAGTCCGGACATTTAGTCGGGAATAGATAACCACTTAAAGAAGAAAAATATTAATGTGTATAGGGAATGAGTGAGGAAATATTATTAAAGCAGGCAGCTCCAATTGTTACGACACTACATGGATCAAAAACCTTCCTTCTGCACTGAAATTTGATTCTATTCCAAATGCTAGATCAGGATATCCATGTTATGCAATTGATTTCCTTCATCTTATGCAAGTTTTTCTATTGAGAGACTGCTCTTTGTGTTTGCTGTGTGGTACTTAAGCTCCATTGTTCCCAACTGTTTCACACAAAGTGATAGCTTTCTTTTGACACTTAAAACTTGTCCAATTGACCATCAGGCTTACTGTTTGGATAGAGCACAATACCCGTGACAAACTGGTTTAAAACTCTCAGCTGTTGAGGATTAAAATGAGAAGTCGCACAACACCAGGTTATAGTCCAACAGATTTATTTAATTTTACAAGCTTTCGGAGCTGTCGCTCCTTCCTCAGGTAGGGTAGCTGTGAGAGAATCTCCCAGAATTCACAATATAAACACAGAAAAAATGTATTCAAATCTTTCCCTACATCAAAGACACACTAAGAGCACAGCCAAGACATTGTTGAGGATTAGTCGCTGACCGGTTACACTGTTAGTTTGTACAAGGTTTCAATTGATGAACTTAAGTCAAACTATTCTTGGTGTCTTCCCTCAGTACAATCGGTTACTTTGTAGTTTGGAATTGCTGTTGGAGAATGCCAAGCTATTGCCAATTTTTATACTACATGTCCTGCAAAATATCTTCAAAATAGTGCACTGTAAACCTGCTATAAGCAAATATGTCAGTGATTATTTTTCCATTAAAAGTAACAACGGTAGTTTCTCACCCCCAAAAAAGCTGTTGAGGCTAGGTCAATTGAAAATTTCAAAACTGAGATTGATAGATTTTTATTAAGAACTAAGGGTTACGGAACCAAGACGGGTAGATGGAGTTAGTGTGCAGTGAGTGCTGCTGGATGTTGGGAAGGCATTTGCTGCTACTGGAAGGCCTCTGAGTTCACCACTTGCTCCCAGTCATGGGGGCTCTAGTTGCAGCCCCCCTCGCGCTGCAGCTTGACAGGGAGATGGAGCAGAGGCAGCAAAGAAGACAAGCTGCTCGCAGAGGGAGGAGGGCTCTTAGCAGGAGGCTTTACCCACCAAGGGCCTTCAGGGAGCACTTCTCCTACCTGCACATAAGCCAGGAGCAGTGTGTTCGGAGGCTCCGCTTCACCAAGGAGGTGGTCACAGAACTCTGCCACCTCCTGGAACCAGACCTGCAGCCTCAGAGCAGGGTGAAGATGGCACTGCCAGTGACCCTCAAGGTCCCTGAATTTTTTTGCCAGTGGCTCCTTCCAGGCTGGAACAGGCGACATAGCAAACATCTCACAGTTTGCCATCCATCGCTGCATCCGGGAGGTCACAGAGGCTCTGTACGCTAGGGGAGGGGACGTCATTGTCTTCTCTCTAAACAGAGAGAAGCAGGAGGAGCGCGCACGTGGCTTTGTTAGGATATCAGGCTTCCCCATGGTGCAGGGTGTCATCGACTGCACACACGTGGCTTTGTGGGCGCCGCATCTCAATGGTGAGATGTTCCGTTACCGCAAAGGGTTCCACTCACTTAATATGCAGCTGCTGTGCGACCACGCCCAGCACATTATGCTGGTGAATGCCCGGTATCCTGGCAGCAGTCATGATGCGTTCATCCTGCACCAGTCGCTGTGCCAGCAATCTTCCAGCCACCACATCGAACCCGAGGGTGGCTGCTCGGCAACAAGGGCTATCCGCTCTAAACCTGGCTGATGACTCCCCTCTGCAACCCCACCATCGTGGCCACCACTTACATAATGAGAGCCATGCTGCCACAAGGAATGTCATCGAGGTGCTGAAGCAACGGTTCCGCTGCCTTGACCACTCGGGAGGAGTACTCCAGTACTCACTGGAGCGGGTGTCACAATTCATCCTAGTTTGCTGCATCTTCCACAACTTGGCCATCATGAGGGCGCAGCCCTTGCCACCATGGGTTCCGGAGGAGGAGGAAGAGAGGAGGCAGCCTGTACATTCCAGATGGGCTGTCTGTGAGCGCATCATCAGATTCAAGTTCTCCTGAATAATGCCCCAGATCCCCGTTGCTCAACACTTCCCCACCTTACCATCCCTCATCACAGCGTCCTCTTGGCCACAATGCTGAAATGAAAGCCACCACAAAACAAACATTCCAAACCACATTTATAAATCATTCAATCCAATACTACATAACAAAGTCAACTAATCACCCTTGTGCATTCCTTTAGTGCCTGTCTTCTATATGCCTTTGCCTGTCCTAGTGCTCCTCTGAAGTGCTACCCCACTGGCTGCAGCATGGCTGGTGGAAGGCTGCTGACTTTCAGTTGGGGAGACTGCAGATGGCCTTGCAGGATGGCCTCGAGCAGCTCTGGGCCTAGAAGGCCCGGCAGTAGACTGCACCATCTCGGCATGGGCGGCAGCAGTCTGGGCTGACTGACAGGCAACAGCAAGGGCACTGGCGGAGTGGCAGTGGTGGGAGGATGAATGTTGTCATTCTGAGAGGACAGCAGGTTCGTGCTCCACGGAACCATTGCCACTCCTCCGGGGCAGCACCTCAGCATTCCTAGTAATCTGTTGGAGGACAGATTGCTGGACTGCTGTGACACCCTGCAAGCCCATTTCCACACTGGTAAACACAGCCACGATGGCAGCAGTCTGAGCTTGCATGACAGAAGTCTGAACTTCCACTGCAGCACTCAGACCTTGGGTGCTTCCGCTTGTTCTGCAATGGAAGCTGAGACATTGCCCATCACACCCAGCATCATGGTTGGGTCCACAAGTGCGCTAATGGAGTTGCCCATCACTTCCATCCTGGAAATCATGGGCTCCAAGCTCTGTGCAAAGCCCTGCCGGACTCCTGCATGCTGCTTGACAGTGATAACAGGCTCTTTGGCAGGCCTGAATCCACAATTTCTGTGTGCATGCCCATCACCCTTCTTCTGTAGGCCGCCCCATTGAAGTCCACATCTAAGTTCTCTGCAGCAGAACTTGTGTGCGACCTCGCCTTCCGGGGAGCTGGCACCTGCGCTATTCTTTCCCCATGCCCTGGCTGCAGGCCACTCGTGCCCGGTGACTCACCATGTGCAGATCTCGCTTCTATACTACCCGCTAAAGTATGCACAGTACCAGTTTCTGAGCTGGTGCCTGTGAGTGTCAGATTGAGTGACGGTGTCTCTTCTCCATCACTCTCCTCTTGCTCTTCCTGCACTGGCTGGGCTTATGGCAGTCCTTGGGTATCTGAAAGGAGAAAGGCACAAGGGTAAGGTTTTGGTGAGGCGGGGGGGAAGCAAGATGTGCATGCTTACACCATCAGCAGCTTGTAAGTGAGAAGAGATTGTGGGATGAGGGAGAAGTGGGATGTGAGAAGGAGGATTAGGTATGAGCATACCGTCGTCATCAATGGTTTCAGCCTCACCGATCGCCACGGCCTCAATGACGGCCCCCCCAATAATGTCAAGCACGGTCTCCTCCAGCTGGGTCAGGATAGTCAGCCGTGACTGTCCCCCGCCTGTTAGCTACTGCTGCCTACAGTTATGAGCCACCTTGGCCTGCAAGAGAAAGGGAAGTGTGTCAGTGAGTGCGGTGCAATGTGTTTGGGTGATATGCCTCTCATGCTTGAATAGCTGGCAGTGTGTGCAAGGTGTGAGGTATGGTGAAGTCGTGAGGCTTGCAGCAGTGGTAAGTGTGTGAGGGTGAGGTGAAGCTATGACTGTGAGGTATGAGTCGAGATTGATGGAGATTGTTGGTAGGTGAGTGATGGGGGTATGGTGCATTGAGCAGTGTGTGAGGCTAGTGGTGCAGTTGGTGTGAGACGGCTTTTGAAGATGCATTCACTGACCTTGACCACTCGTGTGAGGTCATTGAACTTCTTTCGGCACTGGATCCAGGTCCTCGGGGCAAGACTGCTGGCAGTGACCGCTTCAGCAATCTGCTCCCACTGCCTTCTGACTGTGTGTCTGGAGGGCCTCCTGGCCCCTACGGGTAGAGGACCTGTCGCCTCCGTTCTACATCCTGCACTAAGGGCTCTAGTGCTGTGCCGGAGAACCTTGGTGCCCTTTCTCTGCCCTGTTGAGCCATTACTGAGTCACAGTTGCCTTGACGAGCAGTTCCAGCAGCTGCTGAATGCAGAATGCACCTCACCTTTAAGAGGTGCAGACTGCCTTTAAAAGTGGAGGCTAGCTTTAAATAGAGCGAGCCTCGCACGAACTTCGGCCCCCCTGCTGAGCGCTGAGCCACTCAGTAGCGCACTCAACAAATGTGACATGCTGCCTGCATTACTTTCAATGGGTGCGGCCAATCGCGCATTGCGATCCCCGTGCCCGTTTTCGGGCCTAATCAAATTGTTAGCCCTGGTACTTTATTCAGTGGGCAGGTGCAAGTTGTACACAATGTTGTGTGGCTTTGTACCTTGAACCCATACCCATTAGGGTTGAAACAATGTGCAAACTTATTTTAAATTAGAATTCTTCTACTTATCAGAGAGAAGAGGCCTTAATGTCATTTGCCTGGGCTGGATTCCAGCTCGGGTCCCAGAGGTAAAAAGGCTCTACACTATCCAGTCTACACCCGCTGCCTGATTAATCTAAGTAACTAGGCATAAACAGGGAATTAAAAGAATCCTGAGCCAACAGTTAATACAATTATTAAACACACAGCTCCCCTGTTGTCAGGATTGTGTTACAACCTGCCAACTCTCCAATTGCCATTGCTGTGGTGTCAATTAGAGAAATGACTGGAAAGTCAGACCAGGTATTAACAATAAGAAAGTAATTGTCCACCTTTGATGTTTGTCTCTTTCAGCGTAGTTTTATATCTGCCAGTTTCACTTCTTTTGATTCCTTCTGAATAGTTTTATAGGATGGCACAATGGTTCAGTATCCTTGTAAAGGAACACTTGCAAAACAGAGTAATACGATAGGTGCCCACACCGTGAACAGAGTCCGTGCCGATAGCCACAATCTGTTAGTGCAGCTCTCTTTTGGGGTGTTTATACGAGTATATGCCCACTTTTAATTTCAGGAGAGAAATATCTGCCTACTTTTCAGCTGCTGTAAACCACAGGTTGTGCTTCGCCCTGGTGCTGCCACTAGTGGACGGGAAAGCGGAGTTCCCATCTACAGTACTCAGAGGTGGAGCCTACTTCCACTAGCGGCAGCACTAGGTGAGCAGTGCTGAGGTGACAGGAGCCTGTTCCCGTCCATTAATGGCAGAAGTGAGGCAGGAGCAGCCCTGAATGGAGGAGGGAAAGGGAGCGGGGAGTAGGAAGAAAATGGATGGCATAAGGGGGAGAGGGAAGGGGACTGAAGCTAGGGGCACTGCTTTGGGGAGAGAGGAGGAAGCAGAAGTGTCAGCATTAACTGAGACAGAGTTGAGAGGAAGGGTGCCAGTGTTAACTGAGTCAGAATTGAGAGGAAGGGTGCCAGTGTTAACTGAGTCAGAGTTGAGAGGAAGGGTGCCAGTGTTAACTGAGTCAGAGTTGAGAGGAAGGGTGCCAGTGTTAACTGAGTCAGAGTTGAGAGGAAGGGTGCCAGTGTTAACTGAGTCAGAGTTGAGAGGAAGGGTGCCAGTGTTAACTGAGTCAGAGTTGAGAGGAAGGGTGCCAGTGTTAACTGAGTCAGAGTTGAGAGGAAGGGTGCCAGTGTTAACTGAGTCAGAGTTGAGAGGAAGGGTGCCAGTGTTAACTGAGTCAGAGTTGAGAGGAAGGGTGCCAGTGTTAACTGAGTCAGAGTTGAGAGGAAGGGTGCCAGTGTTAACTGAGTCAGAGTTGAGAGGAAGGGTGCCAGTGTTAACTGAGTCAGAGTTGAGAGGAAGGGTGCCAGTGTTAACTGAGTCAGAGTTGAGAGGAAGGGTGCCAGCATTAACTGAGTCAGAGTTGAGAGGAAGGGTGCCAGTGTTAACTGAGTCAGAGTTGAGAGGAAGGGTGCCAGTGTTAACTGAGTCAGAGTTGAGAGGAAGGGTGCCAGTGTTAACTGAGTCAGAGTTGAGAGGAAGGGTGCCAGTGTTAACTGAGTCAGAGTTGAGAGGAAGGGTGCCAGCATTAACTGAGTCAGAGTTGAGAGGAAGGGTGCCAGTGTTAACTGAGTCAGAGTTGAGAGGAAGGGTGCCAGTGTTAACTGAGTCAGAGTTGAGAGGAAGGGTGCCAGCATTAACTGAGTCAGAGTTGAGAGGAAGGGTGCCAGCATTAACTGAGACAGAGTTGAGAGGAAGGGTGCCAGTGTTAACTGAGTCAGAGTTGAGAGGAAGGGTGCCAGCATTAACTGAGTCGGAGTTGAGAGGAAGGGTGCCAGTGTTAACTGAGATAGAGTTGAGAGGAAGGGTGCCAGTGTTAACTGAGACAGAGTTGAGAGGAAGGGTGCCAGTGTTAACTGAGTCGGAGTTGAGAGGAAGGGTGCCAGTGTTAACTGAGACAGAGTTGAGAGGAAGGGTGCCAGTGTTAACTGAGTCGGAGTTGAGAGGAAGGGTGCCAGTGTTAACTGAGTCAGAGTTGAGAGGAAGGGTGCCAGTGTTAACTGAGACAGAGTTGAGAGGAAGGGTGCCAGTGTTAACTGAGTCGGAGTTGAGAGGAAGGGTGCCAGCATTAACTGAGTCAGAGATAAGAGGAAGGGTGCCAGTGTTAACTGATGCGGAGATGCCGGTGTTGGACTGGGGTGGACAAAAGTGAGAAGTCGCACAACACCAAGTTATAGTCCAACAGTTTTATTTGAAATCACTGTTAACTGAGACGGATTAGGGAAGGAGAATGCCAGCATGAACCGATTGGAGTGGAGAGGGTGGGGTGGGGGGTTGGGAGTGAGAGAGAGATAGCCAGCGTGAACTGGCAGTGTTAAGGGGAATAAGGGGTGCTAGCTTGAATGGGGTGGGGGAAGGGAAGAAGTGTAGAAGCTTGAACTGGGTTGGAAGGGAGAAGAGTACCAGGTTGGAATGAGGAAGAAGTGTGTCGACTTGAATAGGTTTGGGAGTGGAAGAAAAGTGGCAGAATGAACTGTTGGGAAAGGGGGTTGGAGGAGGAGAGATTGTTTCTCTGAAAGGAATGGGGGGCAGGAATGTGTGAGAGTGATTGCCGACGTAATATTTGGGGAACTGATGTTCTGGCTGCTTTGTTTAAAATCTAATGCTACTTAGATTTTTAATGTAATAAAAGAGGAAGAACAACAACTGTGGATTATAGAAGTGCTTAAAATTAACCCCAGTGCGTCATTTTTAATTTTAATATTCAAAATTTTCCAGGGGAATGTGCCTCTGGAACCTCCTAGAGATGCACCACCAATTTTGCATCTTCAATATTTGAATTTTCTCCTTCAGGCTTTCATGTACTTATGTTTGTTTGTGTCTAAAATAAGTGTAAGGAATGTTGGGTGTACATCGCACGGTGAAGTTACAAAGCCGATGCAACCACTTGTTTTTGCGATGCCAGAGGCTTATAGTCAGGGCTGTTCTTGAATTGCCCGCTCTTTGGGAGCGGTGCCAGCTATGTGAAGCTGCTGG
Organism: Squalus acanthias; assembly: GCA_030390025.1. NCBI lineage: Eukaryota > Metazoa > Chordata > Chondrichthyes > Squaliformes > Squalidae > Squalus > Squalus acanthias. The sequence continues at coordinate 36,737,270 of CM059442.1, read as the reverse complement.
ACAGCTTTACCGTGTCTTCTGGATTGGCTTGTGTGCTCCTTGGATTCACTGACTTCAAGGAGTGAATGGAAGGATGGCTTGTTCTTCCTGGCACCCATTTGTAACAGCCTTGTGGGCCATTCAGTTGATGGTGCTGCACTTCAGAAGAGATCTGCAGGTTGTAATGGTTTTGGTTTCAGTTCACTTCTCTGCAAGTGGGATTTCTCTTTGAGCAGTGTGGCGTTTAGTGTCATTTGCAGTATACCCACTCCGACAATCACCATTAAAGAATATAATACCTTCTACTGCAAAATGCACCAAATGAAGTGGTGATAATTTTCTGGGGAAGTATAGCCTAAAACCTCCTAGATATCCAGTAAAGCCAGTTCTAAAACTATCAATGCACAACTAGCTCTCTGCACTGCCCACAGATTAAGTTCCCACCTCTCCTTTTCTTTCACCTTGAACATGTTCAGGGCTGACTATTTAATTCTTTCGATATTATTAACTACCAAAATCTCCAGCTTCCTAGCCAACAAAATGGAGTGAAGCTTGTCCATTGTCTGAATTTAGCCCATACAACTATGTAAACTAACATCTTTTATCTTTATTTATTTTTAATCCTTTAGTTTTACAAAGATGCAAAGGACATGCAGGATCTTCTCAAAAAAGTTGACAATGATCTGGATCAGAAGTACAATCCCGAATTCAAGGACGAATTCCAGCTTCAAACTCTGCTCCGTGACCTCGATGTAAGTAGAACCGGCTTCATTGCTGCAAAGTGTCTAGAGCGGAAAGTGAGTGATCCACCGTTTATCAACGACACGCCCAGCCAGTGTCAAATTGGAGCAGTTAAACACTGGCCCGAATTTGCGGTGGGTGATAACAGCGAACGAACAGCATTCGCTCTTATTACTCCTTTTGAAACTGACCGCAACTTCAGGATGTAGCGCATGTGCATCCTAACGCGGAAATCCTGAAGTTGCGGTCAGTCATTCACTGCTCCGACACTGGCTGGGCTGTGGACCCCTCCACACACCTCCCCCCACAGCCGGCAATCAGTGTAATCTGTCAAATCAGGGAAACTGACTAAGACTTCAGTTCTTCTGCTAAACAAAGGTTATGGCTCTGAAAAACTCATTTTAATTTTGTGGAGTGTCAAATTTAGCCATTATAATAAAAATAATTTTTTTTAAGAAACTTTAAAAAAAAAGTTTCATTTTTTAAAAAAGTTTGTTCATCTTTATTTCAGGTTTGCCTTTTCCCCATGTGAGAGCCCCAATTTTTGTTTTGCTCTCGCGACCATTTTTAAAAAGTTAGAACCAACGGAGCTTACTAACTTCTTGGTTTGCCGTCTGTGCGAATTCTGCATTTTGATTGGCTGCTTAGACAGCTTGTTGACGTCACAGCAGCTCGTCAGAAAAGCCGAACTTCTCGCCACAGAGTTCACGAGATCTTTGTGGGAAGCTTGCTTCAGGGCCAGCGCCGAACGCCTTTGCTTCGCCGCTGACCGCAAATTACGGGCCACTATTGTTTTTACTCTGAGAAACACTAGGAATCTGCAGCAGAACTTCAGTTGTTCGGCGGCGAGTCCGTGCAGACTTATTGTAGTGCCACAATATAGAACGGCCCTGTTGGCCTCAGGAACGTAGGGTGACTTGTGCTGGTAATTGATTCAAGGCAGCAGTCAAAAGTGTTTAGGTTTTATTTTACTTTAGGCTTCAGCACTGCGCTAAAGGGCGTAAAGCCAATTTTTCTGATTCCTTCGGCGGTGACACATTCAACAAAAACTGCAGTTCATTTTATTTTGTTTAAAACTGTTACTTTATTCCCCAGGAGGGTAAACAGTCAGCGTTTTTGTTTTTGTTTTGGCCATTAAAATTTTGTTTTCTTCTTGGGCCTGGTAAAAATGACCATGTAGGACCTGAGCGACAGTAGGCCGGGCTGTGACCTGCAATGTGAGCCTGAAGCCAGCAGGGGGACTGAGCATTAAAAAGTCGCGTCTGGCGATCAATTCAATTTTCCAGCACCCCGTTTACACAACGTCTTTCGCGTCAGCGTAAAGCGGAAGCCGCTTCACCGTGATGCTAAGGGCAGTGTGTGTGCGAGCACCCAAAGTCTTATTAATGTTAATGATGCTTTCTGCTTCACCCTCTGCAGGACCAGGACCGAGCTCTGGACAAGTACGATGATGCGGTGAAAACCCTGAAGAAACGCAGCCAGCAGGTGCTGCCTCTCAAGTATCGCCGTGCAAACCCTCCCAAACCCGTCCCAGTGGAGGCACTTTGTGACTTTGAGGCAGAACAAGTAAGAATTTCTCAGTTTAATTTGTGTACTTGCGCACTGTGTGTGTTTACTCTGACTTGCTTGGTGAAGGAAAACAAACTCCAGCCGTGCTAATTGTTAGTTGAGCTCACATCTATTCAATCCGCAGTGGGGTTTTTTCTTTCAAGTCAGACATTTAATCCTATCCAACCAAACGTTATTTGTTGCCATCTTACTGAATAATTTGGCTTTGCTGCATGATTAGCTTATTTTGGATTAGAAATACATAAATTGATTTGGTTATGGCAAGAATTCAGAAGCGAGTACCCAACGCTACAACTTGTCAAAATAATGTCGAAAATATTTTAATATTCGCTCAATAATCCAGAAGCCTGGACTACTAATCTGGAGACATGCGTTCAAATCCCACGATGGTAGCTGGGGAATTTAAATTCAATTAATTAAATCTGGAATTAAAAGCTAGTCTTAGTAATGGTGACCATGAAACTACCGGATTGTCATAAAAACCCATCTGGTTCACTAATGTGGAAGGAAATCTGCTCTCCTTACCCGGTCTGGCTCCTAGACCCACAGGAATGTGGTTGACTCTTAACTGCCCTCAGCTGTATTCAAGAAGGTGGCTCACCACCACCTTCTCTAGGGCAATTAGGGATGGGCAATAAATGCTGGCCTTGCCGGCGACGCCCACATCTCATGAACGAATAAAAAAAAACTACAGATGTACTAAGTATGATTTGTGTGCGCCTGTAAGTCAGTGTTGCTCTAGTATTTAAAATTTTATCTGATTGAGAATAATAATAGATTTACATAGCTATCATTTTGAATACGCCCTCTCCAATGGTACTTTCATCTTAATGTACAGTTAACAAATGGAAACATCAAAATTCTTTATAGATTATCAAAAATAAGCTTATCTAGGTTCAGCTGAAAACTATAGTCACTTGAATTAAGGTGGAAAAGTAATTGCATGAAAGTATACTTTTCCCTATGATCAGCTGACGGGGAATGTTTCTGTGTGTGTGCTACTGTTGTGTGTCCTGGCAAAGAACGATTGCAACTTCACTCTCTGCCCACATTAAGAACTGAATTCAAGTGGTAATCAAGACCAAGGTTCAAGGCAATCTTCCTAAATGAGCCTAATTGTAGAGTGCTCCATAGTTGTCCTTTGCTATTCCTCAGTTTTACTTTTAATGGGTGAGAATTACTGTTTCTTTGATGTGACCTTCAACTGCCAGACTAGGAGCTGACAATGGTGTTCTCAACAAATGAGGTTATGTGATCATCTGTTGGGAAGTGCTCTCCTAGGTGGAACTCATTACTGTCAAAAGCTGCACCACCTAGTGCAATTATAGTCACAAAATGCCATCCAGCTGCCATTGTCCAATTTCTTTTTCAGGCAGGAATTTGAATACCAAATTGTTTATTTTGTTTGTTAGGCTACAAGGCTGAGTGTGGCCTAATCTAGTCAGCTGACTATCAGTGTGAGATATGTGGCCCTCTTATATTACAGGAGCACTTGCATTGGAAATGGTTCCTAAAATTAAGTCGGGTTTCATTGGTGTCGAATCTGCCCCATTTAAGCAGTGGTGTGGATTTGGCAGTAATGGACAATCAGGAAATTTGCAAGAAGATGTGAATGGAACTTCCATGCCAGGCTGTATGGGCCAGCAATGCTAGAAGCGCATGGTGGGGGCAGGTTGAGAGGTCAGTCTGTTCATGAGCCGAACCGAGTGGCAAAAGGCGGCAGTGCCACCGGAGAGAACCACTTAGCTTTGCCATCAGAGCCATCCAGTGCAACTTCCGTTTTGAAGGAGAGTTTTAGGAACATAGGAACAGGAGTAGGCCATTCAGCCCCTCGAGCCTGTTCTGCCACTCAGTGAGATCACGGCTGATCTGTATCTTAACTCCATCCACCTGCCTTGGCTCCATATCTTTGTATACCTATGTCTAGCAAAAAACTATCGATCTCAGATTTAAAGATTTAAGTTTTGGTGACATATAAAAGAAAGAAAGACTTGCATTTATATAGCACCTTTCACGACCACCAGACGTCTCAAAGCGCTTTACAGCCAATGAAGTACTTTTGAAGTGGAGTCACTGTTGTGATGTAGGAAATGCGGCAGCCAATTTGCACACAGCAAGGTCCCACAAACAGCAATGTGATAATGACCAGATAATCTGTTTTTGTTATGTTGGTTGAGGGAGAAATATTGGCCAGGACACTGGGGATAACTCCCCATGCTCTTCGAAATAGTGCCATGGGATCTTTTACGTCCACCTGAGAGAGCAGACGGGGCCTCGGTTTAACGCCTCATCCGAAAGACGGCACCTCTGACTGTGCAGCACTCCCTCAGCACTGCACTGGAGTGTCAGCCTAGATTTATGTGCTCAAGTCCCTGGAGTGGGGACTGTGAACCCACAACCTTCTGACTCCGAGGCGAGTGTGCTACCCACTGAGCCGCGGCTGACACAGGCTGATATTTGCCATTGGAAGCAACAGATCGTCTACCAGCAAATTGATTAGTGAATTCCATGTAATATGGGGAGCAGGAAGGCAAAAGTATTACCCCTGTGAAACGTTAGCTGTTTTAAACTGATTTGGGAAGTGAGTATTTGTAAGCAAATCATTCTTTGTTCTCCCTTCTGACAGACACATATCCTACGTGGGGAGAGGTACACGCTGAATAAGAACATCAATGGAACCCACTGGGAGGTGGCTGATACAGCTGGCCAGAAGCAGAAGGCTCCTGCTGTTTGTTTTGTAGTTCCTCCAACTGACCCTGAGGCAATAACAATTGGAGATGAGTAAGTCCTAAAACCAACCTCTGAGAGCATATTCCAAAAGGCTTGGAAAGGGAACTTAATGGCCCTTTACCTGCAATATGCGTTTGAATTTCAGTAGCTGCAGTGTACCCCAGAGATGGCCAATGGTGGTCAGCTTTCAGAGAAGGCTGTGAAAGGAGCTATTCTATGAAGTCCAGTGGAATTAGTGTTGTGAATTTACTGCACGCATCAAAAAAATCAGCCAGTTTTAAAAAATATAATTTGGCTTACATGACATTTTTGGATTTTTTTTGATCATTTCTTTGGAAATAAGTGCCATCATTATTCCAAAATTCACCCTCCTGCTCCCTTAAAGTGACCACAAACTCCAGTATTGCAACACATTCGGTGAGTGAGTGGTACGATTCGAGTGGACCAGTCAAGTTATTTTTTAAACAAACTGATACTTTATTGATAGCCATGTAATGCCATTCTTATCACAAATGTGAGAAGTCACACAACACCAGGTTATAGTCCAACAGTTTCACCTGACGAAGGAGCAGCGCTCCGAAAGCTTGTGATTTCAAATAAAACTGTTGGACTATAACCTGGTGTTGTGCGACTTCTCACATTTGTCCACCCCAGTCCAACACCGGCATCTCCGCATCATTCTTATCACAGATCTGTAACAAAATAGATCAGTTGTTCAATATTTATGTATTTTAGCTCCATTTCTTTCCCTGTATCTTCCCATGACCAAAAGTTAGGCTTTGCCCGGGAGAACTGACATCTCCACGACTCCATGCCCGCAGTACAATGGCGAGCCAGTATTGAATGATGCTGGTGCTGAAATGGGCCTCAAGGTGGCGATCTCAGCTACTTTTCTCCCTCCTGTTGGCTGGACACCTTGTGCTCAGTATTGTAGCCTGACTGTGAGATGATGCATCGCATGAGACAAACCAAAAAGGAAGAGAGAAATATTAACAAAAATAATGGGGGCAGGGAAGGTAGTCCCTCTCACTTGCGGGATCAATTCCATCCACCATCATGTCAATCATCTGATCAAAATTTATGGTAAAGAGTTGGTGTTTCCATAGTTTTAAATTGACCAATTCCCTTACCCAGCGATCAGTGGTTCATATACTTCTCAATGTTACCTTTCTCCCCAGCATCGCTAATCAGTACAATGGTGTCAAACAGAAGAGCAGCACTGCCAAGAATATTCTCCAGAAGCGTTGCAATGAGCTGAAACCAGTTAACAAAGCAGGTGAGAAGTAGTTTTCAAAGGGTACTGGGCAATTGAACAATTTTTCCTTTTTGCATCAGTGCAATGCAGTGACGCCCACGGACTTCTGTGCCGGTTTAGCGCCTGGGCCTCTAGTGCCTCGCAGATCGTGATGTCATAACGTTCGCAGCGCGCCATTATCGCCCCGGATGGAAAATTGACTCTCGCTCCCTGCTTTATCATCTCACGCCGACAACGCCAGTAAGAGGAGGCGTTGTGAACTCGGCTGGCCGCTTCGGGAGCGGTAATTAAAGGGAATGCTTTTCAGCTCGCGCAACCTTTATTATTTGCACCAGTCTGGTGCCTGCGCAAAGTTTTTAATGTTTCATTGGTGCAAGATGTCCAAGCCCTCCACTTTGTCGCCCAGGTCGCCTTGCAAAACAAAATTAATGACAACCAGCTTGTGCAGCATCATTGGCCCTTTCCTTTAAGTGAGGGAAGCAGCCTCTGTGATGAAAGAGGGCCGTTTACAATGCACTCGAAATTGTTTAGCGCTCTGCTGCTACCGCCCTGCTCTCGGACTTTAGCGCCCTAAGAGAAGTGGTTAGCGCTTGACTTAGCGCTCCACTTCCCTCTTGGAGCGCTAAAACTGAATTTCGCCAGAGGCGAGAATGATTAGCGCCTGGCACTAATTTTTCAACTTTTAAAGTTTTAGCGCCCCAATCGGGGCTACACTGAATTTCTCTCCCGAGGTCTTAGCAAAGCCCTATATAATTGCAGCAAGACTTCCTTACTCTTATACTCCAACCCCATTGCAATAATGGCTAACACACCATTTGTCTTCCTAGTTGCCTGCTGTATCTGCATGTTAACTTTCTGTGATTCGTGTAGAAGGACCCCCAAATCCTTCAGAATACCAACATTTACTCGTCTCGGGTAGGGTCTAGGGTATTTCAGGTCATTAGAAGGTCTTTAATATTGATGGCACTGGCTTGGCACACTCATCTATTCAAACAATTTTGTTACTTTTTTTCTTGTTTCTTCACAGTGGTGAAGACCCCCATGGTGCCCGTGTCAAGTATGTAACATTTTCTTATTACATGAGTGGATTGTATACAGTACAATTTTTGACTTTTGTACTTTAGCTTTATATTAATAACACCAACGACTTGCAATGATGTAGTGCCTTTAACATAGGAAACCATCCCAAGGCGCTTCACAGGAGAACATTAACACCAAGCCAGAGAAGGAGATATTAGGATGTTAGGATCGGTGACTAAAAGCTTGGTAAAAGAGATTGGTTTTAAGGAAGGTCTTTAAGGAGGAGAGAGAGGTGGAAAAACGGAGAGCTTTATGGAGGGAATTCGAGAGCTTAGGACCTAGATGGCTGAAGGCACTGCCGTCAATGGTGGAGCGAAGGGAGTGGGGGGATGCACAAGAGGCCAGATTCAGAGGAACGCAGAGTTCTTGGAGGGTTGTAGGGCTGGAGGTTACAGAGATAAGGAAGGGTGAGGCCATGGAGAGATTTGAACATGAGAATGAGAGCTTTAAAATTGAGACATTAGTGGACCGGGAGCCACTAGGTCAGCAAGCACAGGGATGATGGGAGACTGTGATTGGCGCGAGTTAGGATACGGGCAGCAGAGTTTTGGATGAGCTCAAGTTTATGGCGGGTGAAAGATGGGAAGCCGACCAGAAGAGTATTGGAACAGTCTAATCTGGAGGTAGGAAAAGCATGGATGAGGGATTCAGCAAGAGATGAGCTGGGGCAGGGACAGAGATAGGCAAGGTTATGGAGCTGGAAGTAGACGGTCTTTGTGATGGAGAGGATATGGAGGTCAGAAGTTCAGCTCGGGGTCAAATAGGCGCCAAGGTTGCAAACATTCTGGTTCAGCCTGAGACCGTGATCAGAGAAGGGAATAGAATCGGAGACGAGGGAACGGAGTTCATGGCCGGGGCCGAAGACAATGGCTTTGGTCTTCCCAGTGTTTAATTGGAGGAAATTATGATCGACATTTTCATAGATGCTTACCTGTTTGTGCAGATATCAGTTTGGGGAAAGCAGTCTCTTAATTTATTTATGTGCTGGTAGCCATCTTATCATTAACTGTGGATACAGTGATTTCTGGCTCACATCTTGAAATGATTGGCTTTTGGTGAACATGGCTGATGGATGAAAATGGAATTTATCTCAATGCAGTTGAGCTTAGCCTCTTGCCATCTTTTCAGGGTGTCACCGATGTAGTGACCCAGAATACCCTGCTCTAGGGGTTGAAGTAGGACTTGTTGTTGTGGATGATTCACAATGAGGGAGCAAAGCCTTTAAAGTGAATGAATTAATTCACTCGTCATCTCAGATAAAATCAAAACTTGATCAATAGTACTTATACAAGCTGCCACTAAAATATAACCCATAACTCATTGAGTCTTTTGTAAATTAAACAAATGGATTATTGTTAAATTCAAGTGTAATTTTAACAAAAGTAGGCCTTTAGAGTAAATCATTTCCCTTCTGCACAAGTTGCAAAACAAATGCAAAAGCCACCACACTAACAGAATCTCTATTATAATCCTTTCTGAGGTATTGTGGATTAATAATATTTTAGTGAGCTTTACGTAACTATCAGCATAAGTTGATACTAAACCTGATTGTAAGTGAAAAGTGATTCTGCAGTCGCTTGGGATTTTCTTCCTTTGGCCTTATACAAAAAGATTGGGAAGTGATCTGAATCCCCCTTTATACCACAGCCACATAGCAACTGTACTAACTTTGGATTCAGGATGATCTGAGCTCAATAGAGTCAGCCAAGATTTAAATTTGCTTTAGCTTCACTGTATTTCCTCTGACAGATGGGATTAATTGCCCACAGTGGTACAAGCTACAAACTCCCTTCCTCTCCTGCGAAAACATTGAAATCCATCCAGTTATAATGGTTTGCTGCAAATTGCCTGTTGAGATCGAAGACAGTGTGAAGTAGCTGAAATCTTAATGGACTCGATTATTTAGAAGAAACATTTATCAATGAGTAATACTGCAAGGAATGAACTAGCACTAACTAAATGGGGTGGGACTGTACAAAGTGATTTTATTCCAGATGGTTTGAAGAGAGCTGCGTCATATTCAGCAAGTGGGACAGTAACAGGGAGACACGGTGAAGCTCCGTGTAAGTTCAACATTCTAACTGTATTTCATTATGTGTGGTCAGACTCCCAGGACAATCAATGTCTGAAACTGCTATCTGACTTGGATAAAATTCAGAACAGTGTGACCAAACAGGAGAAGGCAATCCAGTCCTGTACACGACCACCACTGGAACAGAAAAAGCCTATCCAGGACAGCAAGGACCGAATTCAGGATTTAAAGGTAATCTCAGTTTCTAGGGTTCATGATAAAGAAAGAACATGCATTTGAATAGTGCTTTTCACAACCTTAGGACGTCTCAAAGCGCTTCAAGCTTTGAAGTACTTTCAAAGTGTAATGTTGTAGGAAATGCAGCAGCCAATTTACACAAAGGTCTCACAAATGGAATTGAGATAATTGACAATCTGAGTTGGTTGAGAGATAACTGTTGTCCATGATACCAGGAGCACTCAAATAGTGCAATATGATCTTATACATCCACCTGAGAGGGCAGACATATCATTCAAAAGACAGCACCTCCAACAGTGTAGCACTGAAGTATCGACCTAGATTATGCACTTAAATCCTGGAGCAAAGCTTGAATCCACAATCTTCTGACTCCGAGGCAAGACTGCTACCACTGAGCCAAGGCTGATTCACATAAACTACATGTTCTTTTGAGATGTTTGAGTCTGGGTGTAAATCGATGACCGTTTCTGTATGTCAATATGAATTATCAAAGATGGGCAGTGTTGTGATACTCATAGCTTTCAATGTTCAGATGCCAATACCGTAATGCTAATTTTTAAATGGGGGTGAGTGAGGGAGAAGGAGAAAGAGACTTCAGTTTAGTAATGATGATCACTGGCTCAGTCAGAATGTTTGAACTCAGATTATGAGGACAATAATTGCATTTTACAAATATAAAATCCAATTTTAGTAATCTATTTAAAAATCTTGTAGATGTTTTGTGACGGTCTATTTTCCGGTCATATTGTTGAACTCTTGGACACGTGATCTTGTGTTTGCCATCATGTTAAATTTGATGGTCCAGTTGAGGGGCCACTTCTTAACCCAATGCTGTGCTAGTTCACCTGTTGCTGGGAGTTGACCTATTAGATGAGCTCTCTCATAATGCTCACTGTTGAATGAACAGTTAACTCACTGCACTGTCTTCACATATCCTTGAGCGTATAGCAGCTTTGATGGCTGTCAGTAAACCGTCTTTGACCCAGATCAGCCTGCCTCCCTGCTTAAAAAAACCTGCCTTGTACTAAGTAGTTTCTATGAGAGTTAGATGGGTTTTAGGGAGTTGATTTTTTTTGTTGTTGGAGGGAGTAGGTCGCTTTAAGTGGATGAACACTTCTGAAATGTGAATGGTACTGAACCTGTTCTTTTAAAAAATCTGTTTCGCTCTAGAACATCAGTGGTTCCGTTGGCCAAATTGAAATAACAAAGATGTCGAAAGAAAGAGAATGCCAGGGTTTTCTTGCACAGTACCCACAGGTAGCTGGTGCACCTCAGCTTCGCACCAAACTGGATGACACAAACAACAAGTTTGACCAGGTCAGCCTCCTGCTCAACTGCTCTGAAGAGAAGTAAGTAACATTGTTGTGGTAAACGAGCTTTTTCACAGAGTATGGGACAAACCCTGAAGGGCAATCTCTGAGTTAGAGCCCACAGATTATTCCAGTGCATAATCTATAAAGGGACGTCTGGGCAGAGAGATTGTTGTTGGGTAGGAATGATCTTATAGATGGAAATTTTGGGGTACTGCCAAGTCTGGATATTGTGGTTTCTAGGTCAATCATTAAATGGATTCTGTCTTCATAAAGACAAGTCTAGCTAACCTTTTTTATTTGTTTACAAACACACACTGAGTGTAAAACAAGGAATATCGAATTGTCAGCCCATTTTACACCCTGCCCAATTTTCTTTTCCATTGAAGTCATGACGAAAATTGCAAAGTGCCTCCCAGCCCCTTTTCCCTCCCCAAAAAATTGTATGTTACTTTATTATACACTGGGTGAAGGTAACCCTCTATGCATTTGGTACAATCAGACATGTTCATTTAATATGCACACCTAGTTATATGTGAACCAATGTTGTCATTCACATTACAGGGTAAATTCACTGATACCTTGCTCCTAGCAGGGAGGCGTGCTTGGAAGGATCACGGGTTGCAGAAGTGGGGCTACAGTGCTGTAGCCCTGTCTCCAGTCCACAATCCCACTGAGCAATGCCCCTGCTGGGAGCGTGAGATTGGTGAATTAATCCAGAGATGTCCTGCATACTTAGCTTTTCCCTTACTTTTGTACTTGATGCTGGTTCACTTTTGTTATGTGATCCTTTGTCCAAAATACAAAATAACAGGCACACTAACATGCAATTCTTCGCAGGGCTCAGGCTGCTAACAAGCTGGAGAACACCCTACAGAAAGGCAGAAACTCGTTGTCAGAATACGAAAACAAATTGGTAAAGGATCAAACCGTTCCAGATAGTATCTGGGGACTGGATACCAAGAACAAAGAGCTTGACGTGAGTACTACATCCTAAGATGCATACTCAAATACAGTGTAGCCCGGATGGCCTACTCCATAAAGGAGTTTAAACCCAAGAAATAGCCTTTCTAATCTCCCTTTTTTGTCACCAGTAATGTGACTAATCCCTCGCCATTCCTCAATTCAATCCAAAAGGATTCTGTTTGGAGCACATCTCTATTTAAATCCTTGTACTTTAGTGCTGTGATATTGCCTCTAATTGATACCATTGTCTTCCTTCCCTATCCTTCCCGAGAGTTTTATAACGCAGAAGGTGTAATTGTCAATCCTGATCTAGCTGCAGCATGTTTCAGTTACTGCTATTATGTCATGGTTATCTATTTTCATCAATGATTCTAGTTCCTCCATTTTATTTCTCTGTGCAATGAGATAAATACAGTCTAATTTGAATTCCCTTGGTTTGCAGTTTTTCCTTCTTATTTCCTTCGAACATCCTGATTTTATTTTATTTTCATTTCCACCATCTTGTCCTGTGTAACTTTCAGTCTTTCTATCTCCTTATTGTCTGTGCACCAAAAGCTTACTTTCCCTTCCAAGATTAACCCAGACTGATTGCATTAAGACTGGCTGGTTTCTGCTACACAAGACTTAATGCTCCACAGTTATGCTAACACCTCGGATTGGGATTGGGGCTAAGGAGTAGAAGTGGTGTCGCAGGTAGTGAAAACACTTCTTGATCTGTCACTGCATTTTAATTGTTTATATAATCCAGCATTTTACTTTTCTAATAGGCCATGCGCTCAGAGCTCAAAACCAAGAAACCAATCTTGCAGGAAGCTGAGCAGAATTTGAATTCAGTAAAGAGAACCTGCAATGTGCTGACCGACAACTTTCGGGAGCACTGCCCAGATGTCGAGCGACAGGAAGCCGAGGTCAAAAAACTCAACCAACGCTACGACAATCTCAACAAGCAACTGGACAGCCGGTTGGTTTCTATTTTTCCCTGAGAACTATTCTATCTCAATAATCAAGGTTGCAGACAATTGATCTGCCAATTAAAGAAAGAGCTTGCATCGATATAGCGCCTATCACAACCTCAGGACGTCCCAAAGTGCTTTACAGCCAATGAAGTACTTTTGAAATGCAGCCACTGTTGCAGGAAACGCAGCAGCCAACTTGAGCATACAAGGTCTCAAACAACAATGAGATAATAATACAACAACAACAACAAATGAGATAATGACCAGATAATCTGTTTTGTTATGTTGGTTGAGGGATAAATATTGGCCAGGACACCGGGGAGAACTCCCCTGCTCTTCTTAGAAATAGGGATCTATTATGTCCACCTGAGAGGACAGACAGGGCCTCGGTTTAATGTTTCATCGAAAAGACGGCCCCTCCGACAGTGCAGCGCTCCCTCAGTACTACACTGGAGTGTCAGCCTGGATTACATGCTCAAGTTTAGAAACTGCTGAATAAATGGATATTTAATATTCCTGGCCATTAGAAGCAGTCCATACCAGGCAATGAACAACCTGTTAATTGGCAATGTGTGCTTAAAAAGAATACTTTAGCAAGCCTGGATATATTCTTCTACTTCAGTTTATTTTAATAGGGATGATTGGACATAAGGGAACATTTTGATTCCATTTTTCTCATGAGCTGCAATATGGTTAAATGCCAGTTCACCGCCAAGGAAGGAGACTGTTCTCATTTTGTTGTCTCCTCCCCCTCTTCATTTTAATCCTTAAAGGAAGTTGCTTGTAGGACCCAGATTGACAGGCCTATAATTGCCAGATTACTTTTGCAGTACTACAAGTAATATTTGTGTTGACTATAAATTTTTCAAATGTAAATTTAATTTCATGACTAAGCTTCAACATGTATGTTGGCAGATCTAGTTTTAAAACAGATTTTTTTTAAAGTGCCATTTTCTCATTTAATACCTCTTTAATGTGTTAATTCACCGGAAATTAATATAGCAAGCACATCCCTTCACCTTCTTGTCCTCTATTAAACAGGTCTGAAAATCTACAAAAGGCCAAGACTGCATATTCCAATTTCCGGACTGGTAGTGATGGTTTGGACAGCTGGCTCTCCAACATACCTAACTACGAACCACGGGAAACAGACAGTGCCAAAACTATTGATAATAAACTGAAGCATCAAATGGTACAAAGTTTAATCAATGTGGAACTACACATATACTTGATGATTGATTAATATCCAACTAATATCAGTATGGGATATTGAAAATATTTCAAGATCTTTTTTCATTTCAGTTTCTGTTTCAATTGTAAGAGAAACACAAAACAAATTAGCTTGATGGCACAGGGTACAATGTCAGTAGTTGTCCATTCATATATTTGCTCCATCTTTAAGGAGGGACTCGTAAAGGTTTGTGCCACCATGCTAGGACTTTTTTGCAGAGAGGCTTAAGGCCCAACTTTAGCCCTGCCTGCTTGGCGGGAAGGGGGCAGGCAGGTTAAAATGGCACCTACGTGCTTCTCGCTGCGCAATCCCGCCTGCCCACTGCCATTTTAACTGCACAGTTTTTGGATCTGGGAAAGGCGGCTGTCACAGGACTGTCCCCTCGAGTCCCCAGCAGAAGCCTCCTGCTGCCCAAAATCCCACTCCTGCCCACCGGCCAGATAGCAATTCCCACCGGGTTCAGATGGAAGTCCGACATCCAACATTGAAACGAGACCCGGGAGTTAAAATCTCCCCGGGATTCACATGGCGCTGTCATGCCAGCTTGCCGCTTGCCACTGTCCCCACATGGCCGCACTCATCCCCTGTGTTAAATCTGGGCTTTAGTTCTCAGAATGCCCTATTCTCTATGCCAGATAGTCTAGTGTTCTTCTAAAAGACAAATCATTGACTCAGGTTGATTTTTGGAATTACAAAATATTTGTGCAACTCTATAATTAGTCTTTGCCAATCAAGAACCCTTTATGAACCATACCAATCACTGTGTGTGTGAAAGGATCGCACTTGTATTGAAAGCTCTACTTGTACAACCTCAGTGAATTTTCAGACTTGTGCGCATGTATTAAAGAAGTGACTAAATTCCCCCATTGTTTCTTGCATATTTATAAATGGGGCAAATTGTTTTCTGAGATTGCATTGAATCTGCCAGGCAGAATATAGAAATGATATTCCGTTGATCTTATTTACATGAACGTGCCAAAGCCACTTGCCCAAGTTGTTTTCCTTTGGCCAGACATGTGCCTGACATGTGTAGAAACCCACTGCCGTGCTTAAAGCTGCTTTTATATAGGTACATTTTTAATTTGGATTCAGGTAGACCAGTGTTTGATCTTGTAGACCCAATTTTTTTTGTGCGCCTGCATGTCTGTTGCCAGAATAAAAGGGAGCTGAATTTAAGTAGCGGGAGTTGGCTCATGAATGCTGATCTCCTGGACTCCAAATTCCAACGACACAATGGTGTCAACAGTTGGAGATGCAAAACTTCAGCAGCAGCTTTTTGCCTCTCTTGCAACCCAATTATAGGAGGTGAAGAATCCTGGTTATATAAAGCACATTTTCTCATAACAGTCCTCTGACTAAAACACCTTCCAGCAAATGTCAACACCAAATCTCTGTCTGCTTGTGAGCTATACAGCGGATATCCACCTTCAGCATGGTGGAAGGACCTACTGAGGACAGTTTGCAACAAAGCAGCCACCTTATGCTCTAGATGCCCCCATCCAGGCTTGCTCATCACCAACTGCCCGATTCAGGTCCTCATGTGAGGGGCTTTGACAAAGTGTCATCAGGTTGACTCTCTCTCCAGTGCCAAGTCAATGGAGACCAGAGCTGTCGTTCCCTGCAGCTGCTTCCACTATTTTATCCAAACTTAATCTGAAGAGATTGCTTATTCCCCATGAAGCATTTAAGGCCTGGAAATAGTTACATGGAATTGGATTCATAATGATTTCACAGCATATGTCTGTTTTTGAGAAGCTTATTTTTGAAAATTTAATCAGTAGAGGTTTAATGTACCAGGGGGATGGAAGATTAGAGACTCTGAATTGAGGTTTTTCTTCCTTCCCATACAACATTGATTTTAGAAACGAATCCTTGCATATAGCCTATTTTATTAACAAAGACAATCATTTATAGTTGACCTCCAGTGAGTTACATTATTCTCACAGTGTTAACCTTAATTTTATTAACCTTTTCAAACAGCGGGTTTTAGCAGATATTACCAACAAGGAGCCCGAACTTGTGAAAGCGACCAATGATGCACAGCAATATCAGCAGGCAGCCAAGGTAAGACATTAAGTTGTAAACTGATATACTGAGGAGAAGACTGTCAGCTAGATAAGAATGGTGGCTGCAAGCATTGCTGTTTTTAATATTGGGACCATTGTACTGCAAGATTAGTTTCTTTTTATAGTCTGTAGATTATTCATAACTAGAGTTATCTTTTCCCAAGTTCTAAACTAGACAAGTGGCAGGATAAGGGTGGGTCAGTGGGTGGGATCATGGGTTTAATCTAGATTTTCTGTTTGATGTTTCTAGAACATAAGACACAGAAGTAGGTGGGAGAATTAATTTCTAGGTCTAGAAATTTGGCCGCACAGCGTCTGTTTTTGAGCGCTAAATGGCCTCAAGCCTCCAATATGGCGGACAGGAAGTGCACACTTTTTGCGAGCCAGAAGTGCGACGGACGCCATACTGCTTCACTCAGGCACGTGGAGTGATCCAATAATGGGTACCCCCCGATTTTCTAGGCCACAGACATTTGGGGGGAAAAATTGGGTATCGCCCATTTTGGGGGCGCGAATATCGGCCGGGTGCAAAGTTTAGCGCCCGGCACTAATTATTGCCTCCGACTGCAAAATTCGCCTCTATCACCCCTGGAGGTGATTTCAGTGCTAAATCAGGCGCCACACACCTCTCTTAAGGCGCAAACATCGGGGAGCGTGGCGCTACCTCAGAACGCTACCGAAGCTCAGGCGATGTCAGTTACCATGGAAGCCAGACAGACTGGCGCCGTCCAGTTCTTAAAGGGGAGGGGCCATCTTGCTGGCCAGCCACACCCTGCTCATTGCAGCCTTGAATCTCAGCCTGCAGAGACCTCGAAAGCAATTGTGTTGGAAGCACGAATGGATAGGCCCAGGGAAAGAGCTCGGCACTTGGGAACCTCAAAAGCGGTGCTGAGGGCCAAAACTCCTTAGGACAGCATTAAATCTCTCCAGACGTGTCTCTCCCTCTCAACCTGCATGTACCAAAGATTTTGCCGACAAGAAAAGGCAGGAAGCGCCCGCCTTTAAATAGCGCTCCCCCAGCCCCTTCCCGACTTGAAAACGTTTCCCTCAAACTGTCGTTCCTAGCGACAGGCGCTAAGGCAGAGGGCGTGACTCAATATCCGGTCCGAGGTGCTACAGGGGCGTTGCACGCTCGACTGACGTCACGATCTGCGGGCGCAGGAGATCGTGGCAGTAGTGATTAGTGCCGCCGCAATTTCGCGAGCGGCGCTAAAATCGCCGCGCTCGAGCGCTAAGTTCCTAGCGCCCCCCGGAGGCGCCACCGGGAGGCGCTAACGGGAGGCGCTAACCAACCGAATTTTTCCCCCTTGGTGTCTGGTTTTATAAGTTTCTGGGAAGGTTATTCAACTCTTCATAATTTATAAATGCAAGAAAGAATATCATTCATACTTTTTTCCCTCTTTTTATTTCTGTCTCCGTCTCTGTGTCTCTCATGGCCTGATCACAGGATTACGAACTTGAGGCTGAGATGTTTAAATCACTGATCAACCCAGACAATGCGCAAACATCCTCCAAAAAAACAAAATTCACATCACCAGCTGACAAGATTAAAGATGAGGTAATTATTTTATGATATTGTCTGTGTAACAAAAATGTACACTATGTTGAAACCTTGATGCAAACTTCAGTTGATTGAATTGCTTAAATTGTATGTTTTAATGATGGGAGACAGAAACAGGACAGACAGTTCATTCTCAGACATGGCAACGGAAACTATTTTAAAGTTATCGCCTAACTGTTTGGTTACACTTTACAATACTAAGTACAGACAAAAAAATAGATTTCAGAAATTTATGATTTTCAAAAAAGTTTCATAAATTGAATTTTTTTCAACCCAGTCATATGAATTATACATGGCCGTTTGGGGAAAAAAAGAGTATTTATAAGCTGAATATATTCACAAAAAATTGTTAGTGCTTATGCATAATCTTGAGAGCTGTGTTTAGTGTCTAAAGATTTTATTTATTGAAGTGAAAAGAATCAATAGGAAATTGTGTTCTGTGGTAATAGAAAACTATACAACATACAGATGGTTGACTGGATGATCTCACAGTTTGCATATTAAAGACTGAACTTTGACGTTGAATACTTTTGCCCCTGAAGTAGATTTTTTTCTCTCCCTCTAAATATTCTTGGTCTTAAACATTCAACGAGCCAAGGCACAAAGTCTATGTGCAAACGCTGCAAACACTTTGGGAAGCATCAGTGTGCATACAAGACACTTACAGATGAGAAGGGTCATTTGGCCCCATCTTAATTCGTTCATCCAGAAGAATCCTGCACTCTTGCTGCATCAAATTGCTTCTTAAATGATTCCAGAGTTCTCACCTCCACCACTCTGCCTGGAAATCCATTCCAAGACCGGGAAAATCCTTAGAGCTGATCCCACTTCACCGCTGTCATTAACGTGACAGCGACAGAGCGGGAGCAGCTCTGAGGAAATTCCTGGCCCAAGTATTAATCGCTCTCTGTGTGAAGAAGGAGCTCCTCATATCGGTCCTAAAGTTGCCTTTTTACTAGTTGAACCTGTGTCCCCTTGTCCTACTCCCACAGTTTTAATTGAAGTAGTATTCCAAGATTAACCTCTGCCATACAATTACCATCTTGTATATATGTCTTTTAAAAAATTCTTTCATGGGAGATGGGCGTCGCTGGCAAGGCCAGCATTTATTGCCCATCCCTAATTGCCCTTGAGAAGGTGGTGGTGAGCCGCCTTCTTGAACCGCTGGAGTCTGTGCAGGTGAAGGTACTCCCACAGTGCTGTTAGGGAGGGAGTTCCAGGATTTTGACCCAGCGACGATGAAGGAACGGCGATATATTTCCAAGTCAGGATGGTGTGTGACTTGGAGGGGAACTTGGAGGTGGTGGTGTTCCCATGCACCTGCTGCCCTTGTCCTTCTCGGTGAAAGAGGTCGCGGGTTTGGGAGGTGCTGCTGAAGAAGCCTTGGCGAGTTGCTGCAGTGCATCTTGAAGAAACACATGCTCTTGGGATTAAATAATTGAGAAACTGTCCTCTGAAACAGCAGAGCTAACAATTATCATACAATTTTGTTTAAGCTAGTGGGTCTCTCATGGTGTTGGTCATGGTAAATTGTAATGCCATAACCATGTACTAATGACAAGAGCGTTGTACTGTGTAATACATAATGTATTATTTTGCTGGTAAGATGTAGCTGCGTTTATCTTGACCTGTCCCTTAAGGCCACAAATTGCTATAAATAGGCCAATTAGAGATTATAATTAGCGAGGGAATTCTGCAGATTGGAAGGAAGTTATGAATTCCCAGCTCCAGGTCTGAAGAACCCAACTTGAAGTAACTTATTTTTAAATACAGTTGACACTTTGTATTGTAATGGACTCATTGTTTATAAATATACATTATATATAACATTTTAAAAGTTAGCATTTGAGCCAGCCTTCTTCTAGAATGCAGTCTGCATTATAACATCATATATTATACTTACTAAGTAAGTATCTGAAACGTAGACATTACTTTCTATACCTGACCTCTGAGAAAATATTGTGTTGTCACTCCACAGGAAACCGCCTTAGCCACCAAATTTTCAGCAGTGAATGCTGTGAACAATCAGCGTATGCGGAACTTAGAATTTGCACAAGGCTTGTTGAAACAGGTAACAGTCTCTTGTAATAAATATTTGTTAAAATCAAAAGATTAATGCAAAAAAAAATTGGATGGTGCCAAAATCCACAGCTTCCTATCATACATTGATTACTGAAGTTGATATTAGGCTGAAGATTAACCAAGGGTTTACCAAAAATGTCCTCAAGAATCGTCATCCAGCAAAAAAGGCACCAGTGCCTAATATTTAACCAAATACATAATTGGAGTAATTGGCCGGAATTTTCCTTACCTTGGTGGGTCCGGTGCAGGGCCATGGCGGGTCGCGACCCCGCTGCTGGCTCCATCCCGCTGTAGAAAATGAACTTACCTTAATGGGGCTTATTAAGTCCGCCCAGCGCGTTACCCGGCCCAATGAGATGGAGCGGGTCTGGTGACGTCATTCATGACGCGTTTTAAGCCGGGATCCTTAAAGGGACCCTGGCCACATAAAATTTAAGTTTAATCTAACATAGTGGGTATTGAATCTTTACCGTACAATAATATAATAAAAGTTATATATGAGTGACAAAGAAATATTTAAATAATATTATCATTAAGTAATATGACTCCATCTACAAATACGATCAAGAACATAATTTAAAAAGTACTTTAATTGTGAAGTTATTGGTGCTTTAGTCACAACTACAGACTTTTGCATCAGTAACTGGTACAAATAAAAGATGTGTGTGTATAGGTAAGACATAAAATTAAGCAGATTTTAAATGTAATTGTAAAGGGGTGGATTTACAATCTTATGCAAGTTCAGCGGAAGAACTGCGGAATCCCTGACAAACAGTGTAAGTGGTGCTTACAATGTGTTTCTAGGATTTCTGCAGCTCTTCTGTTGAAGTTAACAATGGACAAGTGAGAGACCCTCCACAGAAATTCACCCTAAAGTCTCAGACTGAAAAATTACATTAGTCATATTCAGGGACTGAAAGCAAATTGAACCAGTGGAATGAGTGATGAGAATGAAATTGTTACGGTTAATGATGTGATTTAATGTGTAACTGGACAATCACAGTATACTGTGAGAAAAACCTGACCAGAAACAACAAGAACATTTATTTAAATGGTATATGTAATTTTTTATAGTGCAGATCAATTCACTGCAATTGCTGTTGAGTTGGAAGGCAACAGCTGAGAATGTCCAGTGAAAAATGTATTTCCCTCACCATTTACATCCCTTCAGGAATTTCTGAATTAACATTTACCAGTAGCTTTACAAGTAGAACAGAATCTCCATCAATCTGTTAGCTGATGTAATCAACATGTTTTTATTTTGGTTTGTTGTCCATGCTGTTAAGTAATCAGCTGGAGCAGTGGCACAGAACTCACGCCTCAGGTTGACAGACGTGGTTCCCGAGCTGTGTGAATCCTGTGGTCGTGGAGGGAAATTTAAAAAGTAGGGGGAGAAAGGCTCTTAAGTGCCTGTAAAGCACCTCATAATGATTTCAATTGGGTCGCCCGCCACTGCAGGTCGGGTCAGCTCCACGCTGACAGACGCGCCTGTGGGAAAGGGGCATGGAAGTGAGTTGACAGCGGGTTCTCAACCCGCTGTCAAAAAATACAACTTTCCCACCTGACCTGCCACCAATTGCGCCTGCTACCACCACGTAAAATTCAGCCCATTGTAAAATATGCCTTGAGTTCATGAGATTGTTCTTTTCTTTTTAATTTAGCAACCAGAAATGGTACAGATCCAGCAACAGGTTCAATCCAGAAACTTTGCAGCAGCACCTGGTGATTCCTACAAACAGGATAAACAACTGAAAGATGAGCTGCAACACAGGGAAGAAGTGGAGATTGAACTAAAGAAAGTACAGCAAGAAATTTCAGCCCTGGAGAGTCAAACGGTCAAGGGGTCATTGGTCAAGAAAGAGGTTGTCAAAAAGGTGGCTGATCCCCAGCTAGATGAGGAGATGCACAGGGTTCAGGTAGCATTAGCAGATGAGCAGATGCAAAGCAAAACCTTAGAGAATGAGCTGGAGGTCTTGCGCCGCAAGCTACATTCTCTGGAACAAGAAAAGAAAGACCCTGCAAAGCAATATGTTGTCAAGGAGGTTCTTCGAATTGAACAGGACAAGGATCAGGAAAATGAGATACTGAGACTCAAGGAGGAGCTTGAAGAGATCAAAAGGCAAAAATCGGCAAAGGGAAGTGACATTTTGCTGCTTCAGAAACGTCTCCGCATTTTGACTGAAGAGAAAAGCAAGGAGCATGAGAAAATCACAGAGAAAGAGGTGTTCAAAGTAAAAAATGACCCACAGTTAGAGGTAGAGTTTAACCGTCTCCAGGACAATAAGCAACATGAAAGTCTCTTACGGCAGCAGAAAGAGGAGGAGCTAAGAGTGCTTCAGGAAAAGCTGGTGCGACTGCAAAGAGAAAAAGCCAAGGAGGAGGAGAAAGTGACGGTGAAGGAAGTACTGAAGATGGAAAAAGATGTCAATTTGGAGAAGGAGGTTCATAATCTCCGACATCAACATGAGGATGAAATGGCCAAAAACCGTTCCCATGATCGAGAGATTAATGATCTCGTGAAAAGGATTAAGATTCTTGAGGAAGAAAAGTCAAAACCTGTTGTTCAAGAGAAGGTGCGCGAGATTGTCAGGCCTGATCCAAATGCTGAAGCTAAGGTGGCTAACCTGAGGACTGATCTGATTGAGCAGCAGAGAAGATACAATGATGCTGAACTGCAGCTGAGGAGTATCCATGATGAAATTACCCTTTTAAAAGATAAAGGTCCCAAAATTGAGATAAAAGACAACATAAAAGAAGTCATAAAATACAAACCAGATCCTGAAACTGAGCAAGAATTGGAGAGATTAAGGGACGAGGTAGTGGACAAATCACGACGAGTGGAAAGATCTGAGGTAGAAATACGTCAGCTAGAAAAAGAGATTGAGATGTTGAAGAATAGTAAGCCTCAAATTCAAACAAAAG
Source organism: Squalus acanthias (assembly GCA_030390025.1). Lineage (NCBI taxonomy): Eukaryota > Metazoa > Chordata > Chondrichthyes > Squaliformes > Squalidae > Squalus > Squalus acanthias. The sequence continues at coordinate 36,714,553 of CM059442.1, read as the reverse complement.
AAGTTGTCAGTGAGGTCCTTCAGTACCGTGAAAATCCAAAGACCAAAGAAGAAGTGACATTCCTTCGAGCCAAACTGGTAGAAGAACAGAAAAAACAATTGGAGCAAGAGAGAGAGAAAGCAATGAATGAAGAAAACATCCAACTGAAAAAGAAGGATCTAGCACAAGTGAGAGAGAAAGTGGTGCAACAAGAAGTCGTGAAGCTCGAACAGGATCCAGCTTTGAAGGCAGAATGTGGTAATTTGGCAAGCGAAATTGAGCAGGAAAAAAGGCAGAAGGAAAATCTGAAAGCCCAGATCCAAACATTACAACTTCGAAAATCCGACTTGGAGGAACAGCTGCAAGAACTTGAGGCAGAGAAGCAGGCTCGGCGTAATGCGGAGCTGGAGGTCAAGAGATTAAAAATAAAGCTAATTGACCTTGAGGAGAAAGAAAAGGAGGTCAGAGATAAAGTAACAGTAAAACAAAAGGTGGTGCTGAAGCAGGATCCACTGCAAGAAAAAGAAGTTTCCCTGCTTAAATTGCACGTGGAAGATGAAAAAATAAATCGAAACGAACTTGAAAATAACCTTCATACCCTAAAACTTAAACAGATAGAACTTGAAACAAAGAAAGTCAAGGAAAAAAATATTTTTACAGAGAAAGTTCAAGTAGAGAGAGATCCTGAGACAGAATTGGAAGTTCAACGCCTTCGAAAAAACTTGGAGGAAGAGGGAAAGCTAAAGCGTGACCTGCAGAATGAACTTGACCATCTGAACGCTAGACTGTCAGACACTAAATTCAAGGATACAAAGGCACTGGAGGACATAGAGCATTTGAGAGAGGAGATCACCAATCTGCAGAGGGAAAACCAAAATCTGGCAAATGAACGCAGAAGACTGCATTCTGACATACAGGTAACCGTTCAACAAACCCAAGATGTCAAGTCAGAAAAGTCAATGCCAGGCGCTGGTAACGCAGATCTTACGGAGTCTCGAATTGCATCCCTACAAAGAGAGCTGGATGATCTAAGGCGGACAGCATCATCCAAAGAAAATGAAATTGCAAATTTGGAGAAGCAATTAGCCTCACTGAAAATAAAGAGAGAACAGCGGGAGAACAGTTTAAAACGTCACATTGTAGTAATAGATCCAGATACTGGCAAAGAAATGACTCCACGGGAGGCCTATAGACTTGGCCTCATCAACTGGGACATGTTTATCAACCTTCAAAATCAGGAATGTGACTGGGAGGAGATAACAGTAAAAGGTCCTTCTGGCACTTCCTCAGTCCTCCATGACCGAAAATCTGGAGAGAAGTATTCTATTGACGAGGCTTTACAGAAGGGCAAGATTACCGAGAAACAGTTTAAACAGTACTTGAATAAGGAAATTCCAATCCACGAATTTGCAGTCCTGGTGTCAGGAAAAAATGAAGAATCAGAATATAAATCACCTAAACATGCGACACCTCCAGCTATCTTCAACAACATCAATAAAGCAGACAGTGATCAGTCAATCTCTTCCACAAGTTCTAGCCAGCAACAGTCTTTCCCTTCGACCAAAGCAAAACTGCAGGCAATCGGAGGCATATTTGATGTAGACACAGACAGTAAAATGTCCGTCACCAATGCAGCTAACCGAAATCTTATTAACTCAGACACTGCTCTGAGGCTTCTGGAGGCCCAAGCTGCAACTGGTGGAATTGTCTACGTGAATGATGGCAGTAAGTACAATGTGAAGAAGGCTGCAGAGCTTGGCCTGATTGATTATGCACTCGTACCGAAGCTATCCAGTGCAGAGAGTGCCTACACAGGTATTGAAGATCCTAAAACCAAGGTATTGCTGTCAGCTGCCAAGGCTGCAGAACGTGGCTGGCTTTACCCTGAGGCTGCAGAACGATATCTCGAAGCACAATACTTAACTGGAGGTCTGGTTGACCCTCTCACATCTGATAAAAATACGCTAACAAAAGCAAAATCATCTGGTCTAATAGATGACGATGTGGCCAAAAAACTCAAAGATGACACCTCTTACCCTAAAGATCTGGTGGACCCTATCAGCAAACATCCCATTAATTACAAGGAAGCTTTGGATATATCCATTACTGACCAGGAAACTGGGCTGCTGCTGCTACCTGTCTCCTCCAACTCTCGCTAATGCCTTTATCTTCATGCAAAGATCATAGCGCAATCGTCTATAGCTATCAACTTACAGACCACCTTGAAAACAAAAGAATGCTGTATTAGAACTATTGGATGAAACCAGTTGAATTTATTCGGGATGGGGGGAAGCTACCTGAATTAAAGCCAATATTAATGTAAACTACTATTACTGCTACTTCAGGATTGTTTTTTCTGAAAGCTTTTATATCTTAAAAGAAATTTATTTCTGATCTCCATTGTATACGTTTTAAATACAGTAACATATTTAAAGAAAACCAACATAAGTTGCCCCATGTCAGTTGAACCTTGTGCGGAATATGTACCAATAATTTGGCCCCCAAAATTACTGGGGAGGGGGGCCCACTCTCCGGCTGTGCTCAGTGGTGCGGAAACCCTGCCCATCCTAGCCCTAGGCCAGAGACTCCATCCCAACCCCTGAGAACAGGATTGTTCACATGGCTGGGGTGGGTCTCCAACACCTGCAAGAGCATATCAGCTGCACCGCCCTGGCTTGGCCCGGCCTAGCTTGATCCACCCTTGAGGTTCCCCGAGGCTCAATGGAACCGAAGAAGAAATGACTTGCCTACAGTTTTCAGCTCCAAAAGGAGCCACTTAGCTTCCAGACAGGGTAATTGGTTCTGTCTGAGATCAATTACTTTAGTCTAGTAAAGGTTTGGGGCCTTTCAGAAGGCCTTCATGGGTGTGAGTTCACTGAGGCCTTTCAAGGATGGAAAGAGAATTTCCTGAGGAAGCTCTTGATGTAGTGGGGACCAGGCAGAAGATTCACCCATGGTCCTACCTACTGGAATTTAAAAGGCTAGAGTAGAATTCATCATAGACAGATTCCACCTCAAATTCTGTCTCCCCACTTGGCTGATATCAAGCTTTCCATCCTTTCCTGCTCCAGAAATGTTGGGGCCTTTGACTTTTGCAATACACATATTAAGAAAGTTAAAGCGAGTCAAGAAAGGGAGCTTTAATACATGATGCTCAACAGCAAAGGACCTTTTTTATATCTGTGTTTGTTTTGTTGGATACCTAAAAAGAAACACCCTACATTTTCAGAATAGATTTAGTTTTGTCCACAAGCAATTCAAGAATTTAGCAATGACGGACTGAGTCTCCAAGACCCAAAAGCCAAATGGAAAAAACTTGAGCAAATGTATTCATTCTGTTTTAGGAATCAAAGATGTTTTCATATGAGGGAATGGGGCAGAACAAGAATATACTAAAAACAGTCAGTTTGACTGGAAGGCCCCAAACCCTAATTTCATATTCCAGTGGAGGGAATACTGTGGACTAACAACGCTTTTAAAAAAAAACTCTTTTACAGTGAATGGAAGTGTCAAGCAAGTTTTGTAGTCCTTTTTGTAAGATCAAGTTTGGGTGATAACCTTTTTAAAAAAAATTAACCATTTAAGAAAATAATATATATATATATTGCATGAATTCGCTACATTTAGTATATATATTCCATAGCTTTGACTATAACTTGCATTTATGGTATCTTTCCTTGCAGGGAATAGAATAATTATAGGGGATCTGTTTATTTATATTAGAAATAAAAAAAAATCTGTTATGGTTACAAAATGGAGTCCTTCATTTTTATGTTCAATCAAAAGTGCTAGTTACTGAATGAACAAGGTCTATTATTATGTATATTATTTTCCCACTTAACAATACATACAATGCTTCTGCTTTTTCGCAGAAAAATGTCTAAGAGTTACCAATCTAATAGCTTTCTTTGGATTCAATTTTGTTTTACTACTCTTAAATTTAAAACAGTATTAAAAAGTTCATAGTAAGTGCGAAGGCAATCAGAATTTCGCTCCAGACTAACATAATAAGTGCTGTGGAATTCTGAAGTAGAACAAGAACTAAACTTAGAAGTAAAGCTCATCAGAACAGGCTGGAGGAAATGGCTTACTGCCCGAGCTCATGAAGGCTGAGGGAATAGTCACCATCCAACTGAGTAAGAAGTAGCCTAGATTTGAGGCCTGCCACAGCAAAATTCTGCCCCGACAAAACTTGCAAGTATAGTGAACAGTGAGGAGGATAGTGATAGACTTCAGGAGGACATAGCCAGAATGGTGGAATGGGCAGACACGTGGCAGATGAAATTTAATGCAGAAAAGTGCAAAGTGATACATTTTGGTAGGAAGAATGAGGAGAGGCAATATAAACTAAAGGGTACAATTCTAAAGGGGGTGCATCAACAGAGAGACCTGGGGGTATATGTGCACAAATCGTTGAAGGTGGCAGGGCAGGTTGAGAAAGCGGTTAAAAAAGCATACAGGATCCTGGGCTTCATAAATAGAGGTCATGATGCGGAGATGCCGGTGTTGGACTGGGGTGGACAAAATTGAGAGGTCGCACAACACCAGGTTATAGTCCAACAGTTTTATTTGAAATCACAAGCTTTCGGAGCTTACTACTCCTTCGTCGGGTGAAGTAAAAAGATACAGAATCGCCAAAGCATATATAGATAGAGAACAATGCATGTGTACCTTACAATTGCAGACAACTAAATTAAATCATCCTGACTATCTGCCGAGGTGTGATAAAGTTAATCAGGTCAGCCAGGAAGGTACCACATCAAAGACATAGCAAGATACAACTGAGACAATGAGGTGGAGTCGCAGGGGGTCTAACGTGTCAAAAGCTGCCGTCTGTATGTAAAACGATAAGCTTTAAAATTTTTACTTTTTTACTGGGAAAATTTTTACTTTTTTACTGGGAATCACATCTGTGAACAAGCCAACGACGACTCGAGTCCGGATCACGTCATGTATCGTGACATAAACCCAAGATCCCGGTTGAGACCGTCTTCATGAGTGCGGAACTTGGCTATCAGTTTCTGCTCGATGATTTTGCGTTGTCGTGTGTTCCTAAGGTTGCCTTGGAGAACGCTTACCCGCAGATCCGAGACTGAATGTCCTTGACTGCTGAAGTGTTCCCCGACTGGGAGGTAACAATCCTGCCTGGCGATTGTTGCGCGGTGCTCGTTCATACGTTGTCTCAGTGTCTGCATGGTCTCGCCGATGTACCATGCCGCGGTGCATTCTTTCCTGCAACGTATGAGGTAGACAACGTTGGCCGAGTCACATGAGTATGTACCATGTACCTGGTGGGTAGTGTCCTCACGTGTGATGGTGGTATCTGTGTTGATGATCTGGCATGTCTTGCAGAGTTTGCCGTGGCAGGGTTGTGTGGTGTCGTGGTCGCTGTTATCCTGAAAGCTGGGTAATTTGCTGCGAACGATGGTACTTCTGAGGTTAGGCGGCTGTTTGAAGGCAAGTAGTGGAGGCGTGGGGATGGCCTTAGCGAGGTGTTTGTCGTCATCGATGACATGTTGAAGGCTGCGAAGAACATGGCGTAGTTTCTCCGCTCCGGGGAAGTACTGGACGACGTAGGGTACCCTGTTGGTTGTGTCCCGTGTTTGCCTTCTGAGGAGGTCTATGCGATTTTTCGCTGAAGGCAACACGGGACACAACCAACAGGGTACCCTACGTCGTCCAGTACTTCCCCGGAGCGGAGAAACTACGCCATGTTCTTCGCAGCCTTCAACATGTCATCGATGACGACAAACACCTCGCTAAGGCCATCCCCACGCCTCCACTACTTGCCTTTAAACAGCCGCCTAACCTCAGAAGTACCATCGTTCGCAGCAAATTACCCAGCTTTCAGGATAACAGCGACCACGACACCACACAACCCTGCCACGGCAAACTCTGCAAGACATGCCAGATCATCAACACAGATACCACCATCACACGTGAGGACACTACCCACCAGGTACATGGTACATACTCATGTGACTCGGCCAACGTTGTCTACCTCATACGTTGCAGGAAAGAATGCACCGCGGCATGGTACATCGGCGAGACCATGCAGACACTGAGACAACGTATGAACGAGCACCGCGCAACAATCGCCAGGCAGGATTGTTACCTCCCAGTCGGGGAACACTTCAGCAGTCAAGGACATTCAGCCTCGGATCTGCGGGTAAGCGTTCTCCAAGGCAACCTTAGGAACACACGACAACGCAAAATCATCGAGCAGAAACTGATAGCCAAGTTCTGCACTCATGAAGATGGTCTCAACCGGGATCTTGGGTTTATGTCACGATACATGACGTGATCCGGACTCGAGTCGTCGTTGGCTTGTTCACAGATGTGATTCCCAGTAAAAAAGTAAAAATTTTCCCAGTAAAAAAGTAAAAATTTTAAAGCTTATCGTTTTACATACAGACGGCAGCTTTTGACACGTTAGACCCCCTGCGACTCCACCTCATTGTCTCAGTTGTATCTTGCTATGTCTTTGATGTGGTACCTTCCTGGCTGACCTGATTAACTTTATCACACCTCGGCAGATAGTCAGGATGATTTAATTTAGTTGTCTGCAATTGTAAGGTACACATGCATTGTTCTCTATCTATATATGCTTTGGCGATTCTGTATCTTTTTACTTCACCCGACGAAGGAGTAGTAAGCTCCGAAAGCTTGTGATTTCAAATAAAACTGTTGGACTATAACCTGGTGTTGTGCGACCTCTCAATTTCATAAATAGAGGCATAGAGTACAAAAGCAAGGAAGTTATGATGAACCTTTATAAAACACTGGTTCGGCCTCAACTGGAATATTGTGTCCAATTCTGGACACCGCACTTTAGGAAGGATGTGCAGGCCTTAGAGAGGGTGCAGAGAAGATTTGTGAGAATGATTCCAGGGATGAGGGACTGCAGTTACATAGATAGACCAGAGAAGCTGGGGTTGTTCTCCTTAGAGCAGAGAAGGTTGAGAGGAGATTTGATAGAGGTGTTCAAAATCATGAGGGGTCTAGACAGAGTAGCTAGAAAGAAACTGTTCCCATTGGCAGAAGGGTCGAGAACCAGAGGACACAGATTTAAGGTGTTTGGCAAAAGAACCAAAGGCGACATGAGGAAAAACTTTTTTACGCAGTGAGTGGTTATGATCTGGAATGCACTGCCTGAAAGGGTGGTGGAGACAGACTTAATTGTGGCTTTCAAAAGGGAATTGGCAAGTACCTGGAGGAAAAAAAATTGCAGGGCTATGGGGAAAGGGTGGGGGGAGTGGGACTAGCTGAAGTGTTCTTGCAGAGAGCCGGCACGGGCTCGACGGGCTGAATGGCCTCGTTCTGTGCTGTAACCATTCTATGATTCAATTACAGTAGGCTCCCCATTGGAGGGCAGGGAAGCTGCTTCCAATATTCAAATATGCCTGATGCCAGGTGATTGGCTAGGGGTCAAGGTTGAATCTCTATGGCGGGCAGAAATCCTGCTCCCTCAACCCAGAGATGCGTCCCAGTGACAGAAAGATGGAAAATCTATACTCTGGTATTTAGCGGAAATGGGGCGGGGGAGTTGGCTTTAGCTACACCGGGAAAGTACTCCTGGGCTTTTGTGACTCTGGGGATTGGCAATACAGGGGTGAGAGTCCTAAGTTTGGCAGTACTAATGCCAGGGTTGCTGGGGCTTGGCAGCATGAGGTAGTTGGAGCCTTTAGCCTGGCATCACTGGAGGAGCAGCCTGGGATTTGGTAGAACATGGGAAGAGGAAATCTGAGGTTTGGCAAAACTAGTGGTGGCATGTGGGATTTAACTCACTGGTGGATTCCTGGTACTTGCCAGCAGCAGGAGGAGGGAGAGGGCATGGGCCTGGGAAACTGTTCACACTGCCCATGCTCAGACTGCAGGATCTGCCTTCAGCTTAAAGAAGCACAGCTCTGAGTAAAAATGTCAAGTTCAAGCCGAAGGTGCTGGAATAGGCCAATCTTCAAGTAAAAACCTTGTTGAAATAAATAACTTATATTTATGTAGTGTCTTTCATGAACTCAGGATGTGCCATAGTGCTTCACAGCCATTTAAGAACATAAGAAATAGGAGCAGGAGTAGGCCATACGGCCCCTCGAGCCTGCTCCACCATTCAATAAGATCATGGCTGATCATCGACCTCAACTCCACTTTCCCGCCTGATCTCCATATCTCTTGATTCCCCTAGAATCCAAAAATCTATCTATCTCAGCCTCGAATATACTCAAAGACTCAGCATCCACAGCCCTTTGGGACAGAGAATTCCAAAGATTCACAACTCTGAGTGAAGAAATTCCTCCTCATCTCAGTCTTAAATGGCCTATCCCTTATCCTGAGACTATGCCCCCTAGTTCTAGACACTACAGCCAGGGGAAACAACCTCTCAGCATCTACCCTGTCAATCCCCTTCAGAATCTTGTATGTTTCAATGAGATCACCTCTCATTCTTCTAAACTCCAGAGAGTATAGGCCCATTCTACACAATCTCTCATCATAGGTCAGCCCTCTCATCCCAGGAATCAATCTGGTGAACCTTCGTTGCACCGTCTCCAAGGCAAGTATATCCTTCCTTAGATAAGGAGACCAGAACCGTGCACAGTACTCCAGGTGTGGTCTCACCAAGGCCCTGTACAATTGTAGCAAGACTTCCTTACTCTTATACTCCAACCCCTTGCAATAAAGGCCAACATGCCATTTGCCTTCCTTATTGCTTGCTGTACCTGCATGCTAGCTTTCTGTGTTTCTTGCACGAGGACACATAAATCTCTCTGAACACCAACATTTGAAAGTTTCTCACCATTTAAAAAATATTCTGTTTTTCTATTCTTCCTACCAAAGTGAATAACCTCACATTTCCCTACATTATACTCCATCTGCCACCTTACTGCCCACTCACTTAGTCTATCTCTATCCCTTTGCAGACTGTGTTCTCCTCACAGCTTACTGTCCCACCTAGCTTTGTATCATCAGCAAACTTGGATACATTACACTCGGTCCCTTCATCTAGGTCATTAATATAGATTGTACGTAGCTGATCCTTGCGGCACCCCACTAGTTTCAGCCTGCCAACCTGAAAAAGATCCATTTATCCCTACTCTTTGTTTTCTGTCCGTTAACCAATCCCCAACCCCATGAGCCCTAATCTTGTGTAATTACCTTTTATGTGGCACCTTATCGAATGCCTTTTGGAAATCCCAATATACTACATCCACTGGTTCCCCTTTATCTACCCTGCTAATTACATCCTCAAAAAACTCTAATAAATTTGTGAAACACTATTTCCCTTTCATAAAACCATGTTGACTCTGCCTAATCATGTTATGATTTTCTAAGTGCCCTGATACCACTTCCTTAACAATGGATTCCAGCATTTTCCCAACGACTGATGTCAGGCTAACTGGCCTGTAGTTCCCTGTTTTTTCTCTCCCTCCTTTCTTGAAAAGTGGTGTTACATTTGCGACCTTCCAATCTGCTGGGATCATTCTAGAATCTAGGTAATTTGAAATGTAGTCACGGTTGTAATGTAGGGAAACACAGCAACTAATTTACACACAGCAAGCCCCCAGAAAGAGCATCAAGATAAATGACCAGATAATCTGCTTTAGTAATGTTGATTGAGGGATAAATGTTGGCCAGGACAACAGACAAACTCCACTGCTCTTCTTCAAATAGTGCCATGGGATCTTTTTTGTTCCCTTGAGAGGGCAGAGCCTCAGTTTAACATCTCATCCGAAAGACAGTACACCTCTGGCAATGCAGCAATCCTTCACTGCACTGAAGCAGCCGCCTAGATTGTGCTCAAGTTTCTGGAGTGAGGCTTGAAGGTAGAACCTTCCGACTTAAAGGTGAGAGTGCTACCACTGACCGAAGGTTGTCACTAATAAAGGTATTAAAAAACACAAAGGACAATTGAATGAGTAAGTTTAGCAATGTTATTGCACAATACATCGTTTTTTAAATTTTGTTTAAAACTTTGGACATTAGAAGTTTCAGTTACTGAGAAAAATGATTTTTTCAGGAAGTATTTGCATTAATTTGATATGCCACTTTTTTATTGGTAGGTTCTCCTGACTGGTCATTGGTTGATTTCATAAATCCCTAGAAGCTGAATTTTAAAACGAAGAAAGCATTGGGCACTAGAGAATCAAAGAATGGCAATGGGGAGCACCAATTTAAAAATCAAATGGGGCAGCAGGTGCCAATGAATCAACAAACTGATAAATCATAGAATCATAAAAATTTACGGCACAGAAGGAGGCCTTTCCTTGGTCCGTAGCCCTGTAGGTTATGGAACTTCAAGTGCATATCCAAGTACTTTTTAAATGTGATCAGGGCTTCTGCCTCTACCACCCTTTGAGGCAGAGAGTTCCAGACCCCCAGCACCCTCTAGGTGAAAAAAGTTCTCAATTCCCCTCTAATCTTTCTACCAATTACTTTAAATCTACGCCCCCTGGTTATTGACCTCTCTGCTAAGGGAAATAGGTCCTTCCTCTCCACTCTATCTTGGCCCCTCATAATTTTATACACCTCAGTTAAGTCTCCCCTCAGCCTCCTCTGTTCCAAAGAAAACAACCTCAGCCTATCCAATCTTTCCTCATAGCTAAAAATTCTCCAGTCCTGGCAACATCCTCGTAAATCTCCTCTGTGCCCTCTCTAGTGCAATCACATCTTTCTTGTAATGTGGTGACCAGAACTGTACACAGTACTCTAGCTGTGGCCTAACTAGTGTTTTATACAGTTCAAGCATAACCTCCCTGCTCTTATATTCTATGCCTCGGCTAATAAAGGAAAGTATCCCATGTGCCTTCTTAATCACCTTATCTACCTGTCCTGCTACCTTCTGGGATCTGTGGACATGCACTCCAAGGTCCCTCTGCTCCTCTACACTTCTCAGTATCCTACCATTTATTGTGTATTCCCTTGCCTGTTAGCCCTCCCCAAATGCATTACCTCACACTTCTCCAGATTGAATTCCATTTGCCACTTATCTGCCCACCTGACCAGTCCATTGATATCTTCCTGCAGTCTACAGCTTTCTTCCTTTCAACCACATGACCAATTTTTGTATCATCTGCAAACTTCTTAATCATGCTCCCTACATTGAAGTCTAAATCATTGATATATACCACAAAAAGCAGGGGGCCTAGTACTGAGCCCTGCGGCACCCCACTGGAAACAGCCTTCCAGTCACAAAAATACCAGTCAACCATTACCCTTTGCTACCTGCCACTTAGCCAATTTTGGATCCAACTTGCCACTTTCCCTTGGATCCCATGGGCTTTTACTTTTCTAACCAATCTGCCATGAGGGACCTTGTCAAAAGCCTTGCTAAAGTCCATGTAGACTACATCAAATGCGCTACCCTCATCGACCCTCCTTGTTACCTCCTCAAAATTCAATCTAGTCAGACACAACCTTCCCATAACAAATCTATGCTGACTGTCCGCGATTAATCTGTGCCTTTCTAAATGACGACTTATACTGTCCCTCAGAATTATTTGCAATAATTTTCCCACCACCAAGGTTAGGTTGACTGGCCTGTAATTACTCGGTCTATCCCTTTCTCCCTATTTAACCAACAGTACAACATTAGCAGTCCTCCGGCACCACACCTGTAGCCAGAGAGAACTGGAAAATGATGGTAAGAGGCTCTGCTATTTCCTCCCTTGCTTCTCTTAACAGCCTGGGATACATTTGATCTGGACCTGGCAATTTATCTACTTTCAAAGATGCTAAACCCCTTAATATTTCCTCTCTCACTATGTTTATCTCATCTAATATTTCACACTCCTCCTCTTTAACTACAATGTCTGCATCGTCCCTCTCTTTTGTAAAGATAGACACGATGGCCGTGATTTTGCTGGTGCTCAGAGGGCGGGTTCAGAGGCGGGTCCGCTGTCAAAATCAAAATGATTGACAGCGGGTTGGGAACTTGCTCCGAACCCGCCTCCATGTCAGTTTCCAAAGTACGATTTCACAACAGACCCAACACCAAGTGGTGGGGGTAGGCATTTAAGATAGTTAAATGCTTGTTAACTACTATTTTGCCAGCCTATTTCTATTTTCCCACTTTTTTTAATGAGCTTCACGTCGTTCGGAGATCACGTCAGGTAAGTAGGTCGGGTTCTCTATGTCTCCCCATTGGTGTGAATAGGTGACAGCTGCAACAGTGGTATGAAAGCTACCATTTCACAGCTGTTCACTTTCCAATGTCAGAAGCTTGAGCCTTAAGAACTTGGAAGACACTTTTGAACTTTATGCAGTTTGGAAATGTTTGGACTAAACTCTCTATCCACTGTCACCTCATTGGAGCAATCTCTGTCTCCATTGACAGATCGCTTCTGTCATCTCAACTTCAGCTGCCATCTATTCCAGCAACATCGGTGCCCTTGAAAAAAATTTCACCTTGGTCCTCTGAATCCCTCCACGATCAGCCCCAACACCAACATCACCAATAACAATACCAAACTTCTCCGCAATCACCTGATGCTGCAGAGGACACAGGGCATCAGCCAGACAACATTGCTGCCTGGGAGGCCAGCGATAGCATCACCATGGCCAGAGTTACTTCACTTGATGCTGTACACCCTGGCTGCCACATGATGCGCCAGGTTGACACCACCCCACACCAGCACCATAAAGCATCCCTACAATGTCCAAGCCATTCCTTTCACACTCATCACAATTGGGGGGGGGGGAAAAGAGTTATCTCTCAACATTCACTGGAACTCACTAAGACACCTCCAAAGGTGAGCACAGAGCTGTCCAATAAGGTAAAGTGTTGAAAATATAATTTCAATGTTTGACAACACATTAACAGAAACTTCACATGAACATTGGCTAAACAACCCAGGTGCCTACCCTTGTATTTAGTTTGTATGATTGCAGTAGGTTGAGTGCGAGGGGTGGCTAGTGAGATGGGGAAGTGATAATGTAGATAGAGAGGGAAGGGTGGAGGTGCAAGGTAAGTTGGTGTGAGTAAAGATGTGCAGGAGTAGGGTAGGGGAGGCAGACTGATGTGGATGTGATGAGTGGCACAGCAGGATGAAGTTGAGTATGGCTTGGCAGTAACATTTCGCGATCTGCTCAGATCATCGAAAGGTTTGCGCCACTGCAGCCTGGTCCTCCTGACGACATCCCTGCTCCTGCCCTCCTGTGCAATGTGCAACCAGGCTGCGTTGATCTCCTGGGGAGGTGTCTTCTGCCCATTGGAAGGGAAGAGAAACTCCCTGCATGCTGTGACTCCCTCCATAAGCATATGGAGCGGCTAATGGGAGAGCCTGGGTGCAGCCGTGCACCTTTGTGCAGTGCTTGTCAGTGTTTGCAGCACCTCAATGCTCTAGAACACTGACAGCAGAACTGTCAAGATCCATTTGGACAGGGTCCCTTTAAGGAAACTGGCTGATGACACATCATCAAATGATGTCAGCAGACCTGCTTCCTTTTAATTGGCTGGGAACCTCACAAGGCAGGCTTCACAAGCCCAATCAATGAAAAATCGTTTGGAGAGTGCGGGCTGGGACTGAGACACTGACCCCGGCTCCACCTCGGTCGGCGAAATCGCGGCCAAAGTATTCATTAAGAACCATACCCATGTCGTCGACCTCAACACACAGGTTACCTTTCTGGTCTCTAATAGGCCCTACTCTTTCTTTAGTTATACGTTTGCTCTTTATGTATTTATAAAACATTAGGTTTTTCTTGATTTTACTTGCCAGTATTTTTTCATGCCCTCTCTTTACTTTCCTAATTTCCTTTTTAATTTCACCCCTATACTTTCTACTCCTCTAGGCTTTCTGCAGTAAATCATTGTTTAACCTCGAATATTTCAACTATCTTTGGGGAAAGATGATGAACATTTGGTTACAAACTAAATTGGTGCTTTTCTATAAAAGGAATTGTGCACATTTAATGATCAATAATTATTTTACACATTAGCTCCAACTTTTTGGAAAAATGTGTGAAATGTATAATTCCATATCTGTGGGGCAACACGTGGAAATGACTGGAACAAATATATCAATGTACCCTTGAAGACTGCTGAAATAAACCATTTTCAACAGTACCAATGAGAAATGTTCTTTGTGAAAGAAAGACATACACACTGACCACCAATTTCTCCAAAATTTTCTAGTTTATTGACATGTCCGTGTGCAACAGAAACAACCAACTTCTTGTCCTGCAGCAAATACATACACAAGTCTCAAATAAAACAATATACAATGAAGCACCATCATTCAAAGTAATGTCTATTTCAATTAAAACAAATTGAACTTACTAGTACATCACAATTTACAGAGTTTGAGAATGATTACACAATTTCAAGTAGAGCTAAACTTCATTAACACAAAAATCAGATCCAGCAATTTTCAAGTCCTGAGTTTCTGTAGAACATTTATCATGCCTGTGAGTCACCCATAGTATCAAATATGACTGGAGCACTCCAGAAATGAAATGTCATTTTGTTTAAAAATCTTGCGAAAATGTCAAAAACTCTTTCAAACCATCTGTCCATGACCATGTTCCACAAGCTTACATCATCTTGCATGAAAAAAATCTTTGGCTTCTCTGCCGACATGGTTCTCATCAATCAACTAGATAGTGCCAAATTATGAACCGCAGGTGAATTTTTTTTAAAAAAAACAATCACTTCCCAAATCCTGTAGGGTTACTTTCCTTTTTTTAAAAAATAATAAAGTTAGTGTTGTACAGGGATTAAGAATACATGAAATCTCAGCACACACTTTCCATCTTCTGCACTACAAGGAAAGGCACTGCAATTGTATTACTCTTACGACCAGTATCTGTTACAATACTGTATATAGTTATTATTACGAACAACTAAATGACATGTATCAGGGGCCAAATCCAAAGACCATGAGCCCGTCCTCATTCCTGGGTTCACAATAACATGAGGAGTTGCAAGAGTACATGACTGAGATTAATGGCTTTCTTTTTACTGCTGGACACCAGGCCAAGCTGATCAGTACTAGTCACTACCAAGTTGCAACTGAGGTGGTTAATATAGGTACCTAAAGCAAATTCTTGAATACCAGTCTTTTCCCTTGAATCGCTAATTGACTCGTCACAATTCTAATTTGTTATATTCCATTTTTTCTTGTGCTAGATACACATCTTTTCTACTAGCACAACAAGTTCACAATAGTGCCTCAGGAGTCGTGGCCCTGTTCACAGGGCACCAATAGAACAGAACACTACACTATATAAATGTTCCTTGAAAACATTTCACCATTACAGGCAATAAATAGCAATTTAACTTAACGTTTTTTTTTCCTTTTTAATTGATCCAATGCATAGTGCTCTGAAGAAATTGATACTAACTGAAACATTGGACACCTTTAAAACAGAAAACTGTAGCAGATTGGTGGCTGCGTCAAACAGAGCTTCACCATTTCTATCCAGCTTATCCTGAAACCAGTATTGGTTTGAATTTACCCCACCACCTCCACAAAAAGAGTGTCAGAGTGTCCGCTATGTAGGTCCACCCCCCACCATCATGTGCCTATGTTTCAGATAATGCTGTTCTGTCTGTACATATTCCAAGTTGTTGCCTGAAGAAAATATAGAAGCTTTAATTAAGCCTGCTGCTGAACACAGGATTATTTTTAATCGATAGAACAGAATACTGAAACAAACCTAAACTCTCTAGCTGCCTTAAATCTCTGGAATGCACCGCATTAAAATTTTGCTCTAATGACCATCATTACCGTGTCAATACTAAAAGTGTTCTTGCATAGGCATTGAGTGGAAGATACTTTTCTATACACTTTGAATCTAAGCATACACCAGACCAACTTGAAGTCCTCCAGCTATCCACTTGGCCCCGGTACTGCTGCCGCTGAAACAAGCCCTTTCCATTTGTCAGTCTTAAAGGTACGCAGCAGATTTCAACCAGTCTCCTTGCCCCGAAATAATAGGTGCAAGTAATCTTTAAACAAGAGCAATTGCAGAGTTGGCCATCCAGCCTAGCAGCTCCTACAGCTTGGCTGTTCCCTCTGATGTTTACTGCAGCACCACCGCAGTATTAGCTTCATTCAACTGTGCTTTGTGGCAGAGCTCACTGCAATTTACGCTGCATGCTGGAAGTCTCACCATGGATTTTGTTGCTATCTGTATTAGAAGAAAAAAAATATTCAGTAATCATCAATATTAAGGATGGCTTTTTGGGAGGGGAAAAAGGGTGGAGTGGATTTTGGGCTCATCGAGGTGCTGAAAAACAGAACATTTTTCCACCCAACGTTAGTCCGGAGCAAACCAAACAAACATAGCTCCTTCCAACTGACCAAAAATATCCTGAGCTAAATTTCAGAAGCACATCCACGCCTATAAAATGGGGCATTTAATATTTCTTACACCAGTCATCCTTCCTTGAACCCCAATTAATAAGCAGTTACATGCTGTGGATTGTTGTCCAGTTGCAGCAAGACTGAGAGTACCCACGCTAATCACATAGGACCTTACAGCCAGCAGATAAGGGAAGCGTTCATTCCTTCATTCTTTGATGGATTTAAATGCTGGTTTGAGAGGTGAAAGGACGGTTTATATTCAAGGAAAGCTTCATTCAAATTGAACTAAATTTCAAGGTTCTATTATTCCTGTCAGTTGACACTGCGCAAAAACAAATCATCTTGAGCAAGTCAATATTGGTGCTTACTTCTAAATGTAAATAGAGACAAAGAATTAACATTGACAGATTTTCTTCCAGGGGCTAATGTAAAAGTATTAATTTTTGTTAAAGCTAATCAATCACACCTCCAGTCCAACTCATATCACACCTTCTACATCAGCTGTACTAACAGATGCAATAGTGAACCTATTTTTCCTCCTTTACTCCCTAATTTTTCCTGCTATGTTTTCTCTCCCTTTCTCCTCTCCTGAAGCCACTGTCGCCTTGCTGGAGGTACAGTTCCACAGGCAGTAGTTGCCCTGCAGTTCTTCGGCTAAGTGTCATTATTCACGTGTGAGCAGGCTATTCGATCATGGAGGGCCATCATAATTGACCCCAGTCCTATCTTCACCCAACATCTACAACCTATCTCCCTCCAGTAGGATAGACTGGATAGGGATCAGAAGCGAGAATGCTGGTCAATCTTCCCTTCCCTCGCCCAGGATTGTAGCAACCCTACCTGCATTCCAGCCGAGAATCAGCACATCTCTCGCTCCCCGTGATTAATGAAACGGGTTTGGACTGGAAGTGAGAAAGTGCAGCTGTAGTCGGCTCGCATCAAAAATGATGAACCAGACAGGGTAGCAGGAGTATTGTTCCGTTTTAAATTTTAACACAACCCTCCCTTCCTCTCCACCACCACCCCAAAATAATGTAGGCAGATTGCGATGGTATGGAGCACTAACCATTGCACTGCAACATTATCAAATAAAGAATACTACAACTTCTAAATTTCCTTGTGTCTTTCTTGAATATTTTTTATTTGAAGACGGAATGCTGGAGAATATGTAACCCAACAGTGCGAGGGATGAATTAACACGTATAGTGGGAATAACAAGCTTAATGGGCTCTTAATTATGTTGAATTAACTTCTCAAATTTGGGATCAGTAATGCCTGCAAGGATATTCATTTAAAAAACAAAATTTACTATTACATTATCAGTGTTGGGGGTACAAATTTAATATTGTAATTTTAATGCGAGCATTAGCAAAATAAGCAATACAGCTCCTTTTTGGAAGCTGACTGCCACTCATAACTAATGGAATATAATTTAAAGAGCAAGACAAGATAACAAACCATTTTAGATAGTATAAAACAAACATCTCAAAGCTATAATTACAATCTCTCAATAGCCAGACTTTGCCTCTTAAAATTCTCCGCACATTGACACATAACCTCCAAAGTCAGACTGTTGGTAAAATAATACAAACATTTAAAAAGAAAAAGTGACACAAAGAAATGAAATGTTACTTTTTGTACACAAACTGAGTGTCACTAAAATTAAAGTGAAACTTAATTATATCACATTTAGCTATCTGTGATCCTGGTGGGATACACACAGTGGGAAGACACACAAGTCACATGCTGTATTACCTTGGAGAGACTGCTGTATGTGGGTGGGCAAAACTGCATGTGGAAGCTGCACTGCATGGTGAGGGGTTGTGTGTAAGCCAGCAAAAATACCTAGAGGAAGGAGAAAGAGAAAAAGAGCCGATCGGTAAGAGTGGACAGCCACAGCTTTGAACACGACAGCATGCAGTTTAAATGATTAGTTATTTCAGCACAGCCATCTGCAATAATAAGCCCAATCACTGGCTTAAAAGATGTGAAAGTGATTTGATGCCATCGACATTGCACAGCATATCAGTGACTGTTCAACGTCAAAGGTGCAGCTGAGAAACAGTTCAAAATGAGACGACGACAGCGGGAAGCATTAAAAGGACAATCAACCCATCAACCACCAAACAAAATATATAATATTAAGGATGTTATTTTAAAACTATTTTCCCATTGTTCTCCACTGCATTTCCACATGAAGTGCTTAAATCAGTGAATTGATCATGGAGTTTCACTACTGTACATGTTGGACAATATATAAAGAAATACAATTTCAGCTTTTTACTCCCCCATACACGTCAAACACCTTGATAAAAAGATTTTTTTCCCCCCATGACTAACTCCTAGTCACTTTTGCTTAGGCTATCAGGTGCCACTATTGTACATATCAACAAATTACAAAATGTACAAGATGATGATTAAGCTTACTCACACAATAGCATTTTCTATGTTTAATACTTTTCATCAGAAACCTGTCCCTCTCTGAGGAGCTTTGGATTTAAGTTCATAGGGATTCCCTGAGCAATCACCAGCAGCTAAAGAGACAAGTTGGCAGACTACAATTCCCAGCATCCATTGCTGCCTATAACCACCGGAATTTATTTTCTATGATTGACAGCAAGACTGGCCAGTCATAGAGCATGGTAGGACTTGCGGTTTGTAAACCCCAACCCCTACTTTAGGCCTGCCAGGGAAGTACATTTTGGAAGTATTTATAGTATGCATAAAATCATCAAAAAAAAAACACAAGAACTTTGGAATCTTATCTCAAGTAATGCACAGGAACTTGATGCAACTTAATGTATTAAAGCCGTTGTTTATTTTGTAAATATAAATAATGTTGCATGCGCCATAAGTGAAACTGTGTGCGTAGAAATGTTGGTACTTTTGAATCATTTTTATATATTTTAAACGGTCACAACAAAATGTCTCATTTGTTTTAATGAGAATTTAAAAACAGCAGAAATAATGGTAAATATTGGAAGGATTGTACTATTATTCACATTTGGAGGGAGGTTTTAAATGGAAGTCATTCATTTAAACACATTTATGTAAGGAAAACCTTTCAGCAACACTAAATATTATGCCACTAAGCTTCTTAAATTGGGAAAGATGTAATTTAATTTAATCTTTTCAGTTTTATATTTCTTGCTCCTTACTATAACTCATGCTGCCTATTTAATACTGTAGCTAAGGGCAGTTTATACAAGGAATTATAATTTAATTTGCATATTTTTATTCATAATATTATTTACACCCCTAACAATGACAGAAAATAAAGGGAACAGCAAGACAAAATATTAATGCTTAAAGCTATGTTTAGAAACAAAATGGTTAAAATAAGAGCTATAACCTGCTTCATGTATTTTATTTTACCCAAGAGGTCATATAAGTGCAGTTTATATCATATCATGGACTTTTGCTTATTTGATAGTTTAGCTGGCAGTGATCAGTTGGACAGGAAGGAACCACCTCTGTGGCTGAATACAAGTAGTTGTTTTAATCATTTCTGGCTAACTCCTGTGTCTACCTTTGAGGAAGAGATACAGAGTCATGCTTCCAACGTTGTCATTTTGGCAAGTGTCCACCAGAATGGCCTGCAAGCACAGCCAGGACCCAGATACACTAGGTCCAGCTATGGGACAAAGTTTCCTGTATGGTCTTGGAGGGGTAGAGGTTAAGTCTGCCCCAACAGAACACGGACGTAAGGTGGGGGGACGGGGGGGGCGTGGGAACACCCCCTAAATCAGCAGTTCCCATACCGTGGCCCTCAGTCAAATTGCAGCAGAGTCATTGTAGGAACGCCTGGCTTGGACCCTCAAAGATGAGGGACGGAATTTAGTTTTATAAATGTTATAAGTGACACCTGACCCAGGGGGAAGCCTCTTTCTCTTTCTGGGTTGGGAGGGGCCAGGTCCCCTTCCCAAAGCCAGCAAACTTCGGCCAGATTTTCCAGGCATTCCAGCATGGGAGCACCTCAAATGCAACTCCAACTTGCTAAAGGCCCACTACCCATGGCCTCTCCCCTGACCTCATGAACTTTGGCACATCACTTATGCCAGGATGTGCCTCCACCGTCATGGATTTTCAGATTCAAGAACTCTTCAGGAACACAAAATACTAGAACCAGGATATCGACATTCTCTTAACTGATTTCTGTACAAATTCACTCAGTGGTTGCTTAATAGTAGAAGCCTCTTAATTGACCTCTACATGACCCAAAGTTTACTTAACAGCAATTAGACTCAGTAACCTTAAAGGAACATTCACCTATGCTTTAGCAGAAGAATACATTGTATTTTACATGGTATAACGTTCCTGTCCTTAAAACAGCACATTCTCTGACTTGCTGTAAGCAATGCCATGTCAGATTTGCTCGTAATACATTAAAATTGTACATCAGAATGGCTTAACATCACACTTCAAAGTGTGACACTTTGTTGCAGATACAAAACAATCTTTTCTAAAAATAGGAAGCCAATCATTTTGTGATAAGGTCTTCTGACCTGGTGCTAAAACCTACAAGCTACGATTTCCCTCGGATTGACCTCAGCAATTTACAAGCAGCTAGTTGCCTAGTTTTGCCTACAAGAATGACTTAAATAGTGGATTTATAGGGATAGCCCAGGTTAGTGGCTAAACAACACAGCCATACATTAACTACATTATGAAAGATCCATTAGTTTATATATTAAAACCATTGAAAAAAAAATTATCAGAATTCTAAATCACAGAGATTACTGATGATGAAATACCCTGTTTAAAGTGGTTCTATTCATGGTTCTGAGATTTTTGATCAAAGATGATATACGGTATTTTCTTGGTCAGATGCATAACAAAATTAACTAAGCTGTAGAGGA
Organism: Squalus acanthias; assembly: GCA_030390025.1. NCBI lineage: Eukaryota > Metazoa > Chordata > Chondrichthyes > Squaliformes > Squalidae > Squalus > Squalus acanthias. The sequence continues at coordinate 36,693,414 of CM059442.1, read as the reverse complement.
GTCTAACTGTTCAATACTTATTGTCAGTCATTGGCAATGAAGAAATGGCAGTCATTGGAATCAACGATCCTGAAAGACAGGAGTCTGGTGGTGTTAGTTGAAACCAATCAACTGGCTCAAACCAGCTCCATTACTTTCAGTAAACACTCCTTTCTAGAAGGCCACAATAAATTTAATCAAATTTGAGTCAGTTATTGCTAACTATTTTGTTTGAATATTGAAAATGTGTTTAGCACTAAAAGTAATGGCTCCAATCCAAGTTTTACATGTGAAATGTGCAATCAAGTATATTATCTATAATGCTGAAAAGATGTTTTAGTGTGTATGGTAGAGCAAATATTTTTGAAATTGGGTGGAAAGATCGATTTGCAATATCTTTGCTTACATGAATGTCCAAATCTGAGTATTTCTGTGTATTAGTTTTATCACAATGGGCCGGATATTCCGATCCCTATGGGTGTGCACACCCGTAGGGACATCGGAAATGCCGGTTTCAGGCATGCACAGCTGAAAACCGGCATTTCCAACAGATCCTCCGCCTGCCCTGGAGAAAGGCCTCTGCGGGCGGATAGTTCCGTTTTCTGGAGACCCTCCGCCCGCAGAAAACCCTTAGAATTCTTACGCTTGGTAAAAGCAGGTGTAAGGCCTGTTTTTACCAGGATAAGAGTTGAAAAAAAGTTTTTTAAAAAAGTCACTCATTTATCATTTAAAAATACTTTAAAAAAGTAAGTTTATTTTTAGCCCTGTAAAAAAACTTTAATTATTTTTTTCAAAAAATTACATTTTTATTTAAAATATTTAATTTATTGTAACTTCAACTAATTTTAAAAATGTGATTAAAAAAAATTATTTAATGTTTTAAAGTGTTTTTGGGGTGATCCCCATTCATATATTTGACAGGTCTATCTGTCAAGTGTATGAAGGGAGATTCCCTTCTTTGATAGGCTCCCCATGATCCTAGGGACGCTTGCGAACTGCATGCGCCCCTGGGATACATAGGTCCTGTGCATTTGGAGTTGGAGAGGCCCAGCATCGGAACTATACGCACCTCGGGAGCCCTCAGGTAAGTGCGTAGATTTTTTCCAGATTGGAGGCCTCCGCATGCGGGAAGCCTCCGATCGGAAAATACGACCCATTAGGTCCAACTACTGTAACATCTCTAACAAGGTATCTTCAATAGAAAATGCTACAACTACAAAGAATTTTGTCTAACATTCGTTTGTCACTGAGTATGTCATGTAATAGTGACGACTGATAACATCTTTGGGGAGAAGTGGCTGGGAGTTACTGATTCTAACAGTTTGCAGGAGATGAAGCAACAATGATACCATCACTAAAGCACACTTGATTTTAACATCAAACCTCTGGGTTCAACCAAGTCAATTTGTTCAATTAGGTCATCAGCACTTACCTTCAATACTATAATATTCGCCAAACAAAAACCAGCAACAACAAATTTTAAACAAAATAATAATTTTTATTACTTCTTGACATGCTCACTAAATTTTGAAGTGAACAATACTTCTGTGCTCTCACTTTCGTAAATGCTGGCAAAGAATTGTGTTGTATTCGATTTCAAACAACCAGGTGGACTCCTGATTCACCCTCCAAAATTTCCAGAATGTACGACTTACTATGTGCAAGGCCATGGTGGAATGTCCCTGGGGCAGGTCCCGTGACTATTGCATCTGTTGATACAGCTGATTTTGGTGTAGAGTCTGAGCCTAATGTTAAAACCGTAGGGAATGTAAAGTGCATAGTAGGAACAATGCCTGGCATCATCCCGAGTGAGGCTTGGCTCAGGGTTGCTGAAGTTATTTTCTGGTTTGTTGTATTAAAGGAAGGTGATAGAAGACTCAAAGATGGAGAGCTGGCAAGTAACGCTGCTCCCGTGGTAGCCTGTAGAGACTAAGACATAAAATATCAACGTAAATGCCCATTTTAAGTCAGTATTTAAAATCTTAATTCACTTAAAGCTGCATTTTAACCTGAATTACATACTATTTATTTTCGTGGTTTGAAAACACCTGCAATACAAGCATACTTTATTTTGCATAATTGCTGAGACAGTGAAATAAATTTTAATACTTCTGATTAAGCAATGTAGAGAACAAATTATTAAACAATTAGCAGGTCTATATTTTAAGTAGTTCAATAAGTAAGTGCTATTTCCTTTCATTGGTGAAAAAGTTTTAAGAGTGTGGCCATTTTGCATATTAGTTAATCTCAGACAGCACAGGTCCACATTCGAGCTGCAGACCTGCATCATGTCTCGTCAACTCCAGAATGAGTTTAGATTAAGCACTTGCAATTGCTGGATCCAAATTTATCCCAGAATATATTTGTTAATTCAGATTGGGATTTAATTCCCTCAATCAAAATAATTCTGGTTGGTTTCCTATAGGATGACGATAGATGCCTCGCAACAACCTGGGATCAAGGGATATGAGGATAGGGTGGGAAAGTGGAGTTGAGGTTGAAGATCAGCCATGATCTTATTAAATTGCAGAGCAGGCTCGAGGAGCCTATGGCCTATTCCTGCTCCTATTATGTTCTTATAAGTATTCAACGGTGTGCACAACAAGGAGCAAGTATCCTGTTCCTGAAGGCACCATGTTATACAGTGCCTCAGCCACAGAAGGGCACTCTTTCTTTAAATACATTTCCCACAGGTCTGATAGCAAGACAATCTAGAGTTTGGTGGGCATTGCTCTTATTTTTTTTTGCAGAATCAGATAGGATGAGGTTTTCACCTATTTTGCCGTTGATGCTTAAATTTAATGAAACTTTCTCACAGCACCGTGAATTTAAGTCAAAAAGGTGTTCCACCATCACCTAAGGGGGTCAGTGCGGGGTGAGGAAAGACTGCCCAGCTGAGTTAATTCAACAGTGCTGCTGTGGACCAGACAAGAGAAATGAAGCTTTTTTTAAGTAGGGAAAAAGGGCTGAGTAGGAGAGCTGAGCTTGAGGAACCTGAAGTATTACAAACAGGATTTCCAAAGGTTCCAATCTCCCCCAAAGCCAATCACATGGTCTTCAGTTTAAATCTCTCGTTGGCAAGTTGTGAAGTTGAGTTCAATAAATCAGGTAATTTGTAGGCTAGAGCTGGGACAACATGACCATGAAAGCTGATTGTTTGTTGTACAACCCCAACTAGGTCACTAATGTCCTTCAGGGAAGGAACCCTGCAACCCCTTCACGCGAGTCTGATCCACACTATAATTGAATGCTCTCTGAAGTGGTCTTACAAGCCCCTCAGTTGTACAAACAATTGCTATTCAAGATGAAAGTCCAACACCACCTTCTCAGGGCAACTAGGGATGGCCAATGAATGTGACCTTGCCAGTGTTGTCCACATCATGAAAAAAGGTTTAAAAAGTGTCTGAAAATCAGCTCACCAAAGCACAGTATTTTAGACCAAACCTCCATCTTGCCACAGTAACCCATTATCAATGCACAGCTCAGGGAATACCCTGTCTGAAGTGTTGAGACCAGCATTAGTAAAAGAAAATAGAATGGAACTTGGCAGGGTAATCCCTTGCAACAATGTCCTTGGTGTCTTTGCATTTGTCTCAACACAAAAACTGTCTGGTGTGACAGCTTAGATTACAGTTTAGTATTCCCTTAAAAAGAAAGATTTTCCACCGAAAACTTTGCTGCTAACCAACATTTTTTGCATCTTTTTAGGTTAATTAGATTACATGATTCAACATTTTGAAAAGGCACAGCTAACTTTACTTGTATGTGACAAAAATCTTAAATATGTATCTGCAACTCATTCAGGTAGATCAATAACAACTTGCATTTATATAGCGCCTTTAATGCAGTAAAACTCCTCAAGGCGCTTCACAGGAGCGAATTATCAAACAAAATTTGACACAGAGCCACATAAGGATATATTAGGGCAGATGACCAAAAGCTTGGTCAAAGGGGTAGGGATTAAGGAATGTCTTAAAGGAGGAGAGAGGTGGAGAGGTTTAGGGAAGGAATTCCAGAGTTTAGGCCCTTGGCAGCTGAAGGCACGGCCACCAATGGTGGAGTGATTAAAATCGGGGATGCATTAGAGGCCAGAATTGGAGGAGCGCAGAGATCTCAGAGGGTTGTAAGGCTGGAGGAGGTGACAGATATAGGGAGGGGCAAGGCCATGGACAGATTTGAAAACATGGGTAAGAATTTTAAAATCGAATTGAAACACTACAACCAAAGTCCATGCCACAAAGTACCAAGAGTGTTTTTCTTTGCATTGAGTCAAAATATCATGTTTTGAGATGAATGCATCAGTGTATACATATAGCGAGAACGGAGTGAAGTGATTCAAAATGGTTCTCTCAATTCAGCTTGATAATTAAATGACTGGAACCATTAGTCCATTAGCATTAAATGGCAAAAATGTACAAAATATTAGCAAATAGAAGCACAAAACATTTACAGGTGCACAGGTCAGTTTCATCTAACTACTGAATACGGTCTTATAGAAAGGAGGCATAACTGTATATTAGGACAACTGGTAGATCCTTACAGGGTAGAGAAAAGACCTTAATTAAGGAAGAATACCAGCTAAATAGGACTTTATGTTAGAATAAAACAATGAACAAGTATTGCCCATTCTCTGGTTTCTGAAAATACACTTATGCTTCAGAAAAATAAAATCTGACCATGGATCTCTGTGATCTAACGCACAAAATAATCAGACGTGACCAAGAAACACAACTTAATTCGAATAAGCAGTAACTAAGTTTGACAAGAAATCTCTTGCTTTGATCAGCACTACTGCTGGCCTAACCTACAATTTTGGAAAAGTAGCATATAACAGAATATTCAAATACATAAGTAGTAAGGGATACCAGGGTACAATTAATATCAGAATCAGTATATTGAATTATAGTCTTTTAAACCCTCCTTTCCAACAGTTATTAAATCTATGTAGTATATTTTAAAAGTACGTCCACACATTCCTGTTTACACTCACCAGCATTGCGCCTGTAGCCGTGGAACTATTAACAACTGAAGGTTTAAGAGAAGAAGTTAGCAGTTTAGCTACACCCTGTGTCCCACTACTTGAATCTCCATTACTACCACCTGGAGGGGCCACTAGCGTAAGTTTCTGAGAAATGGAGGGCTTCTTTATGTTTATATTAGGCGATTGCCGGTTTAATGCTTGTCCTGGAGATGGAGACTGTCTATTTAGATGAGTACTACTGGACACAGAGCTTTGAACACTGGATATGTTCTGAATAGGGTTACTAGAAGGGGTAGAATGTTTAGTTGCCGTGACAACAGTCATTGGAGACTTGAAGGTCTGAGTTGCAGAGCTCTGTGAGTTGGTATGTTTTGCAGTACAACTGACAGAAGTAATTGAAGTACCAAGCGTTCTTTGAGGACTGGGAGAAGTCTGTATATTACTTGCTAAAGATGAAGAGACAGAATGGAAATTCTGAGTCTTTGTTGAGGTTTTTAGGTGCTGAATTAATGGCCGTTGTTGCAACTGACTGGTGGTTTTAGTCTGAGAACTGCTTTGCAGTTTGCTTATGCTAAAAGATGGTGAAGACATGTAGCTTTTCTGGTGTGAGGTGGTCTGATGGTACTGTTTGGCAGCCTGTGTCGACACCTGGCTTTGAAGTTGGGGCTGCGATGTACGTTGCAAACCAAGATGCTTCGGCTTGTTTTGGAGAGTCTCTGTGAAACCTTTGCTGTTTGCTGAAGAATGGTTTTTAAAGGCAGTGATAAGACTAGTGGTACTTTCTGAAGTCCTTTCCTGAGACAGCTGTCCCAAAGCTAATGCCTGCTCAGCTAAAAGATTGAGGTGTGAATGTGACTGAGCAGCAGGTGATGGAGCAGAAGAGGGAGTCGGAACTTTCTGTACATGTTTCTTTTCTTCTGATGACACCGCCACTGTTATTTTGTCACTCAATGAGTTTGATACTAAAGAACTGAAGTTCTTGGTACCTCCTGCAGCATCATTGAGAGCAGCTAATGCTTCCGACACATCTTCCAGAGAAGGCTGGTTATTGGGTAGATCCTCGTCAAGGGAATCGTCTAAACTGAAGGACTGAGGGGTTGTCGTATTACTGGAACTCTGAGCAGCATTGGAGGAAACGGACACATTTATTGGGGTCAAAGGTGGAGTGCATTGTCCCTGCACGATGGAGACAGCGTTACCGCAATGAATTGGGGTACTTGATGGCTGCAATTTTCGTTCAGTCTTTAGTATCTGGTCCTGCAAAAGAAGCAAAAATGTATTAATGTTGAACCCTTTTAAAGTCAGATTTATATTGTATTGTATTCCTGATTCTGTAAATGTTTTCTGTCAAACTATTTTTCTTTTTACTCCCTTCAATTGTATTTATTTCCAAAACGGGGTGGATTATTTTAAACTTGTATACAAGAAACCGGTACTTTATTCACCATTTGCTACAGAAATTGGATATTTCACGACGTGAAAAAAGGTTAGTCTGTGCAAGAGCTCGGTTTAGCTCGTGACTTTTGTGGTAGTGGATTAGTAGACTAATATTTCATATCTTTGCAAAACTGCTGTAAAATTACTTATTACGATTACAAAACCATTGCATTTTTAGAACAGTTCATCAAACAAACTATAACTCAGTACATTTGTCAATGCTATGTCTGAAGAACAAAGTAATCCCCCTGCAGTACAAATGGTACTTTGTATTTCCATTTCCCGCTCCCCCATTTGAGCTGCTCAGGGCACCAAAGATTATGGTTCTATATGGCTGTTTTATAATTCTTATACAATGACAGTTTCTATTTAAAGTTCCCCTCCCCCAAGAATATCCCTAGGAAAAGGGGATTGTTATTTCAACTAATATCATGCCAATCCCACAGCCTGGATACCCATTCTGCATTCTCTGAAACTAACCATCTACAGTCAGCTGCACTCTCCACAGTTGATTTAGAACTTTCCTTTTTTCACTGGTTGAGCATCAACAGGTGATTATCATCAGATCTTTCAGATGTCCAGCAATAACTAGCCTTTTGTTTGGAAATGCCTTATTGGACTGCACACTGAGGAATTCACAAAACTAAGATAGATGACTAAGTAGGTGCACCAAAAAGCCAATTTCACCATTATAATGGTTATTAAAGCTATATAACCCTACAACGAGTTTTATTTTGTAATTCTGAAGTACTTCCTAAATAACCTTGGTTCTTATTGGGATTTTTTGTGTTTTGCCAAAATAAAGCATGCCAATGTTGAGGAATACATTTCCATATTTGGAGACAAGGTAAAGTTGTCCCAGCTCAGGTACAGTATGGAACAGGTCCAGAGTTAAACAATTTTGCTCATTAGTAAAACATGCAAATTTTTTATTTGTCCTATTTTTAATTTGCTCTTTCACTTTTAGCCAACTTTTAATCTCAGGAACTATTATTATAAAAAAAATTTCAGACATTTTGGATAAAAATAGGGTCCAATGCCCGAGGATTGGTATTCCAATAAAATACTTTTCAAAAGTTGAGCTCATGTCCCCAATACACCTAATAGCACTTACCTTCATTTTAGTCTTTGGGGCAGCAATGACTTTCTTCTTAGTTCTAAAATAAAATGTAATCAATGTTAGTATGCAGCTACAGTTAACTGTATATCATTATTTCAACAATGCAATTCGAAATTATCAATTTCATGTGAGGTTGTTCAAAGTGACAAATAAATTTAAAAATTGTGTTCTCCCTGTAATTACAGTGAATGGACCCGTGAGGGAGGGAGGATAGCTGGATCACGAGAGAGAGAGAGAGAGAGAGAGAGAGAGAGAGAGAGAGAGAGAGAAGAAATAGAATACTATAATTGCAGCTGAAAATGGTTTGAATTCTCTTTCCCAAATGATCCATGGTGTCATGTCGCTTGTGCTGACCAATATTGGGATCGGATTGGTCACGGTGTCATACGGGTGAGCATGGACGTTTTCTGTAATAATGTGGCACTGCAATATTAGACACAAAAGGGTAGTTTTTTGTCTTCACTGCCTGAGTGGTAATCTGGCGAAGTGGACACCAATGGAATGAAAATCAGGCAGATTCTATAAAGGACTGGCAACTCACTCCACCAGATTATCGCCCAGGCAATGAACATAAAAATCTACCTCAAATTGTCTTCAAAAACTCTTTATATTATAAAAAAAATAATGTCTTAACTTTAATTTTCTGCACATTGAACTAGTTACATGAATGAGGTTCTCACAGCCAGGGGTTAGTTAACACATTACTAAAGCTGTTTGTATTGAGGGGGAAAAAAAGTACAGTAAATGCACAGGAGCACTGAAGATGCAAATACTCACGGTATTGAGGTGACATGAGCATATACCTTCCTGCTTTCTTTGAACAATGTTCTGTTGAGGAAAAACAATCAAAAAATGTTGCGTTTTTCATTCTTACTTTTTATACCATACAGACCAGGTAACTAATTATTTTTAAAAACTAGACCGCAGTCTAGTACAAAATCTATGCCTTGCCGCAATCACCATCAGAAATTATGTTTCAAGTAATTTCTAGCTGTGACTGTCCAAACTGAAGATGTTGGGTGAATACCCAGTTGGTGACAAGGCAGAAATCCAATTGGGAGATTCAGCTGATGAACAAACTGCTGAATCACTATTAATCTCAAGGCTTATACAGTAATGTCATCAGCATAATTTGGAGCCTGGGCTTCTACCTGCAATCTTTTGACAGGTGTTACAAAACATGAATTCATGAAAATGCTTATACAGCAGCTGCTTCTCTTGATGTTGTTGTTTGACAGAAAGTGTCATAGGACCTCAAAGGATATTGGACTATTTTTGAGTGAAATATATTGAGAAAACATGCCAGGGGTTGGTGCTCTACACAAAATAACTCACTGCATGCCACAAACTGCAAGACTCATGAGATTGTAGGCACGAGGCAGTTACAATGTCTACAATATGCTTGTTAATTTTGCTCAATTGTATTTATGCATGACATTTGATTTGCAAGTTTTTTTAAGCTCAATTTCTATTTTGCTTTTTGCATTTCAGGCAGACTTACAACTGCAGAGTAGGCAAGAGGCTGCAGAACACCACAGACGGTGGCGTCATGTTTAAAAACTGCTTATAAAGAAAGATTTATTTAAAGTCTCGAGTCTTTTCTTCTTTGCTGTAACCACACCAAAATCAGTAAGACACATTTAATGCAGCTTCCACTTTTGTTTTCCTTTTAGTTCTTTGCATGGTGTTATTTAAAAATCCATTATAGAATGACAAGGAGAGAATGGAATTCGATACCTTTGAGAAAAAAGCACTGCGGTAAATAGCAACTAGAAAGTTTAGGCACTAAAGAGACATTTAGTTTTAGTAGAGATAACTTTAAGTAGCAATGCAGGTACCTCAGGACCACTGTACACATAACCTCCGAAAACGAGATGACCCTTACATTGCACAGTCAAAGGGCCTCGTGATTCTCCGATGCTGCACTGAAAGTGTTGGTGCAGGAGGAAATAGCAGCTATTTCCTCCTGATGGCAGAAGAGTGCCCAGCCAAGTCGCACGGCAAGAGTGGTCAAAAGTGGCAGAGTAGGTGAATTCCAGGAGCAATGCACCCAGGACCTGGCTGTGATGCCATAAATAATTCAATGATCTCAGTAGAGCTGCTACAGTAAGACTCCTACTCTCTTACTCGTTCCTTAGCCACCTGTAGTCCCAGCTCCCAATCACTGTTCTCCAATCACAGCAGCACACTTCAACCTCCTTCTACTGCTACTGGCACACTGTGCACCTGCTACTGTCCGAACAATCACTCCCCTCACTTCCTCAAACCTGTGCCATCTTTCACGCATCATCAACACTATTCAACCATAGCCACATCATCACAACCTCTCAACAGCCCATTAACACATACCCTTTTCTTCTTGCAAGATAAGCTGAAACACAACAACTGATAGGAACTGACAGGAGGACGGAGACCATTCATTCATGTCCTCTCCCCATTGGAAGAGTCCACCATGGATATTGTGGACAGGGCGAGTCGGAAATGTTATGACGGACGAGGCTATAGGACACCCTCTTTTTCTCTTCTCACTGAAATCTCTCCCTATACACACTCTGATCCAAGCTGTCCTGCTTTGAGCTCACATTCCTCTCTCTGCTTACCTTTGCCACTAACTGCTAACCCTTGTCCTTCTCTTCCTTTTCCAGGTCCAGTAGATATAGTGGACCCTCCTGGATCAGAGGAAGAGAAGGACAGCCTTCTAGAGCACACACTGTCACTAAACCTTACTCTTGCAGGCATCAGCTTATATAGAAGCTGCAGTCCTGATTAATGCTCATTCTCACTCTGTACAGAATCTTTGTTCAACAACTCTATTTGGTAATATTTAATCTTAATTAAAACATTACCCATATTATATTTCCTTTGCCACATACCTCGCTTGCATCCATCCTTTAGGCCAGAGTGGTTTGACCTCAGATTCAAGAAAAGCCTTTAGGTAGTCCTCTGCAGCCTGGGACTTGTTTCTCTCCTGCTCATAGCAAGCCATCTTTGTCCTCACCACACTGCACAGCAAGTCTCTGTACCACAACATAATAAAGAAGTGTAAACCAACAGTGAGATGGTGGTACAGTATGTTGATGCTCCAAGAAGGACATACATGAGAGAATCTATCATGTTCCATTTTCTCCTATTGTTCAAGATTTGTGGTCCAAGCATAACTTAAATACAAGATCCTGATCCATGCATCGAATTGTCCCTAATTTGATTTGTACACTTAGCACACTAAATATAGTTAGTTTGTTGCCAAATCTCATCTAAAAGCCGTAGGATATTTAAAAAATGTAACAAGTTTACATTAACTGCTTCCTCCCCCCCTCAGCCTGATTGCACGCAATCTGGAGAGGTTGCCTTAGAATGGATGGTAGTCTAAATCTCACCTCTAACTTACAACACGAAGGTGACTAATTCCACACCTCTAAATTATTGGATTGTCGTAAAAATCCATCTGATTCACTAATGTCCTTTAGGGAAGGAAATCTGCCATCTTTACCTGGTCTGGTCTATATGAGACTCCAGACCCACAGCAATGTGGCTGACTCTTAACAGCGCTCTGAAATGGCCTAGCAAGCCACTCAGTTGTAACAAACTGCTACGAAAAACAAATACTAAGAATAAAACCAGATGGACCACCTGGCATCGACCACGACAACGGCACACCCAACCCAGTCAACCCTGCAAAGTCCTCCTCACTAACGTCTGGAGACTTGTGCCAAAATTGGGAGCGCTGTCCCACAGACTAGTCAAGCAACAGCCTGACATAGTCATACTCACAGAATCATACCTTTCAGCCAACGTCCCAGACTCCTCCATCACCATCCCTGGGTATGGCCTGTCACACCGGCATGACAGACCCACCACAGTGGTATACAGTCGGAGAGAGTGGCCCCGGAAGTCCTCAACATTGATTCCGGACCCCATGAAGTCTCATGGCTTCAGGTCAAGCATGGGCAAGGAATCCTCCTGCTGATTACCACCTACCGCCCTCCCTCAGCTGATGAATTAGACTCCTCCAGGTTGAATATCACTTGGAAGAAGCACTGAGGGCAGCAACGGCACAGAATGTCCTCTGGGTGGGGGACTTCAATGTCCATCACCAAGAGTGGCTCGGTAGCACCACTACTGACTGAGCTGGCCGAGTCCTGAAGGACATAGCTGCCAGACTGGGCCTGTGGCAGGTGGCGAGAACCAAAACGAGGAGAAAAATCTACTTGACCTCATCCTCACCAATCTACCTGTCACAGATTCATCTGTCCATGACAGCATTGGTAGCAGTGACCACCGCATAGTCCTTGCAGAGACGAAGTCCCGTCTTCACACTGAGGACGCCCTCCATCAAGTTGTGTGGCACTACCACCGTGCTAAACGGGATAAGATTCAGAACAAATCTAGCAGCTCAAAATTGGGCATCCATGAGGCGCTGTGGGCCATCAGCAGCAGCAGAATTGTATTCCGCCACAATCTGTAACCTCATGGCCCAGCATATCCCTCACTCTACCATTACCATCAAGCCAGGGGACCAACCCTGGTTCAATGAGGAGTGCAGAAGAGCATGCCAGGAGCAGCACCAGGCGTACCTAAAAATGAAATGCCAACCTGGGGAAGCTGCAACACAGGACTACAGGCATGCTAAACAGCGGAAGCAGCATGCTATAGACAGAGCTAAGCGATCCAATCAGATCAGAGCTCTGCAGTCCTGCCACATCCAGTCGTGAATGGTGGTGGACAATTAAACAACTAACGGGAGGAGGCGGCTCCATGAATATCCCCATCCTCAATGATGACGGAGCCCAGTACGCGAGTGCAAAAGACAAGGCTGAAGCATTTGCAATCATTTTCAGCCCAGAAGTGCCGAGTGGATGATCCATATCGATCTCCTCCTGAGGTCTCCACCATCACAGAAGTCAGTCTTCAACCAATTCTATTCACTCCACGTGATAGCAAGAAACGGCTGAGTGCACTAGATACAGCTGTCGTGCTGAAGACTTGTGCTCCAGACTAGCTGCGCCTCTAGCCAAGCTGTTCCAGTACAGCTACAACACTGGCATCTACCCGACAATGTGGAAAACTGCCCAGGTATGTCCTGTCCACAAAAAGCAAGACAAATCCAATCTGGCCAATTACCGCCCCATCAGTCTTCTCTTAATCATCAGCAAAGTGATGGAAGGTGTTGTCGACAGCGCTATTAAGTGGCACTTACTCACCTCGTAAAATTGAAGTCAATGGGAATCAGGGGGAAAACTCTCCACTGGCTGGAGTCATACCTAGCACAAAGGAAGATGGTTGTGGTTGTTGGAGGTCAATCATCTCAGCCCCAGGACATCGCTGCAGGAGTTCCTCAGGGCAGTGTCCTAGGCCCAACTATCTTCAGCTGCTTCATCAATGATCTTCCCTCCATCATAAGGTCAGAAGTGGGGAAGTTCACTGATGAATGCACAGTGTTCAGTTCCATTCACAACTCCTCAGATAATGAAGCAGTCCAGCAAGACCTGAACGACATTCAGGCTTGGGCTGATAAGGGGTAAGTAACATTCGCGCCACACAAGTGCCAGGCAATGACTAAATCCAACAAGCGAGAGTCTAACCACCGCCCCTTTAACATTCAACAGAATTACTATTGCCGAATCCCCCATCAACATCCTGGGGGCCACCATTGACCAGAAACTTAACTGGACCAGCCACATAAATACTGTGGCTACAAGAGCAGGTCAGAGGCTGGGTATTCTGTGGCGACCATCTCACCTCCTGACTCCCCAAAGCCTTTCCACCATCTACAAGGCACAAGTCAGGAGTGTGATGGAATACTCTCCACTTGCCTGGATGAGTACAGCTCCAACAACACTCAAGAAGCTCGACACCAGCCAGGAGAAAGCAGCCCGCTTGATTGGCACCCCATCCACCACCTTAAACATTCACTCCCTCCACTACTGGTGCACCACGGCTGCAGTCTACAAGATGCATTGCAACAACTCGACAAGGCTTCTTCGACAGCACCGCCCAAACCCGCGACCTCTACCACTTAGAAGGACAAGGGCAGCAGGCGCATGGGAACACCAGCACTTGCAAGTTCCCCTCCAAGTCACACACCATCCTGACTTGGAAATATATTGCCATTCCTTCATCGTCGCTGGAGCTCCCTCCCTAACAGCACTGTGGGAGTACCTTCACCACACGGACTGCAGCCGTTCAAGAAGGCAGCTCACCACCACCTCCTCCTCAAATGCAATTAGGGATGGGCAAAAAATGATGGCCTTGCCTGTGACGCCCACATCCCAGGAACGAATTAAAAAAAATTATTTTACAGATACATCACCATGCTCAGCTTGCTGAATACACTTAAAGAACATGAAGCAAGCACAACATCCTATATTTTCCCTTAATATGACACTGTTTTTGGCTGTTTCATATCTGAGATCTTGTCTGGTTTCAACTTCAAGTCCAGACCAGATTGAAATGTCTCCTCTAGCTGTAAAGGTCCATTGCAAAATGAGTTTACACAGCTTCAATCATATTCCTAATTTATGAGTTCACCACACAAAATTGCCAATAATTCAGCACTGTTTAGCAATCACATGCAAAGAAACCAAAAAACGGAAATGTCCAACTGGTACAATACAGGGTGCTATTTGAGACTGGTCAAGCCACACTGGGGCAAATTTTCATCTTCACCGCAAGGGTGATAATCTGGCGGAGCTCAGAATAATAGGATAAGAATTGGGTGGGTTCTCTAATGGACGGGTGATCGTTCCACTAGAGTACTGCTTGTGCAGTGAAAACAAAAATTTACCTAATTGTTTCTGCATACAGGATGGTTTAAACTTGCAATCAATCCATGATATACATAACCCGAGAGTACTTAATATAGACATGAATGCAAAACTTGAAAAATGTCTCCATCTCTATAAGCACAGTACATATCTTTCTAAAAAAAATAACAGCACTCATTGGCTTAATATTGTACATTCAAATCTAAACTTGCTGATCTCACTAAAGCACCTCCCTCTATTGTTCCATTCTGTCTTGCCATTATGACCAATATCAAGTTTTATCTTCACCAGGACCATCAAATCCTGCTCCTATGGTCATGACGCATCTCTATCTTCTTAAGATGCGTGCCTCCAAATTTATTTCTACACTGTCTCTCATCTCTGTTACCCCCTTCTGCTCTTTAGAAACTGCTAAGAAAGGTGATCCCCTTACCTTTCCAATAACTGCCCCATTGCCCTTGCATTCTCTTCTTCTTGGCCGTACCTTCTAAAATTACAGAAGCTGCTGTTAATTCTCAAATTATCCACCAACTTAAAAGTTCTGGACTAATCCACCATCTCGAATATGGTTTTCACCTTGGCTGGCCCACTTGTTGCTGATGTTACACACCTCTGAAACTCAACTCTTTCACACTTTGGTGAACTGTTTCTCATTGTCTTGGATACCATGACAACTTCTTAAAGTCCAACACTCCTAAAAAAACATCATATGTTCTCCTACCGAAACTATGCTCATGGCAGTTAGTTTCCTCTCAAATTGTTCCATCTGTACTATAGCCGAATACATATTCTCTGACCTATATTCCATCTTGATATTAATGACCTATTCCACTAACCACCAGCCCTATTCACTCTTTTCTCGATGACTCCAGCTACAATGAATTGATAACAGTAGGGCAATTTGAATGATTTGACATGCAGTCGTCATTCAATGCGCCCATACTCAGTTACCAAGTACAGCGCAGATATAATCCACCAATAATTGCAATTGGCTGAACTTAAAAGATATACTGTCAATCCGAATGCCTTACGTGGTCTGACACAACAATCAAAATATCAAACCTGATCTCATCATTCCAGTGAAATTTTTTACGTGGTCCCACAATTCTTCTTCCCATCTTGTCTTCATCATCGTCATCATCAGAGAACATTCTCTCCTTTTGGTCCTTATCTTCTCCCATCATCCTGCAGATCCAAAATTTGAAATAAACTGAAAATTCACCAACTGATCAATAAGAATCAACAATTCATCAGGAATAGTAGAACCCAATAATTGGTTGACAATGCTCATTAGTGCATTGATGCTACCAATGCTTTCTATAAACCTATGAATGAATAGCCATGTTGATCAGTAACTATATCATTTTTATAACTACATGAAAAGGGGTTTATTAGCCTATTCTGAACAAAACTATTTATGTCACAGAAATATGTTGTAGGAACAGATTAGAAATAAAGCTTTAATTACTTGCAGGATTACAAGGACAGTAACAAAATGCAAACATTGAAATGTCTAATGTTATGTTAAAACAAGTGCTTTTTATTTTAAATTTGGTTTTTTAGTAAAGAACAAAAGTATGTTCATAATTTGAGGCATAGTTTGCAAGTCATTCATTCATTTCACGGTTTTACTTACTATTGCTCAACACTGTCTATTTCTTTAATTTCTTCAATTCATCATTAAGGGATTGATATAAACTTTCTGAGGTACATAGTTAGCAAGTAAATGACAAAATCATTTGCTTGATTTAGCCCGAGAACAGACTGGGTGCACGCAAAGACAAATTCTTAACAATTAAAACAATTAAATTTGTTTTAAGTATATTTTCTCCCTTTTCCTCATCTTTCTCCATGCCATTCACTATCCCAGCACAGAAGGCTTTCTGCTAACGATGCTTTGTTGCTGGAAGGTACACGAGGGGGCCTGGAGTGACTAATCTTCTCACTATGGGGAACCACCCGACATCTACTCACTGCCTTCCAAGGGTTAAACTGGTTGGTCATCATGTGGAATGTCATTATCATGAAGACACATTTTAGCATTCCATGGGACTATGACACATCACTGCACTGCCCTTCCAAATTTTCTTACATTAAAATGTGCAGATCATTTCTGCAATTTTCCACCCTATTTTGAACGTACATTGTGTTGCTACCCTTGTAATGTTACATAGCCAATGTTCTTTAATGCTAACAAATATCAAACCTGTGCAGCCACTTCACTTGAAGCATCACTGGATGTTTTTCCATAAAGAGAGTATGTTTTATAGATTAAACTGGCTAAGTGAGAGGCAGAGAATATTACAAACTGATCTGGTTTACTGCTACATTATTGGTTTTGGGTCTGCATGCTTATTCTTGGTTGCACCGTAAAACAATTCAGTATTACGTACACAATTGTAATTCATGCACACCATTGTTTATTGTATATACAACGGTAAAACGGTTGACAATTTCAGCTGTGGCTAGTGTGTGGCACAAGGAGACCCAATAGAAGAAAGGAAGAGGAGAAAAATAATGTAAAAAAGACCATTTCAGCCTCAGTATAAAAGACAACATCAGCCTATATAAATTGAGATTTGTCAATCAATTAATCACTAAAAGCTAGTAGATAGGTACAAAAAATAATTTAAATGGCTAATGGAATGTAAGCCTTTATCCTAAGGGGGCGAGAATACAAAGGGGTTGAAGTTATATATAGCTCTGGTTAGATCCCATTTAGAGTACTACATTCAGTTCTGGGCACCGCACATCAGGAAGGATACATTGGCCTTGGAGGGGGTGCAGCAGAGATTCACCAGAATGATACCTGGGTTAAAATATGAGGACAGGTTGCATAGACTAGGCTTGTATTCCCTTGAGTATAGAGGATTAATGGGTGATCTAATTGAGGTGTTTAAGATGATCAAAGGAGTTGATAGGGTAAATAGAGAGAAACTATTTCCTCTGGTGGGGGAGTTCAGTACAAGGGGGCATAACCTTAAAATTAGAGCTAGGCCGTTTAGGGGTGATGTCAGGAAGCACTTCTTCACACAAAGGGTAGTGGAAATCTGGAACTCTCCCCGCCTCCCAAAAAAACTGTTGAGGCTAGGTCAACTGAAAATTTCAAACCCGAGATTTTTGTTAGGCAAGGATATTAAGGGGTATGGAACTAAGGCAGGCAGGCAGGAGTTAAGATACAGATCAGTAATGATCTAACTGAATGGTGGAACAGGCTCGAGGGAGGGGCTGAATGGCCAACTCCTGTTCCTGTGTTCAAGAATTGGCTTTCAATGCAAGTGCAAACCACTGTCTTGCTATATAAGCACATACTTGGCAATTTTAGCTTGGCTATGAGCCTGGCAGTCATCCTGATACTTTGCCATCTGATTTGGCATTGCTCTCCCAATTGCTTCTTTAAGTTTCTGTATAGGTTCCTTCAGCCGGCCATCCTATGAGAAAACAAATCAAAACAAAATGCATTTTTCTTCTTTACTAAATTTGAGCACTTATCAATAAGGCCTGAGCAATAGAATGGATTTAGAAAGAAAATATGGCAATCCAAAATGTAATTTCTGATGAAACCGATCAAATTAATTAGGTACAACTGAGGCTAAGCTATCTGAATGGCCCCAACTGGAATATTAAACACAAGGTTTTAAATATTTAAAGTGATGTAATCAGACACTGGATTCTGGTGCAGCTTATTTATAGAATAAATATTTTATGAACACGTAACAAAAGGAAACATATATGAAACAATACAAACAGGACTTATTTAAAAAATAGTTTCACGTAGAATCGTTATAATTCATTTGATATTTATTATACACACTGAAACCTATATAAATGCTCACCTGCATTAAGCATTCACCTGTCTTTACCAACCATTTCGCCCCAGTCTGTAATAATGTTTTAAGAGGACAAAAAATAATTAGTTGCTAACAGAACACCCACATCAGAATTAGGGGAGTATAGCAATCGTCCCCCAACTCTTTCACCTCATCCAAAAAATATTTTACAAAGAAAGCAATATAGGAGCTAAAGCAGGATATATGCTGGTCATGTATGTTGAACCAGATCTTACCTTGAAACAATTATAAGTTGTCGATTTGACATGGTTTTATGCTGGCAGATCGTGTTTCATGAATTCAAGAGTTTACTCAATTCAAAACTGCTTAATTCAAATTATATAATTCAAAACATTAAAGCACAAAAATCCTACTTTCCAGTTACTTACATTGCTTAATTCAAATTACTGGATAATTCCATCTTTTAAGCATAAAATTCACCTTTGAATTATAAGACTGTAAAAATGAAACGTGCATGATCTTATCTCCCCGTGATCAATTTTTAAGGGTGGCACAATTAAACAAACCCAACATGAATAAAATGCTTTTACAAATTAAACAATAGAGGAAATTGTTATATTAATAACTTACCCAAATTCAACATAAAACATTTAGGAAGAATTTTGTGTTACTTTATAGAAACAATTTTGAAGAATATACAAAAATAAGTATCAATGTGTTATAAACAATAAAAGACATTAATATTTGAAGTGACATGATGACTTCATTGTTTTCCTGGAAAACAACATTTGCTATAGAACATTTATTTTATCAAAATGAACCAAATCTGATCACTTATCTCACTGTTGTTTGTGGAGCCTTCCTGTGTGCGTTGTCTGCAGGGGTCACCTACATAACAACAGCAACTATACTTCAAAAGTAATTCATTGGCTGTGAAGCACTTTGGGACATTGAGGTTGTGAAAGTTGCTATGTAAATGCAAGTTCCTTCTTTCTAGTTTTTTCCCCAAAATGCTTCCTACACAATCATTTTTGGAGTACCGTAACTAGTATATAGGTAAATGTGGCTGCAATGAAATGGATGACCAGTTTTTTGATGTTGGTTGAGGAGGAATGTTGGCCAGGATATTAGCCAGAGTCCCTGGTCTTTAACATACATCTAAAAAAATAGACAAGGCCTCTGTTTAACCACTCATCCGAAGGAAGGCTCTTTCATCAACCTAGCACTCCCATGGTACTCACTGGAGTGATAGCCCAGCTTAGGTGCTCAGGGCCTCATGCGGGGCTTGAACCCAAAACATTTTGCTTCAGAGGCAAGAGTTCTAATAAATGAGCAAAGCTGATGCACATCAAATGTGCTGGAAAGAACAATGGAGAGCACCAGGCAAAGAGCTCAGAGTGCAGCTCCCACGGTCTCTGCTAAATCGATACAAGGAATGGCAAATCAAAATGAACCTGCAAAGTGCTGCTCAGTACCCAAAACTCCTTCACACAACGTTGAATCTCTCCAGAAGTCTCTCCCTCTCTCTCTCAGAATGCGTAGTTCAAAAATGCCACCAACAATAAAAGACAGGAAGAGGCCCCCTTTAAATAGCGCCCCCCCCCAGCCCCACAGCGATTGATAGCGTTCCAGTCTTCTGGTCGTTGGAAGCGCCAGGCGGTAAGGCAGGGGGCGCCACTCAATTTCCGCTACGGGGCGCCCCAAGGGCGTTGCACCATGGAATGACGTCACAATCTGCGCGCGCAGGTGGTCGCAGCGGTAAGTTTTAGCGCCGCCGCACAATCTCAAGTTAAGTTCTCGAGCGGCGCAAACATCGCTGCGCCCGGGCGTTAGCGGCTTTGCGCCCCATTAGCGCCCTCTTAAGGCGCTAACGGGTGGCGCAACCAAGTGAATTTTTACCCCTTAGTGTTACCTATCCACGAATGCTCAGTTTGTCTGGTTTTCTCTCCTACTCTTTTCAACTTTATAATGTCCTGAACTTTATGGCCCTTCATCTAGGTTTCTCAATCCAACATGAAAGTAGTTTCATGCAGTCTTCAATCAACAGCCTTTTAGCTCTAATTCGAGATATGATTAGCAATGGTTACATTGCAATGAGATACAGCATAACAACCATAAAACAAAGTAGAGAGTGAGTGGTAGGTTGTAATTTAATCTTGGGATATGCGTAACATTTTAAAACTATTGGAACTTTTCTCTGATGGATATATATGATGTTGTCTAAAGGTTCTAGAATAAAATACAGCCTTACTGCCTACTCTGAACCATCCATAATTTTCACATGTATACTGCTGAAAAAACAGATGTGACTTATGTATTGTAGTGTACAGCGTTGTGGTATTGAGATACCCAAAAGTGGGAGTAATGGCTAGGAGAAGAAATGAAACAGCAAAATAAGATTTAGCTCACTGGTAGCTTTCCAGAAGGTAGGAAAAACACTTTGCATCAGAATTACCCTTGGATGAGAAGAGATTAGCATTTTAAAAAATGTATAAAAGAGGCCATGCGTTGATGTAATTTGTTACATTATTACAAATTTTACTGAGAAATCCGATTGGAAATAAAATAAGTATATCACACTGATAAAGTAATATTACAAACTGATTTGATTACATACATATAACAAACCTGTCCATTAATATATTCCTATAAAAAAAATTTTTTAGTTCAAAACTTACTACAAAAATTACAAACAGAATGTGGTCATCCACAGCTGATTGATAGAATAAATATCTCCACTATGTGACTGACTATTGCTGTCTCATGATTTGATCCCTCAGTGGTACCAAGAATCTTGATGGATTAATATGAAGCCTTAACTGTTGCCACTTGGCCTTTCTGCAATGTAAAACACAGAACTTTCTCTGAGACAGAACAAAAGTTCTGCTACCGTCATGCTGACCACGCTCCCAATAGTGTGCAATTAGCAGTTCCTTGGCTCATGGTGGTTTATCACACATACATAGATAAGCCTGGACAGTCTTGTGTTTGCAGGTAGTCTGGAGGACGAGTTCATGGAATGCATTCAGGACAGTGTCCTAGAATAATAGGTCATGGAACCAACCAGGGAACAGGCTATTTTAGATCTTGTATTGTGTAATGAGACAGGGTTAATTAGCATTCTCATAGCAAAGGATCCTCTGGGGCAGAGTGATCATAATATGATAGAATTTTACATTAATTTTGAGAGTGACTTGCCTAAGTCCGAAACTAGAGTCTTAAACTTAAATAAAGCCAATTACATAGGTACGAGGGGCGAGTTAGCGAAGGTAGATTGGAAGAATAGATTAAAGGGTTTGGCGGTAGATAAGCAGTGGCTAGCATTTAGAGAAATATTTCATAATTCTCAACAAAAATATATTCCATTGAGAAACAAAAACTCCACGGGAAAAGTGATCCAACCGTGGCTAACTAAAGAAGTTAAGGATAGCATTAGATTGAAAGAAGAAGCTTATAATGTTGCAAAGAATAATAGTAAGCCTGAGGATTGGGAGAGTTTCAGAAACCAGCAAAGGTTGACCAAAAAACTGATAAAAAGGGAAAAAATAGAATATGAGAGAAAACTAGCAAGAAATATAAAAGCAGATTGTAAGAGCTTCTACAAGTATGTAAAAAGGAAAAGAGTAGCAAAAGTAAACGTTGTTCCCTTAGAGGCTGAGACAGGAGAAATTATTATGGGGAATAAGGAAATGGCAGAAACGTTGAACAAATATTTTGTATCTGTCTTCACAGTAGAAGACACAAAAAGCTTACCAAAAATGGTGAGGAACCAAGGGTCTAATGAGGGTGAGGAACTTAACATAATTAATATAAATAGAGAAAAAGTACTGGAGAAACTAATGGGACTAAAAGCCGACAAATCCCCTGGACCTGACAGCCTACATCCTAGGGTTCTAAAAGAGGTGGCTGAAGAGATAGTGGATGCATTGGTTTTGATCTTCCAAAATTCCCTAGATTCTGGAGAGGTCCCAGCGGATTGGAAGGTCGCAAATGTAACACCGATATTCAAGAAAGGAGGGAGAGAAAAAACAGGGAACTACAGGCCAGTTTGCCTGACATCAGTCGTCGGGAAAATGTTGGAATCCATTGTTAAGGAAGTGGTATCAAGTCACTTAGAAAATCATAACATGATTAGGCAGAGTCAACATGGTTTTATGAAAGGGAAATCATGTTTGACAAATTTATTAGAGTTTTTTGAGGATGTAACTAGCAGGGTAGATAAAGGGGAACCAGTGGATGTAGTATATTTGGATTTCCAGAAGGCAAAGCTGCCACATAAAAGGTTATTACACAAGATTAGGGCTCATGGGGTTGGGGGTAATATAGCAGCATGGAGAGAGGATTGGTTAATGGACAGAAAACAGAGTAGGGATAAATGGATCTCTTTCTCGTTGGCAGGCTGTAACTAGTGGGGTGCCGCAAGGATCAGGGTTGGGGCCTCAGCTATTTACAATCTATATTAATGACCTAGATGAAGGGACTGAGTGTAATGTATCCAAGTTTGCTGATGATACAAAGTTAGGTGGGACAGTAAGCTGTGAGGAGAACACAAAGAGTCTGCAAAGGGATATAGATAGATTAAGTGTGTGGGCAGTAAGGTTACAGATGGAGTATAATTTAGGGAAATGTGAGGTTATTCACTTTGGTAGGAAGAATAGGAAAACAGAATATTTTTTAAATGGTGAGAAACTTTCAAATGTTGGTGTTGAGAGAGATTTGGGTGTCCTCGTGCAAGAAACACAGAAAGCTAGCATGCAGGTACAGCAAGCAATAAGGAAGGCAAATGGCATGTTGGCCTTTATTGCAAGGGGGTTGGAGTATAGGAGTAAGGAAGTCTTGCTACAATTGTACAGGGCCTTGGTGAGACCACACCTGGAGTACTGTGCACAGTTCTGGTCTCCTTATCTAAGGAAGGATATACTTGCCTTGGAGGCGGTGCAGCAAAGGTTCACTAGATTGATTCCTGGGATGAGAGGGCTGTCCTGTGATGAAAGATTGTGTAGAATGGGCCTATGCTCTCTGGAGTTTAGAAGAATGAGAGGTGATCTCATTGAAACATACAAGATTCTGAAGGGGATTGACAGGGTAGATGTTGAGAGGTTGTTTCCCCTGGCTGGAGTGTCTAGAACTAGGGAGCATAGTCTCAGGATAAGGGATAGGCCATTTAAGACTGAGATGAAGAGGAATTTCTTCACTCAATGGCTGTGAATCTTTGGAATTCTCTGCCCCAGAGGGTGGTGAATGCTGAGTCTTTGAGTATATTCAAGGCTGAGATAGATAGATTTTTGGATTCTAGGGGAATCAAGAGATATGGAGATCGGGTGGGAAAGTGGAGTTGAGGTCGATGATCAGCCATGATCTTACTGAATGGCGGAGCAGGCTCGAGGGGCCGTATGGCCTACTCCTGCCCTTACTTCTTATGTTCTTATGCACAGTCCATAGCTGTGTCTTTAATCTTTCACAATGACCAAATAAACAGTTAATTGTTGTTCACTGCTGAAAGGTTATCAAACAATTACTACTGTGCATTTTGAAAAACAAATGCTTGATATGCAAAATGTGTCAATTGGTTCTATAAAAAGAAAAGAGCAACAGAATCAAGCTGTAAAAGGTGATGTATTAGTTGCTTGCTCCTGCACATAACTCTGGGCAGCAACTTGTATACTGCATTTTAAGCTACATTCAAGATTCAACATGAAAGATCTGAATGTTTCACAATACAACATTGGGGCTCACCTAAATTGAGGTAAAATGTGTAACCTGCAATTAACAATTTTTAAAGAAATTTAACTCAGATAGTTAAATTTTGACAAGGAAGCAAACAGTTAGCCCAGAATTTGCAATGAGCATAATGGTGAGGCTATCAGCGTCCCCGTTATAATGGAATCTGACAGCAACTTCTGGAGTATGCACATGCACAGTTAAACGCAGAGATCCAGAAGTTGCCATCAGAGATACCCTGCACCTCCACAGGGTGCATTGTTGCAGTCCTTGTCGATAGACTGTTTTGAAATGACTGCAACGGCATGAACTTGCTGTACTTGCACACTAGTTCTGCACTAAAAATGGCTGAAAAAGTTAGGGCTGGTGCATTCAGGAGTAAGTGAGTTTTTAATGGCGTGATAAAGTAATAATTACTGCTGAACAACCTCTCTGGCCCTGAAAGATTAATTTTAAAAGCGTGGAGTCTCATTCCCTCAGAAGAAAATTAAAAAAGAAATTATTTCCTGTCTGTGACTTTTATCACTCTTCCTTAATCCCATCTATATTTCCCAATCTTTATTTTGCTTTCTGTACATCATTTAAATCTAATTTATATTTCCTGCTTTATACTTTCTGGTTTGGACTCCACGGGCTGGATTTTCATTGACCCGTGGAGGTGGGTTAAAATTGTGAAAATTGGCGGGCGGGCACAAGCCCGCCTCCACGCAATTTTCATTAAATCGTGTCTGCTGGTCCCGACTCCGTCCCGCCTCTAAGAGGCGGGATAGGCTGTTAAGGCCCTTAACAAGCACTAAATTGCCTCTATAATGCCATTTTGAAAGGCTTTTGTGATTTTAACCCTTTTTCTACGTGAAGCACGCCTGTTCTGAACCACGAATGTGAAACCTGGCGGGAGCACATTTGGCTGGCTGGCTGATCTGGGAGTGGTGGTGCAAAAATATCTGGGAGCAGACTTAGGGCTGCTGCTGCTCATTTTGCATCCAGGTCCTCTCACAGCAAAGGCCAGGCAGTCTTTGCAGACCTTCAATGCAGCAGCAATGATGACATCATCAGAGGCGACTTTCAGACTGAAAACACTAATTGGGTCATGGGTTCCCACATGCTGGAACTCAATTGCCCAATTAGGTGAAAATCGCATCAATCTCCCATATCCAATTGCAGTTGGGTGGATAACACGAAAAGTGGATGACACAACCCCAACCCGCCCCAGTATCAAAATCCAGCCCCACGTGTCTCAGTGAGGATTCTTCAATCTAATTGGATGAAGAGCCTCAGTATTGCTTGTCCTGTTCACAGATGCCACAGATCCCCTATAGGGGGCGCCGCGCTGGAACAGACGCCAGATTAGGGAAAATCTCCGCTGACAAACCCGAGAAAAGTCCGTGAGCAGTTGTCAGCGAGGTTAACGCCGAGTGCCGTTCCT
This sequence comes from Squalus acanthias, assembly GCA_030390025.1. NCBI lineage: Eukaryota > Metazoa > Chordata > Chondrichthyes > Squaliformes > Squalidae > Squalus > Squalus acanthias. The sequence goes on along the minus strand of CM059442.1, from coordinate 36,668,195 downwards.
TCGCCACTGAGAGCAAAATCCGGGACACTATCTTAGAAACTTCAGCCAAAAATATACTCTTATGCTGTGCTAAAAAAAAATCTTCTAATATCTGCCCCCCCCCCCCCAACCTCTAACTTCAGCCACATTTCCCCTTGCAGAACATTCATACCATATATTTATTCTCAGAACAGTAGTAACTTACAGCTACAAATCTGTGTTTGTGTTTCTAGTTTACAATTACTTTTGATCAGCCAGTTAGAAATTCAAATATGTTTTCCCAATGTAGAGTGTACTCTCTCCCTGTAGAAGCACACCCCACTTAGCTAAGCCCAGACAGCATAGGTGCAGGTTGGCAACATCCAAGAATTAAGCACCCCCAAGTGTGCACAATGGCTAAAACCATAGAGGGTACTGGCACAGCGCACTGGTAAATTTATCGATGCTTGCTTAGCCAGGACCATCCTATCCATTATTGCACTAGCTTGCAGTATTATGGGAAGCAGAGTTGGAAGAATCCCAGACCCAGCAACAGGTTAATGAGCCAGCCTGGCTGTCTCATCAACAGTGCCCTGAATTGCTGAAGACTAGCCTGGCTCAGGTATCCAAGTACTGAATTTGTCATGAGAGTTGACTTGGTTCCAATCTTTCACCCTGGTGAGTCATCATGAAGCCAATACTACCCCAAAGGGGCTCGGCTTCTACTCTCCCCGGGAGGATAGTTTGTTTACCTCTACTTTTTATTCTACAAATAATGATTCTAATGCAAAATACCAGTAACAAAGCATTTACATAGTACCATATCACATCAAAGTGCTTCAATCAATAAATTATTCTGTGAAATGCAGTGGCTTAATGTAGGAAAACATATTAGCAAATCTGTACCAACAGCATCCCACCAACAGCAATGAGATAAATGACCTGTCAATCTTTTTTTTTAAAGGCAGTATTGGTGGAGAGAAGAATATAAGTCAGAATACTGGGAGAATCCTACTCTTCTTCAAGAGGATCTTTAACACCCACGTGAACCACCAAATTAATAGTCCGGGCCTCACTTTAACCATTCACACGACAGTGACTGCTGCCAACGAAGCGGAAGCTGCGCAGAAGCATTCTGTGCAGAAATGTTAACGTTAACCAATTCAACTTTTAATTTTTATTTTCTTCAGTTCGGCAGCAACTATCTCTTTTCCCCACCCCCTCCCCTCCTTTCTCTCTCAAATTTGTGGGAAGTCCGGTGGGAACAATCAAAAAAACACTGGAACTGCACATGCGCAACTACTTTATTTCGTTGGCAGCAGTCGTGTCCTTCATACAATGTAACACTGGAGTGTCAGCCTTGATTATGAGGTCAAACCCTTCTATAAGGCACCAACAAACAATCAACCTTCTATTACCCAACTAATTTTAATGTAAGTTTTCCGGCAAGTCTTGGGAGATCAATAGGTTAATTTGATAACCAAGGAGCACAGCAGCAGCATTTATTAGATTACAAACTAGTCTTGCCCTGATAAATATTGCAGTAAACTGTGCCATCCTTACACGTGATATGGGCAAGCAAAATAATGAAGACACAGGAATATGCTTCCAGGAATTGGCAGGGATGGGAGATCACGTTGCATGACATATGCTAGTGAAGACTGTACCCTGCGATATGTTGGGGAAAGATGGTCATATGCTAACCGTACAACGTTTGGGGATGGAAGTTGCTCATTGCCGTAAAACATATAACCAGCAAATGTTTATCAAAAAATTATTAAACTACTGAGCAGTAGTACATTTTTCAAAATTTAAAGATCTGCTTCTGAACCTCTATCAAAAATGCACTTCATTCATAAATAATTGAAACATTTTAGATGAAATATAAATCCTTCTAAGCTTTAGTCTTAAAAATAAAATACAGGGATCCCTCCGCAACCGCGGGTTTGCCATACGCGGATTTCACATATACACGGTTTCCACTCTGCGACAAATTTTTTCAACCGTGGCAGTGAAATTCGCGTATCCGCAGTTTTTAATTTAGGAACAAGGTAAAAAAACATGATTTTTATGCTATTTATATGCTTTTTATATTCTTTTTTATTGTGTTTATAGTGAATTTGCCAACCGCGGTTTTACTAACCACGGGGGTTTTCAGGGACGTATCCCCCCGCGGTTGGGGAGGGATTCCTGTACTCCATATGTAAATTATTTTTCCAGCAAAACAAACTCTTGGTAACAATACCCGTGAACTACTATAATAGTACAGGAAACTCTTTATTAACCAGCACCCAAATATCTGGAAATCTCTCTTAACCGGCAAAATTCTTGAGTAGGTAACCGGGGTTTTCCTTCATCTCTCGTTTAAAATTAACTTTAAAAAAAACCCCGAGGCGTTTGCCTTGTATCGGAGCGTGTAGATTGGGAGGGGAATGTGCAGCCCGGGTAGGCAGCGGACACGACAGATGGTCAGCTGGCGGTCCCCGGGGAGACGGAGCTCCGAATGCAGGCGCATGTCAATGTGTACGGGGCTCTCGTACGTTGGGAGATATAACTCTCCGTTATCCGGACTTTTTGATTAACCGGCACCACGCCGGTCCCGTCGGTGCCGGTTAATAAAGAGTTTCCTGTAGATTGTACACTCAAATTTACAGCCAATAACTAAAACTAGTAATAGAAAATACTTATATATAAAAAAGTATAATTTTTAGACATGGTTATATAATGAACTTGGTTGTAATTATACACCTTTAGTCTATCACAGCTTCTTAAAATATGATGCAACAACTTTTCTATAAACACAATTGTCTTGAGGTTAGGAAAACCAGAGTTATAGATGCACAAATGGATTTTATATCTCTATTACTAACTCGTGTCAGTTACCTGCTCATTCATGTGTAGTTTCTTTGCCCTTTTGACCAGTGTGTCCTTACTACATGGTAAGAAGGATGCCAGGTGTGCATAAATCCCAGAGCGAGCCTGACTATTCAATTCACGGGATTGTAGCTCAATACTGAAAGCACAAACACATCACAAATAGATTCAGAGTGCACAGCAAGAGTCTTCTCAATGGAGCATCTTATGATTGAAACCAAAAGCACCCAAATTCCTTCTCTAATAAAACCTCCCATTTATGCTACCATACTACATATAACCATTCTGAGATAATTTCATTTTAAGCACGGTAGTTCAAATAGCACCAAGGTAGAGACTGTGAAAACCTACCTGCTTATTCTCTCAAACTATTATTCCTCCCCCTTATCTAAGGAAGGATATACTTGCCTTGGAGGCGGTGCAATGAAAGTTCACTAGATTGATTCCTGGGATAAGAGGGCTGTCCTATGATGAGAGATTATGTAGAATGGGCCTATACTCTCTGGAGTTTGGAAGAATGAGAGGTGATCTCATTTAAACATACAAGATTCTGAAGGGGATTGACAGGGTAGATGTTGAGAGGTTGTTTCCCCTGGCTGGAGTGTCTAGAACTAGGGGGCATAGTCTCAGGAGGGGTAGGCCATTTAAGACCGAGATGAGGAGGAATTTCTTCACTCAGAGGGTTGTGAATCTTTGGAATTCTCTTCTCCACAAGGGTGTGGATGCCGAGTCCTTGAGTATATTCAAGGCTGAGATAGATTGATTTTTGGACTCCAGGGGAATCAAGGGATATAGAGATCAGGCAGGAAAGTGGAGTTGAGGTCGATGATCAGCCATGATCTTATTGAATGGCGGAGCAGGCTCGAGGGGCCGTATGGCCTACTCCTGCTCCTATTTCTTATGTTCTTATGTTCCAAGTACTTGGATGGCAAGAAACTAGTTTTGCCATCCCATCATTATTTGCATCATGAAACACGTGGAAGTAATAATATGGGTGAAACATTATTGTGCTCTGTTGACACCATTTCTTTAAGTAGTGTGAGGAATGTGGTATGACAGCAGAAACACAAGGGTAAATTGTACAAATTAGCACTCCTGGCACAGAGTTTCACATGATGGCAATGCGTATCGAGAATTCAGGCGGAGAGAGTAGCTGGCCCTGCACAATTCTCCACCACTAAAATGAATTGACAGAAAATTGGACGGAGCATGCCGACCTTCACACCCACATTCCCGATATGCACTCCTGGTGCACGAAGCTCTGTGCTAGTTCACAACATTTATCTCATGGTATAATAGGGTTAATTTGAAAAGATTTTTTTTTTTTTAAAATAAATTGTATACATCTAGATAACTTAGCCTGGTAGTAGGGGTATAAAATTATTGGATAGTTTTGGTTTGTGCATCTAATCAAACAGTGAAAAACAGTCTAAATGTTTGGCTGGATACTTTGAGTACTTAAAAGATATTTTGACATGTCAGCTTTTATTCAGTAGTCATTCCGACTGGTCTGACCACACACATATTCAAACTCAATATATGACAACTAGATCTTCTAGACCGGGCACAATATAAACACTTGCCATTTATTGTTTAAAGTTAAAACTGTGTTTTCTTTTTAGAAAATGCTAATTTCTAAACTTTTACAATGATTAATTCAAAACTCTCAGCAGGTTCTTATAAGGCTCAAGTTAAGCAATACTTTAAAATAATACAAAATCTTCAAATCGTCCATTCAGTTTAAATGTTTTGCTCCACTAAATTCAATTTGCACAAGAACTATTTTTTAACTTCATTTCTACAGATGGGAAACTTAATTACATGGAATTTGCAGCACAGGCCATTTGGTCCAAAATCGGTGAATATGCCCCACATGAGCCTCCTCCCACCCTACTTTGTTGAATCCTATTAGCATATCCTTCTATTCCTTTTTCCCTCATACTTATCTAGCTTCCCCTTAAATGCATCTGTGCTATTCACATCAACTACTCCATAATGAAGTGTCTCCTGAATTCCTTACTGGATTTATTAGTGACTATCTTATATTAATGGCCCCTAGTTTTGGACTACCCCAAAAGTAGAAACATCTTTTCTATGTCTATCCTATCAAACCCCTTCATAATTTTAATGACCTCTATTAGGTCACCCCTCAGCCTTCTCTTTTCTAGAGAAAAGAGCCTCAAGTTTTTGAAATACAGCCAATGTTCATTGCTTTACAAACAAAAGAGATTGGATCATACTTACTTTAGCAGAATATTATTGACATCTTGTGTGAAGAATTTCTGCTTCCCCTCTCCTTCTGAGGCTTTGGCAGCCTACAAGACAAGAATATCATCAGCTTTTTTTCGTAACTTCAGGTCCCTTCTAAAGCCTATTTTAACTGGATTAAAGAGCTGCAGTTTCTGATGATCTTCAGCACCAGTTTGTCATATACAAAACTGAATGGCAACCAAGTACTACAGAAGAAAAAAAACAGTTCAATTCAGTAGCCTTCTGGCCACTTTGGTTTTAAAAATAATCTTAAAAGATATCAACCAAGTTTGAAAAATATATCTATAAAGATCAATACTAATAAGAGTTAACATCTCGTTACGTATGTTAATTTTTAAGAGTCACTCAATGTTTTCAGTTATAAAGAACTCCACCACTTTCATAACATACTCTGGATTAATTATTTGAACTTTAGAGCCAATTAATGTTTTATAAATTCAGAAAATATCAATTGCAAGCGAAGTCATGAAAGCACATCTCAAGCATTCCTGCACAGTTGGATTCATCAGTTAACCAGCTAAAAATTTTAATACATTGGATTCCTGACATTGTCCATTTCAGTTTACCGGCCACAAACTCGTCACACACATAAATACAAAGGAATTCTTTCGCTTCAATGCAAAGCTATTTTCCTCAGATAAATAAATCAAAGCAAAGCATTTTGAAAGAAAATTTGCATAACACATGCTAGCCAGTTTTTCCAGTGACAACTACAATTCTCTGCAAACTTTAAGTGACATTTCCTTCCACTTTAGGCACTCTGAATACAAACATGGCCTCAGACGTTGTATCTCGACTTTGTCTTCCCGCCTATAGTGTATATTTTACCGCTTCGCTAGTCACCATTCCCCAAGCTATCTTTCTCCGAAAAGAAAAAGCACCTATTTAAGAAGTTCATTCTCAGGATTCCTGATGATCTTTGTTCTGCAATTCTTTTCCGATTTCCCCCCCCCCCCCACTTGCCTCTGGTCCTTTTCCTGCATTATCAGTATTTTAGTGTTTATTGGGTCATTGTTTAATTACAAAATACATTTGTAAAAGAAAACTTTGAGAACTTGTTTTGTCAAGACATAATGAATTGTTATGGTCAGAGTTAGAAAGTGGAGGATAATGGAACCAGTGAGGGATATGGAGGGTAGTATTCATTTCAAGAGCGTGAAGGGGTAACAGGGCCAAGGTGGAGGGAGAAATAGATGGAGATTGGAAGGAAGGGAAGGAGGAGGAGAGAGAGCAAGGAGGTCAAATCATTTTTGGCCGGGGGAGACGGGGGTGGTGGGTGGAAGGGAGCGCTACTGATGAGTTACTGAGTGTTACTTTAGTTGTTTGGCTTGCGCGACCATGGCGCTTCAGTTCATTTATGATACTACAGGTAGAGTGTCCAAAATCCGGAGTTCCGGAATCCAGGACGATTGGTGGCAGGGTCGTCCGGAATCCGTAAAATGTTCCGGAATCCGGACACCCTGTCAAACCACAACCTGGGCCCAGGTATTTCTGGACTCGGAACAGGTTTCTGATGTCCGAAGTCCGGAAACGCCCGAGCCCAGGTTGCGATATTTCCGGACTTCGGACATCAGAAACACGTTCCGAAGTCCGGAAAAACACGAAAACCTGCTCGGCCTCGGTCCCAAGGTTGCCAGATTCGGGACGCTCAACCTGTAGTACATTATCTTTGGAATCCAAAAAGCACTCACCGTTATGCAATAGTTTTAGGCAGCAGAGTATAGAATTCACAAGAGGAATCATTAAGAATAATCTCTGTGTCTCCAGCCTCATTAACTTTGGCAAAGCTAGATTAGCCCAAGCCCAGCCTCCAACTTACCACAGTAAATTTGCCCTCTAAGTTGATCCTGGCATAAAGTAAACTTGAGTATGAGATAGACTTTATATTGAAACAATTTGGAGTCGGTTCATTAGAAATTATACCCAGATTTTCTGTGACATGTGCCCCATTCTACTCACCACTTTCATTCCCTTCTAGCCACTATATCAATATATAATTATATATGCCATAAAATGACTCCTTTCAATGACAGAATTGCCTTGTTGAGAACCATTGGCGCAAACAGACCTGTTCCACTCAATCCACCTGTGTAGATTCACATATTGAGCACTGATCAAGCATTGCTAACACACAAGAATTTTACCTTAAAGATTGGACCAAATGCTCATGAGGTCTTTTGAAAATGATGAATACAGATTGAATGAGGTGTATAGTCCTGCAGGTGGGGGTCAAAAGTTATAGGGTGGCATCAAAGGTTATACAGGATGGGGAGGTGGGGGGGGGGAAGAGGAGGGAATAAGAGTAGCCTTTCAAATAAATTCCGCTTTAACCACTGGGTAAGGGGATCACATTAAAGCGTCCCTTCTCAGCAGTAGCGGTGCACATATGTTCAGTCTCCAGAGAGATCAATCATGGGATCATTTTACACATTTAGTGTCTAAACAATCATAGGGACATAAAAAGAAACTAAAGTTCTATGATCAGATTCTGAAGAGAATGAATACCCTGATGCCTTTAACAATGTGCAGATGTGTTATTTGAGCATCCTTTGTCGTTTACCACCCTTGTGCGCCTACTTTGACTTTTACTATACGAGTGGCATGCGAATAATTATTTGCCAATAATGGTGCTCAACCGTAGAATTGTTACATTCTCCCTTAAGGTTTAACACCTTCATTTAATCCACACAAAAGAATGGAAAATATAGCTAATCTCATTCAAATACCACTACTGATTCCAGATGATATTTAGACTCATTTAATGTATATGCTTTACTTGTGTTTAGCTTTCCCTATGCCTATTTGTAAAATACCATGAAATATTCCTTATGTTAAAGGTGCTAAATAAATGCAAGTTGTTGTTGCTATACATGAAAAGATTGATTACTTTACAAAAGTGGTAAAAGCAGGTTGGAAATGATAATGGCTTATGGAATCAAAGCCACAGAATACTCAGTTATACTTGAGTAGATGATGGTTGGTACAGTTAGAGCTGATGGTGAGAGTAATCACACAGTTCTTCCCAGCCAGTAGCTACTGATGACACACAGAAAAATAGCTTCAATTGGATTGTTATCGCGATACATGGAATGAACTCTGCATGTCACCTTTATAATAAAAACACATCACATTCTTACTGGTCTCCTATGCTTTATGAACAACAGGTATAGGAGTGGAGAGCTCTACACCAATCATGCAATTTGGGGCAACCTTGTAACACAGATCCGAGCCCTCAACGGACACCAATTCAAAAATATGAAACAGTCTTTTAAAAAACATCTATATCGTTTTATTCAGTCTTACTTTCTGGGAGTAAAACCTGATCCCTAACCTCCAGGAAGAATACAGCATAGCACCCTTAATACAGTCCATTAAAACTGCTGGCCCATGTATCACATTTGACCTCTGAGCCCTGTCAATCCAGCCCTCAAAGCCTAGGCAACTCAATCCTATTTCTTACTGATTGGTTTGTCCTGTGGGCCTGGAGGTTTAGAAAGAGTAATGTTTGTGTTGTTGCCTCATTGGTGCCTCAGTGGGTAGCACACTCATCTCTGAGTCAGAAGGCTGTGGGTTCAAGTCCCACGCCAGGGACTTGAGCACAAAAATCTAGGCTGACACTCCAGTGCAGTGCTGAGGGAGTGCTGCACTGTCAGAAGTGCCGTCTTTTGGATAAGGCCCCGTCTGTCCTCTCAGGTGGACGTAAAAGATCCCACGGCACTATTTTGAAGAGGAGCAGGGGAGTTATCCCCGGTGTCCTGGCCAATATTTATCCCTCAATCAACATAACAAAACAGATTATCTGGTTATTATCACATTGCTGTTTGTGGGACCTTGCTGTGAGCAAATTGGCTGCTTCGTTTCCAAATTACAACAGTGACTACACTCCAAAAGTACTTCATTGGCTGTGAAGCGCTTTGAGATGTCTGGTGGTCGTGAAAGGCGCTATATAAATGCAAGTCTTTCTTTTCATTGGTGGATAAATCCTAATCGAATCACTAAGATCTGTTAGTATCAGCAGTTTGAAGAGGCAAAATTAATGGGAACATTCATTTAAATGTTACATGTGTCCCCGCGGGTCCACGGTACGCACACATGTAGCTTTTGAAGACAAAAGCTTGGACACTTTTCTGTATTAGAATATCTTATACCTATTGATTTCTTTATCTTCCTGGGTTAGTTGTTTCCCCTGCGTCTTACCTGTGTCAGTTCTTTAATACGTTTTTCTAGTAGTGCTGGAAGTCCTTCGGGCAATGTGGGGACCTGCTTTGGTATTTGCCCCACTGTTGAGTACTGTAACACAGGCAGAGGATCGCTGCCATCATCAAAATCGTTAAGGGGGCTCCCTGGGGGAGAGTCATTCAGAAGATGTTCGAGATCTATTTCTAGGTCTACAGTGCTGGCCACTTGCAGAAGATCACTGTCATTAGCGGATCCAATAAGTGAAAGCAGAGGGTCCGAAACATTAATGTTTATTGAGCTGGTGTCAGTTTCGTGAGGGGTGCCAACCACAGTTTGTGAGGTGGGCAAGCTCTTCTGGTCCTCTCGTTTCTTCAAGGCTTCTTTCTCCTTCTCAAATTTTTTTAACATCTCTCTCACACCTAAGGCCCCCATGTATTTTTTCTTTTTCTTTTTGTCTTCTTTATGGACATTCAGTGGCATAAACCTACTGATTACAAAAACATCATATCAGTGATGAGAAAAAATAAGGGACGCCCAGAATGAGATCAGTGCTTCAACTAAGATCGCCATATCCTCAAGTTCATCGATAGGAGGACCGGCGTACTCTGATCAATTAAAATACTCATCAGTTAAGGGTCCATAAATTTATACAATACAAACATAACTTTACCTGAAGCTTTTAAACAGAATAAGTGTGCATCACTAGGACAATCAAAATAGAAAGTCTACATTTGCAGCACTTGCAATAGAAGCCCGTGTGAGACAGACTCATGTTTTCATTCAAGTAGCTTGAAATTTTAAATACTATGGCCATTAAATTCTGCAGAGGTGTTTTCCTCAGTCCCCTGTCATAACATTGGTAGGAGACCGGCAGAACCAGCAGTTTACCAGGTTCTGCCAGTCTCGCTGAAGTTACAGGTGGACACCTGGAGAGCCCCTATGGAATTTCAGGGCCTCATCTCTCGAAATCTGGAGAAGTAACAATCCCTAAAATATAAAAATAAGATTCAGTATTTGCTTACATCATGATTTCAGGAACATTGACACTCTTACTCATATAAAACGTGGCCATTGTTTCCCCTGAACTCAGTTTCTTAAAAAAAGATACCTTTTGGCGTATTGGTGACATGAGTGGTTTTGAACACTCTGCTTTCACCTCTGGGGCCTGGCTCAAACACACCCTACACTGATGGAATGAAAGGTTCTTTATAAAACTCAAAACTATATAAAATATTAAATGGGTACTCAGAACCTAGTGCCTAATCAAATGTCACTTTACAGATTAAGATTACAGACTGAATTCACATTTTTTTTCCACTATCAGCTTTGATGTCATGGAGTAGCTTGGAATTGTGACCAGTTGAGTTGGAACTGGAGATGTTGTAGTGGCAACGAAAAGGAAAAGAGCGGAACGTTTTGTGATTAAGGTGCCACCTTAATATGTCCAAATTATATTTCAAATACATTTATAGAAACTACTGGTTAATTAAGGTTGAGCAGCAGCTTTCTAAGCAACTAATATTAACTCTAAGAACAGCTAAGAAGCCACACCCACAGAGTGACTTAGAAGGAGCAGGACAACATTCTATGCCTGAATTTTTGACACTCCTATAACACAAACTATTTTACATTGAAAAATTGGCCCAAAAACAATTACATATGACTCCACAATACACAGGAAAAATCTTCGCCAGGAAAAATAATTTATTTTGTAGGTACATATTACATACTAAAAGTGTTTATAATGCGAACACCACTCTAATTTCTAAAAAAAAACATACTTCCTCCAAGAAGTACTGTTCCAAAAGGAAGTTTATTTTTGAGGGCAAGAGTCCTTTTTAAAAAGAAATTCCACCAACGCCATGCACCAACCCTGGGTAAAAAAAGAGACAAGCAACCTGCTATGAGCTGCACAAAAATGCATTGATGGGACTTGTCTGATTTTTCACATCTCCCCATGACATATTAACTTGCCTCTGCTTGTGACCTTAGTACAGAGAGAATTATGTTTCCGAACTAGCATCCTAATACTTAGTGGCACATCATATTGGGGTTCCAGTATGATGTGTCATCTTTTGTGTTTATATTTGAACAATTATTTGAATAAATCATAATAGAGTCAATCCCACTTTCCTTCATCCTGTCCCCAGGTTTGGGTGGGTGACAGGAAAGATCAATTATTTTACTTTAGTACGACCACAATACAATACCTCGAGTTGACGAGCAAAGTAAAAGGTTGGCACTTCCAGTAACAATGCTAAAGCACCGTTAGTGCTATATTGCTTCTCTAGCATGAGTAGATCCTTAAAACTCCACATAACTTACCCAGCCTGTTTGGAAAGTTTTGATTTTTGAGATTTCTTCTCTTTCTCATGTCCATCTTCTTTTCTCCTTTTCTTCATCTTTTCATTTCCTTCCTTTAATTTCCGTTTCTTTCAAAAACAAAAGGAATATTAGAATTAAACTAAAACAGCACAGAGGTACTAAACGTCACCTAAGATGCATTATATCATTAAAGGGGAGGTTGCATCATTGTGCAGATGATGCTCATTTTCAGCATTGCTGGCTTTGAGATGACCTGCGAGCAAGTGGATCCCCTGATGGCTATGGCTGTTCTCACTCCCAGGGAGAGAGCTCGTCAGTTCACAGACGTGGCATTGGAGGCTGGAGTGGAGTGAAGGAGGGCAATGCTGTTCCCGGCCACTGGAAGGGGGCCATCGCCTCAGGTGTTCAGGGCAATGTGGAGGGAAATGGCCCAGGAGGTCTCGGCCAGTAGTGTGGTGGAACGCAGTGCCGCCAGAAAGTCAACGACCTGTCGGGTGGTCAAGGTGAGTACATGCTTCAACAGCTCCTACATACCAGCATCTGAACCTCAGTCTGTACACACTGTGCAAACAACCACACCGCCACCACTCACCCACCAAACATTTGCACCTACTCAAACTCACATCCACATCTCACGCCTTGCCTACAATCACAGCTATTCAACAACAGTAGGCATAGCTCCCAAACACATAACTGGACTCTGACTCAAACACATTTGTTTCTCTTGCAGGCCAAGATGGCCCACAATAGTAGGTAGCAGCAGAGAACAGGCGGGGGTGATACGCAGCTCTCAGGATCGAGTGCTGCGACTCATTGGGCAGCAGGTGGTGGGCGCTGTAGCCGTCGGTGATGTCGACGCTGTTGGGGCAAAAATGGTATCTTCAGCCCCTCGCCTTCTCTCATCCCACTTCCCCCTCACACCACAAACCTTTCTCACTTTCCACCTCCTGAGAATGTCTGCATTCCTTGCTCCATTCCTGCCCCCCTACCCTCACCTTAACGCGAGTGTTATGCCTTTATGCTTTCAGATAATCAACAACCAGATGACCAGCCTATCCCTGAACCCCCCCCAGAGAGTGAGGAAGAGGAGGAGGAGGAGCAAAGCACCGCGTCACTGCATCTCTCACCCGCAGGCACCACCTCAGATACTGGCACTACGCGATCTTTAGAGGCAACTTTAGTAGAGGGGTCTGCACTGGGTGATGCACCGGGGCCGAGCGGGCTGCAGTAAGGCCAGGGGGGAAAGGGTATCTCGGGAGCCAGCTCCCTGGAGGGCAAGTTCGCGTGCAAGTTCTGCTGCACAGGACTCAGATGAGGACCTCGATGGGGAGGCATTCACAAGAAGAGTGATGGCCATGCACATCGAGACGATAAGTGCAATGGCAAGGGTGCCCGAGAGCCTCTCGGCAGTGGTGGAGGAGTCTGCCTCCAACATTGCAGAGAGTTCTGCGCACACCATGGAGCCCATTATTTCGACTGCGCAGAGGATAGTGGACCCAGAGAGACCGTGCGGATCCAGATCTCATGACGGGTGTCATGGGCGATGCGGCAGCTTCCATTGCAGCACAGGCAGAAGCGACGCAACGTCTTAGTGCTGTAATGCAGTCAATGGTTGCTGCCATCGAGTCTCAAGACTGCTCTCATGCAGTTTCAGCTTGATGCCACGAAAGATCTGACTGTTGCCATCGTTGCTGGGTCCACCACAGTCCACCGGGGATCTCACGGTGTCGCAGCAGGCCAGCAATCTGTGCTCCAGCAGATTGGTAGGGATGCTGAGGTGCTGCCCCGGGGGAGAGAGAGTAGGTCAGTGGAGCAGGAACCTGCTGTCCTCTCTCTTATGACAGCATTCCTGATCCCACCACTGCCATTGCACTTGTCGCTGCCTGTCATCCAGCCAGCCCAGACTGCCGCTGCCCAGCCTGAGGTACTGCAGTGTGCAGCCAGGCCTTCCAGGCCCAGAGCTGGTCGAGGGCATCCTGCAAGGCCATCTGTAGTCTCTGGCACCAACACTCAGCAGCCTGCCACCAGCCCTGCTGCAGCCACTGGGGAGACACTACATAGGAGCACTAGATTAGGAAAGGGGACTGTAAAGAGGGGAGGCAAGGGTTTGCACACGGGTGATTAGTCAATATATAATATATATATATGTGGTTAATGGTTTTTGATAAATTTATTACTGGAATGTTGCAGATTTGGTGCTGTGTCTTATTTCAGTTCTGGGGTGTGGTGTGGAATCACAAAGTGATGGAATGATGGCGACGTGCTCAGCAACTGGAAAGAGGACTCGAAGTCACTGGAAACGAAGTCTGAAGTGGTCGAATGCCGATTGAGTGGCTGCCTCCTCCGTCCCTGCTGTTTGTCCTCCTGTCCCTCTTCTTCCTCCTCCTCCTGAGGTGGTGGAGTTATGCCTGGTGGCAATGGCTGCGCCCTCATAATGGCCAAGTTGTGCAGCATGCAGCAGACAATGACGAAAAGTGACACCCGCTCAGCCGAGTACTGGAGGGCTCCTCCCAAGCAGTCAAGGCAGCGGAACCGTTGCTTCAGTACTCCAATGATGATGTTCCTGGTGGCAGCATGGCTCTCATTACATGAGTGCTGGCCAGGAGCGTTGGGGTTGTGGAGGGGAGTCATGAGCCAGGTGGAGAGCGGATAGCCCTCGTCTCCCAGCAGCCAGCCGCAAGCTTAATGTGGTGGCTGGAATAGATCTGCCACACCGGTCTGGCGCAGGATGAAGGCAACGTGGTTGCTGCCAGGATAGCGGGCATTGATGGTCAGGATTCGCTGTGTGTGGTCGCACACCAACTGCACATTAAGTGAGTGGTAGCCTTTGCGGTTATGGAATACCTTAGGATTGAGGTGCCCGCAAAGCGACGTGGGTGCAGTCAATGGTGCCCTGCACCATGGGGAAGCCCGCTATCCTGGCAAAGCCACATGCACGCTTGCACTGCTTCTCTCTGGTCATGGGAGTCCCTTCTCCTTCTGTACAGAGCATCTGTGGCCTGGCGGATGGAATGGACAGCAAACTGGGAGATGTTGGAGATGTCGCCTGTCGCACACTGGAATGATCCGCTGGCGTAGAAATTGAGGGTGACGGTGACCTTGACTGCCACTGAGAGAGCCGTGGTGGTCCTGATCTGAGGCACAAGGTCTGGCTGCAAGAGGAGGCAGAGCTCTGTGACCACGTCCTTGCTGAAGCGGAGCCTTCTAACACACTGCTCCTCAGTGAAATTCATGTAGGAGAACTGCTGCCGGAATACACTGGGCAGGTAAGGCCTCCTGTTGAAAGCCCTGTTGTCCCTCCTACCTCTGGCCACATTTTGCACTCTTTCTCTGTGCCTCAGTTGTCTCCGATGTTGATGCTGGAGGGCGAGGTCCAGTGCCAGTACAGCCCCCATGAAAGGATACAAATATTGCACTTTCAAATCTCCCTCAATGAAACTGAAGAACCTTTATGTGCCAGAACACTTGTTAAAATGCAAAACGCTCAAATCGGTCAAAAGGCCTCTTTGCCTATGTGAAACTAACAACGCAGCATTGTTGGCCGATGAAAACTAAACTGGATGTGGATGCCTTTAAATAGCGCTCCTCCAGGGGACATCCGACTGAAAGCCGCCTCCTCTACCTGTCGTTAATGGTAGGTGCACAAGCAGGGGGCGAGAGGGAATATTTCATCCAGGGCGCTGTGCACGGCAATGACGTCACGATCTCCGGGCGCAGGAGATCGGGGCGCAACGTCTTACTACCGCCACAAAACTCCTGCCGAATTTAGCGGGAGGCGTTGATATCACCCCTGGAGGCGCAAAGGAGCCCGATTTCTAGCCCTAGGATCATGTGGAAGTTTCCCCTCCAAATCGCTGTGAGTTATTTGTACTGCATGACGTTATCCATTTAACTACTCTAATTTTGTTTGACTTCTTGGAAAATTAGCTTCAAGTTTAATAGAGAACAGCTGTTAAAAGATATGAAAGATAAGGAATTTCAGACAAAACAAAACAAAAAATCCACATTACAGAAACAAAGGGGGGAATTTTTCGGGGGGTCAGCGGGAGCGTTTGGTGGTGGGTCAGGTAGGAAACATTTTTTTTTGACCGGGTAGGGAACCCGCTGCCATGCTAGTTTCCCAGATGTCAGGTCTGTCATCGCTGAACAGACCCGGCGCCAAGTGGCGGGGGAGGCAACTTAGATGATTAAGAAATAACAACAGAAAACGCTGGAAAAACTCAGCAGGCCAGGCAGCATCCGTGGAGAGAGAAACAGAGTTAACGTTTCAGGTCGAGACCTTTCATCAGAACTGGAAACAGCAGGAAATCAAATAGATTTAAGGCAAGGATAAAGCTGGGAAAAGGGGGAGGGGATGAAAGAACAAAAGGAGAGATTAAGAGACATTAAGAGATATTCAAGGCAAGAGGTGGTGTTAATGTGACAGGTTAAGGCTGAAAGAAGTGTGAAATGCACTGGCAGAATGAAGGACAGCTGCCAGCTTCTAGGAGGGAAAAAAAAAGGGCGGGGGGCAAATAAAAGGGTGCATGAAAAAATAAAATATAAATGCGATTGTGGCTAAGGTTATGATCTAAAATTGTTGAACTCGATATTGAGTCCAGAGGGCTGTAGCGTGCCTAAACGAAAGATGAGGTGCTGTTCCTCGAGCTTACACTGCGCTTCCGTGGAACAGTGTAATAGGCCGAGGACGGTGAGGTCAGAGTGGGAGTGAAGCGGTGAATTAAAGTGACAGGCGACCGGGAGCTCGGGGTCCCCCTTACGGACTGAACGGAGGTGTTCCGCAAAGCGGTCACCCAATCTGCGTTTGGTCTCCCCAATGTAGAGGAGACCACATCGTGAGCAGCGAATACAGTATACTAAATTGCAGGAAGTACAAGTAAATCGCTGTTTCACCTGGAAGGGGTGTTTGGAGCCCTGGACAGTGGGAAGAGGGGAGGTATAAGGGCATGTGTTGCATCTCCTGCGCTTGCACGGGAAGGTGTCGGGCGAAGGGGAAGGGGTGCTGGGGGTGGTAGAGGAGTGGACTAGGGTGTCGCGGAGGGAGCGGTCCCTGCGGAATGCTGAAAGGGGAGGTGAGGGGAAGATGCGTTTGGTGGTGGGATCACGCTGGAGGTGGCGGAAAATGATCCGTTGAATGTGGAGGCTGGTGGGGTGAAAGGTGAGGACAAGGGGAACCCTATCGTGGTTCCGGGAGTGAGGGGCAGGGGTGAGGGCAGAAGTGCGGGAGATAGAACGGACACGGTCGAGGGCCGTGTCGACCACGGTAGAGGGGAATCCTCGGTTGAGGAAAAAGGAAGACATGTCGGAAGCACTGGTATGGAAGGTGGCATCATCAGAGCAGATGCGGCGGAGACGGAGAAACTGGGAGAATGGAATAGAGTCCTTACAGGAGGCGGGGTGGGAGGAAGTGTAGTCCAGGTAGCTGTGGGAGTTAGTGGGCTTGTAGTGAATGTTAGTCAATAACCTATCCCCAGAGATGTCGAGGAAGGGAAGGGAAGAGTCGGAGATGGACCATGTGAAGGTGAGGGAAGGGTGGAAATTGGAAGCATAGTGAGTGAAATGTTCTAGTTCAGGGCGAGAGCAGGAGACGGCACCGATACAGTCATCAATGTACCGGAAAAAGAGGTGAGGGAGGGGACCAGAGTAGGACTGGAACAAAGAGTGTTCCACATATCCCACGAAAAGGCAGGCATAGCTAGGACCCATGCGGGTACCCATAGCAACACCTTTAATTTGGAGGAAATGGGTGGAGTCAAAGGAGAAGTTGTTCAATGTGAGAACAAGTTCAGCCAGGCGGAGGAGGGTGGTGGTGGATGGGGACTGGTTGGGCGTCTGTTCAAGGAAGAAGCAGAGCGCCCTCAGGCCATCCTGGTGGGGAATGGAGGTGTAGAGGGATTGGACGTCCATAGTGAAGAGGAGGCGGTTGGGGCCGGGAAACTGGAAACTGTTAAAATGGCGGAGGGCGTCGGAAGAGTCGCGGATGTAGGTGGGAAGAGACTGGACAAGGGGAGAAAAAATAGAGTCGAGATAGGAAGAGATAAGTTCCGTGGGGCAAGAACAGGCTGAAACGATGGGTCTACCGGGGCAGTCCTGTTTGTGGATCTTGGGAAGGAGGTAGAAGCGGGCTGTGCGGGGTTGGGGAACTATGAGGTTGGCGGCCGTGGGGGGAAGATCTCCAGAGGAGATGAGGTCAGTGACGGTCTTGGCATTGGTGGTTTTCCCTCCTAGAAGCTGGCAGCTGTCCTTCATTCTGCCAGTGCATTTCACACTTCTTTCAGCCTTAACCTGTCACATTAACACCACCTCTTGCCTTGAATATCTCTTAATGTCTCTTAATCTCTCCTTTTGTTCTTTCATCCCCTCCGCCTTTTCCCAGCTTTATCCTTGCCTTAAATCTATTTGATTTCCTGCTGTTTCCAGTTCTGATGAAAGGTCTCGACCTGAAACGTTAACTCTGTTTCTCTCTCCACGGATGCTGCCTCGCCTGCTGAGTTCACAGAATCACAGAATCCCTACAGTGCAGATAGAGGCCATTTCGGCTCATCGAGTCTGCACCGACACATATCCCACCCTATCCCCGTAACCCCATGTATTTCATCCCCCTAACACTAAGGGTCAATTTATCATAGCCAAATCAACCTAACCCGCACATCTTTGGACTGTGGGAGGAAACCGGAACACCCGGAGAAAACCCACGCAGACACGGGGAGAATGTGCAAACTCCACACAGACAGTCACCCGAGGCCGGATTCGAACCCGGGTCCCTGGCGCTGTGAGGCAACAGTGCTAACCACTATGCCACCGTGTTGCCCATGTTTTTTCAGTGTTTTCTGTTGTTATTTCGGATTTCCAGCATCTGCAGTATTTTGCTATCGTATTAGATGATTAAGAGCTTGTTAACAGGCACTTTTAAGCTCACCGTTAAATTTTACGAGTTCGCCCACGGGTTCCCCGCTGCTCGGGGATCACGTCAGGTAAGCAGGTCAGGAGTTGTGTCACCATGATATCATCTCTTTACTTGACAGCTGCAAATGTGCTATAAAAGCTCCCATCTCATAGCTGTTCACTTTCCAAGCTCAGAAGCTGTTGCTTACTGCATTTGGAAGACAGATTGCGCTTTATGCAGGTTGCAAGTGTTTGGAGCAAACTCTGTATCCAGTGTCACCTCCTTGGAGCAGCCTCTCTCACCAATGACAGATCGCTTCGGTCATCTCAAGTTCACCTGCCATCTATTATCAGCATCGGTGCCCTTGAAACTATCTAACCTTGGTCCTCAGAATCCCACCATGATCAGCCCCAACACCAGCAGCACCAGGCACACCAGCAGCATCAACAACACCAACCTTCTTCACAATCAACTGATGCTGCACAGAACACAGGGCATCAGCACCCGATCACATTGCTGCCCGGGAGGCCAGGGATGGCCTCACCATAGCCAGATTTACTTCACTTAACACTGTACACCCTTACTGCCACATGATGCGCCAGGTTGGCACCACCCTACACCAACACCATCCCTACAATGTCCAAGCCATTTCTTCCACACTCATCACCATTGCGGGGAGTACCGTTATGTCTCACCATTCACTGCAACTCACTAAGCCACTTCCAAAGGTGCAACAAATCTGTCCAAGAACGCAAAGCGCCGAAAATAAAGATTTCAATGTTTGACAGCACGTTAACAGAAACTTCACATGAACATTGGCTAAAACACCCAAGTGCCTACCCTTGTGTGTTGTTAGTTGGTATGATTGGACTAGGATGAGGGTGAGTGTGAGGGTGGCTAATGAGATGGGAAAGTGATAATGTGGACAGAAAGGCATGGATGGATGGAGGTGCAAGGTATGTTGGTGTGAGTAAGGATGTGCAGGAGTAGGGTAGGGAAGGCAGAGTGATGGGGATGTGATGAGCGGTACAGCAGGATGAGGTTGAGTGTGGCTTTGCAGTAACGTTTTGTGATCTACTGAGATCATTGAAAGGTTCGTGCCACTGCAGCCTGGTCCACCTGATGACATCCCTGCTTGTGCCCTCCTGTGCAATGTGCAACCAGGCTGCGTTGGTCTCCTGGGGAGGTGTCTTCTGCCCATTGGAAGGGAAAAGAACCGCCCTGCATGCTGTGACTCCCTCCATAAGCATATGGAGGGAGTCATGGGAGAGCCTGGGTGCACCTCTGTGCAGTGCTCGTCAGTGTTTGCTGTAGAACACTGACAGCACAACTGTCATCAAGTGACGTCATCAGACCCGCTTCCTTCAATTGGTCGGGAAACGAGCTGGGCGGGCTTAATAAGCCCAATCAATGCAAGATCACTTTGGGCAGTGAGTTGGTGCCAGTAGCAGAGTCGCAACCCGCCACCAACCCCGCTGAGGTAGGGAAAATGTCGGCCAAAGACACAGAAGGAAAGGCAACAAGAGACAATCATCAAGTGGGTGAGATCAAAAGAACAGAAAGAAAAAGAAAAATTCCAAAACTTTTCTTCAATTAACAAAATAGAACTGCAGCCACGGCTAGTCACCAGTCACACTGCAAACTGGAAATTGAGATTTTTGATAGCCCAAGCTTATAATTTTTGAACTATGGCCCAGGCCATACTTATAGTACAGTGTGCAGTCTTGGGAGGGGGAGGGGGAGGGGGCAGTGCTACGGTTGCTCATTATGAAAGGGCCATTAAAGCCATAGAAAACATATGGTGTAGATTCACCAGCACGATGCCGGAGATGGGAAACTATAATGAGGTGTCTTGGTTTAACACCTCATCTGAATGATGGCACCTTCAACAGTGCAGCATTCACTGCACTGAAGTGTCAACCTGGATTATGTGCTCAATTCTCTGGAGTGGGATTTGAACCCATGACCATCTGATTCAGAGGCAAGAGTGCTACCACTGAGCCCAGGCTGACTCTTAATATATATTAAATATACTCTTATATTTTTGGATTGCTCTAGCAAAGAGCCATATAGACATAATGGCCAGAATGAGCTCCATCTGTGCTCTAAACTTCTACAGTTCTATTTAAACAATCGCCTTTTAAAAAGGAAGAGTATCAAAGGATATGGGGAGAGGGCAGAGAAATGTGTTGAGTCATTGGCTCCAGCTGAAGATATAGTATAGCCGTGGTAGGCCAAACATCCTCCTTCTGAGCATTAATTTATATGGTTCTATGATCATATGTCAATATTGATCAAATACAATTCAGTTGGAAATCCTGGCAGTTTTTCTCTTAATAAATGTCAGATTGGACTTAATAAGACATCCAAAATGTGCTGAAATATTACAAAACACTTAGCAATTTAGTTTTTCCTCACCTTTGGAGACTTCGTCTTTTTCTTGTCCTTTATAAAGTCTTCATCCCCATCTGATTCAGATGCTTGACGGAATTGCAACGTTCCACTATTGATGTAAAAACCACCCAGCTTAGTGGTCAAAGAGGCTGGAACAAGTTCATCATACTAGAACACCACAAAGGAAGGAAGGCATTAGGTGGGATCATGAACTGACAAGGCGCACTATTGAAAGGTATACTAATGATCTGTTCCTTTGGGAAAAGACAGGACTTATTTTATAACGGATTGACCAGGCTGATCACAGAAACATTACTTGCTGTCACTAACTTTACTTGCTGCGAATAGTGCAGTAGGCCGAGTCGGTCATAAACTGCAGTACTACTGAGAAACTCTTATGAAATCACACACCATGACAATGAAACTATAGCTCATGGAAATGTTAAAATTCAGAGGGATTGTTCTGCAGTAAGCAATATACTCCCAGCCAACTGTTATATAATTTATATAAGACTGCAAAATGTTTGGTTGGCTGTCTTATCCATTCGCATCTTCTACTTAAGAGTTCTGCTGTTTGTTTCTGTTCCTTTAACTTTCTTTCACATCGCACTTTGCCAACTGTTGTCATTTTGTGACTGGAGATGGTGATACTGTAATGGAAATCCTTCATTTGTATTGTGATCAGGTGACAGCGAGAGTCAGTGATATAGGGAAATTTGTTTTGTAGCAAGGTACAAGGATAATTCCCATTTTATAATGTCTATAATGCCAAAAGATACACTTTCAATCAGGAATGTTATGGCATTTTTGGCAGGATTGGAGTTTTAAAGAAATATACTCCCTTTTAGTTATTACAGTAAAGTAATGAAAAAAAATTCCTTCCTTCTAAGAAAATTCTGATGTTTAATTCCTGCCCAACAGAGATCAGACATTTGTTCTACAAGTAGATGCACTTTTTTCTAAACTGGATAGTGATGCCAAGCAGTCAATGATTTTGAAATTTAGTACTGACTGGGCACTGCTCTGTACTTTGCCAGCAGTGAATTTGAAAATCACTCGCCTCTTGTCAGACTGGCATCCAGAGCCAGAAAGATACCAATCCCTGTTGATTTTTTTGGAGCAATGTGACACAAATGAAGCATTTTATCTGAAGAATGAGCTCAGTATTGGCTTTTCCAATTCTGTCACAGTAGATAAGGGATTCAAAATCAACTTTATTCACAAAAGAGTAATTTAGCTAATTTTTTTTGAAATAATTAGTTGGTCTATCTGAAAAACAGGAGGGGAGCCAAGCCATTCAATTCAAATACAAACATTGTGTGATTTGTTCAATGAGCAGCAGCTCTTTTTGAATTTAACAGATAGTTATTTAAATTATAGTAATTAATTTGAAAGTCTTTTTCAAATCAGTGAGTATATCTGAAGCCTCCTAAGAGTGTTAGATAGGCCAGATAACTTCTGTAGTTTGTGAGATAAATGGGGAAAAAGAACCACTTATGGGTATTAATGACAAGCACAGTTTCTTAGAAGTTGTGAATATTTATTACTTTCTATTACATTAAATAGTTAAGTTTAACAATTGTTGCAAAAAGTGTTATACTACTATTCACTTGTTCTATTACTGTTTAATAATTGTTTGGCAGTTAAAGCCAAACTCTGATGAAGTATTATTTTGTTTCCTTCCAAAGACAAGGAGGATCCTGTGGAGGCACGGAGTAATTAATACCTTAAATGGCAAGATTTTAAACCGAGTAGATGAGCAGTGGGACTTTGATGTGCAGATACACAGGTCATTAAAAAAAAAAGTTGGCAGCAAAAGTAGATATCGCCATAAAAATGACAATCAGAATGGTTTTCTCTCTAGAGGGATAGAATGCAAAAGCAAGGAGATATTAGACTTGCATGACCTTAGTTAGACTGTAGTTGGAATATTGTGTACAATTTTGTGCACCCCACCATAAGGAGTAAAAAAGCATTGGAAAAGGTGCTGGATAAATTCACTAAAATGTTACCAGGGTTGAGTAGTTACAATTCTGAAGAGAGACTGACGAAGTTAGGGCTCGGTTCTCTGGAACTGATATGGTTAAGGGGTGACCTGATCGACGTCTCCAAGATTATGAATGGTCATGATAAAGTAAATAGTAATACTGTTTCCACTGCTCAGTGAGATGGTAATAAGAAAATACAAATTTAAGATGACAAGAATTAAAGGGAGGTTAGAAAAACATTATTTACACCGAGGGTGGTTAGAATGTAGAATTCTCTGCCACAAACTGCTGTTGAAGCAAAGCCCAGCAACCCTTTAGAAAGGGAATTAGAGACAGAGGATTAGTAAAAGGTAAAGATATTGAGCAAGTGATAGGATGTGACTAGGTGGCTCATGAGGAGAAAAACACTGGCAAAGACTTGATGGGCCAAAAGTACTGCATCTCTACTGCAACATGTCTCGTGTCTTCCTTCAAAATCACCACTATTCCCTATTTTAGCCAAAAGGTTAGAGCGTTGCCATGGGAACTACATATGCTTGAATGATGTGTTTGAAGACTTGGTTTAATTATTTTTACCTCCCTATTATTATCCTATAATGCAATGCTTTTTCAAATTATCAATTTTCATCTGCAACACTCAAATCAGTACTGGTCAACATTACAGACTCAGGGATTATAATTTATTTATTGCTTTTTCCACTCAAGAACTTAGTACCTTACTCCAAGTGCCTTACTCTACAATAAGGAAGCTGACTGCATGACCCAAGCATAACTATGGCACTTTATTAATCAGTGTTATTCAGTTGAGGTTGTGGGCTGAGCTCTGTTAATAACAAGCCCCCAAAGCTCACCACTCCTTAGGCGATAGGTACTGGGTAATATGAACACAGTAATAGACTACAAATCAAGAAGTTATATTTTTGATGTACAACGAGCATAGACCTGTACAACAAATGACCACAGAAACTTACCAAAGAAGAAGCAATTAGATGTACTTGGGTAACAGAAGGGACTGAGATAGAGTGTAGGTCGAGTGTAGCTATCAAAAAGGGATAAGCTTGTTGGGTTTTACCTTGTTCCTAAATTTTTTTATATTATGATTTCTAAGCCAAATCAAATTAAGCTACTGTCTTACAGCCAGTCTTATTGAAATAAAAATAATTCCCAGTGAGGTTTTGAATATTCTGCTCATCACATTCAAAGCTTTACCCCCCTCCAGATGGGACCATTTTTTAAAAAACTGAACATGAAAAACAGCCAGTGCAAACTGTTACATAATATCGCCATGCCACTGTAGTGTGGCAACTATATAAATATCTCTACAATTAAAGATCCCACTGCTGAAAGCGGGCGCGTTCGTGCGAACGTGATTTGCCAGCTATATGCGACGGCCGCTATAATGTGGTAGCATTAATAAAATTAAGTGTCATTTTGATTCCCGTTAGTTGGCCTTGAGTGGCTGCTGAGCAGAAGTTGTACTTTAAGTGGTGGGGACTGTACCAGCAAACACGACTGACAAACTGATTACACCACCCAAGCTTTCTTTACAGAACCATTTATTCTCCTTTGCCATCTGTGCCTTATAACAACATTATTAATATACACCAATGTTCTTCCTCACCTAGGTAACTGGCATCATACATCATGTTTTTTTCACATCCAATTTCAATCCATCTAGGTTCAACAAACTGAAATGTCTCAGGCTATTTCCATAATAATGAGAAATTCTTTTGCATTTCGAGCAATGTAATTTACTACACCATGCACAGAAAATGCCCAACTACCTACATGGGAAGACTGTTAAATGTCTCACACCAGGTACTGAAAGTAACTTGATGACACAAAGACTGAAAACTGTATCAAGCACAATGCTTCTCAATATATTTCACCCTAACTTCATGCACAAAACACATAAGGAAATATCAAAAAATTGTTCCGATTTTGTAGCAAGAACCACACACTCTGGCACACATTATTAGAAGCATTTCTTTTAAAATAGAGCAGGGAAAATGTCAGAACTGCTTTCTGTGCATAAAATGGAGCATCTTCTATGTATTCTTGCTGATTTCTAAATAGAAGTGTTTGTTTCTTGAGGGAAAGAAAGAAAGGAAGGAAAGAAAGAAAGAAAGAAAGAAAGAAAGAAAGAAAGAAAGAAAGAAAGAAAGAAAGAAAGAAAGAAAGAAAGAAAGAAAGAAAGAAAGAAAGAAAGAAAGAAAGAAAGAAAGAAAGAAAGAAAGAAAGAAAGAAAGGAAAGAAAAAGAAAGGAGGGAAAGAGGGAAAGAAAGGGAAAGAAAGAAAGGAGGGAAAGAAAGAAAGGAGGGAAGAACTTGCATTTATATAGTGCTATTCATTTCCTCATTACATCCTAAAGCACGCCACAGCCAATGAATTACTTTTGAAGATTCGTCACTGTTGCTTATAGACAGTACTAGTTAATTGGTTTTACTTACAGCTTCGGAGTTATCTATAAATGGGTCAGTTTCATCGTATCCATAACCCATGTCGATAAGATCTTGGATACGATCCCTTCGCCGCTTCTTTGGGCCCTAAAATGTAAAAACTATACATGAACAGACATCATTAATTGTAATGGTGTTACTTATTTATTCAATTAGTCTCTACTCCAGTTCCATGCAGCTAAGGAAAGTCAACCTTTCTTCACCAAGTTCTGAATGATGTTCTGCTGCATCAATTTCAATCTCTTCACTCACTAGAAGGGAGTGAGCCTTTGGCTTAGTGGTAGCATTCCCGCCCGAGTCAGAAGGTGTAGGGTTCAAACCACGCTCCAGTCCTGGCGAGTGGAGATCGGAGCTCTGGCTCTGAATTGTGGGTTGACATCCAGCAGGATACTCATGTTCAGTGGGTGTGGGTGTGTCCCCCCCCCCCCCACCCATGTATGGGTCGTGGGAGCCCATAAAATCCTCCTGCTGTAGAAGACTAACCATCATATTGGCTGGTCTAAGATGGTAATGGCCACAGAAGGAGCATTCACATCACGGCTTGTTAACCAGCCTGTGACTCCATCCACTACTTCATGGTATTCTCCAAGGGAAGAATGTGAAGATAAGAAAACAATTCAAGAGATGAATAACTGGTAGGAAGGTACAAGTTTAGAATTAACCTTGGAACTGAACTGCCTCCAGCAACAGATCATGGCTAAATATACAGTGAATTCTGCCCTTATTAAAATTTGATTGCTGCTGTATTCATGTCACACTTATTTGAGAGTTATATTTCTAACAGTTAACTCCTTAACAACAATTAATGGTGTGGGACTTGCTGCACTTTTGGTTAGTTGTTTTCAGAGAGTGATTAAAGAGTAAATGGCCTGGAATTTGCGGTGGGTAATGACAGCAACCTAACAGCGTTTCCCGTTATCACCCCTCTGAAACTGACCGTAACTTTAGATGCGCATGCGCTAAATCCTGAACGAAGAAATCCTGAAGTTGCGGTCAGTCATTCACTGCTCCGACACTGGCCCCCCCAAATAGCCGGCAATCAGTGGGCTTTTCCACAGTAATATCACGGTTAAATACCCCTTTAAATGTTAAGCCTTGTTGGATTAGGTGTAACTGGGGTTTTAACAGCGTATTGAGTGTCAAATTTCTCCATTATGATCAAAATTTACAATTTTTAAAAATCTTTTTTGTTTGTGATATTTCAGGTTCTACTATATTCCCATGCGAGAGTTGCAATCTTTATTTCGCTCTCTAACATTTTTAAAAAGTTCAGATAAAAGCAGCTTCTCATACAGTCTGATGCGGGGAAGAAACCGATGAAGGCACCTTATAATATGATAACTTGATTTTAAATATGGATCTCCACGTCGATTGAAGCGTCTGTTGGGGTGAAGAAGGATTCTGAAACCAATCCCATTTGATATGTGATTTTTAGATAGCAGCATACCCAATATTAAGAACTTTGCAAACAGGTCTAGTTGTGCAGCATTGTAGATTTAACCATTATTTTTATTAAGTTTTGTAACTGGAAGTTTATGGAGTACAAAAGATTCCCTGGATGGAAGTTATCTTACAAAATAGAAGAGCAGCAAAACAACCTTTTGTATTAAGAGGTTTCTTCATCGTTCGATAATGTAGATATAAAAAAGATGTGAGCTTTATTTATGAAAAAAATGAATAAGCAGGACTCACATATTTTTCTTCAAATTTCTTAGCCAAAGTCTCAATTTCTTCTTCCCTTTTGTCATCATTAAAAGGAGCATCAAAATGTTTAGCTGCATCTTTCTACAATAAAAAAAAATCAAAATCAGCACCATGCATAGAACACGAAAATAAGAATTGTGAGGTTATCTCATAGGATAAGGATTTTTCAATTTCTGTTCTCCTCAGGTTCCCCCATACTTCACACCATTCCTTAGTGAGAGGATGAGTACGCCCATTGCTGCTCTAGAACCTGCCACTAGGAGGTGCATGTAGAAAACCAAATAGCCGTCTTTTGCCATTGTTGAGCCTAACCTGCCAGTAAAAGTGAGATGCAACAAAGAGCATCATGTTATTCACTCCAGCTGACTGCATGGATTTTCTCTGAAACTTGGAGCACCTTGTACATGCACTGCATTGTGTGTCATATACACACCAGTGCATGGAGGCACTTTAAGTTTCAAAGCAAGGTGGAGCGTGCAGAGATGTTTAACTGGAATAATCCGATTGCTACACACTATGCCTGCCTACCAACATACTGCCAACCAATCCAAGATGTCAGATTTATGGCAGTCAATAGCACAAAAGGCCGATGGGAACTGGATTATGAAGCAATGTGTTGGCTCTTCCTGTCAAACAGAAACAAACATTGCTTTGTCAGCAGACCACCTGGGTAGGTTTCCATGGAAGCAACACGGAGATGAGTCTGTTTGGATTTGGTCATATTTTCACTCCACCTTTACACCATTATACTCATAAGTCTGGCATAAAAATCCTAGTATAACACACCAAAGTGTCCAGACAAAATAAAGACAGACTAGATTATGACCAACAGCAGATGTACAATACACGTATGCAGACTCAGAGGTTCACAGATTTTCCACCTTTATCAAATGACCCTCTAGATTATGGGTATGCAAAATAAACATGATCAAGAATATAATCATGTTACATAGGATTACGTAGGATATACAGCACAAAAACAGGCCATTTGGCCCAACCAGCCCACGCCAGCATTTATGCTCCACTCGAGCCTCCTCCCGTCTTTCCTCATCTAAATCTATCAGCATAACCCTCTATTCCCTTCTCCCTCATATACTTATCTAGCCTCCCCTTAAATGCATCTATACTATTCCCTTCAACCACTCCCTGTGGTAGCGAGTTCCACATTCTCACCACTCTCTGGGTAAAGAAGTTCTTCCTGAATTCCCTATTGGATTCTTTGGTGACTATCTTATATTGATGGCTCTAGTTTTGCTCTTCCCCACAAGTGGAAACACTCTCTCTGTATCTACTCTATCGAAACCTTTCAGAATTTTAAAGACCTCTATTAGGTCACCCCTCAGCCTTCTCTTTTAAAGAGAAAAGACACCCAGTCTGTTCATCCTTTCCTGATAGGTATGCCCTCGCATTTCTGGTATCATTTTAAATCAGTCTGCAGTGCTCTTAACTGTGTCAAGAACATTCATTTCTAATTGAGCGGCAGTTAAAAAAAAAAAATCAGGGGCTTGGAGTGTCAAATATCTGCACAGTAGAGCAATATACTGTAATATTAAAAAACATGAACTATCTGCACAAAAGGTCTTTCTTCTGCTACGCATGCACTAGCTTCCTTCCAGAATTAGATTGGATTCCCCCCAAAAGAAACCAGTTAGTTACCAGAAACCTGGGACCCTCACTATGCAGTAAGAAAAATAACCATCCTGTACCTGGCAGTGTAAGGAAAGACTCTATATACAATAAAAAAGTGACCAGGAAGAAGAGAGAACAGTTTATTCTTTTCTTTCCTTCCTTCTATTTTAAGTCTACTTGTGCCAGTCTAGTCCTCTGAAATTGCACACACTGGTGAATGAAATGGAGATAAATAAATTTCTTAAAAATTTCATAAGAAGAAACAAGTTGCATTCAAAAATACACAAACGCCACAAAAGAAAATTCAGCCATGGTTACAAGTACATTAAAAATTAAATATTTTGCCTTTAATAATTTGCCATATAAACAAGCTGGTACTACAGTATAGCAACATTAAAACAGTTTGCAGAAATATACAGTATTCAGATACCACTGCTTACCTATTCCTGTATGGTATCTCAAGAACCAGAGGAACCATGGAATATATGCACTGTGCACATATGCCAGTTCATCACTTACAGGAGAAACAACCACCCAAACTGGGACTACTTCCAAAATGTTTTTAAGGCTCAATATTAAGGTCTGAAGACCAGTTCAGCAGCTTGCAAGAATCACTGATCCGATATAGACCTTTGTGTGAAGAAGGAGTACAGCTGTAAAATGTTCTTAACTGTCGAACACAATGAGCCGTGTCAGTGTTAACAGTTGAGATCAATATGGCCATATTTACAGGGTTTCATCTAATGGACCAACATTCAGTTCAAGCCCTGAATGCTGCCAATCTTTCCCTCAGGATGTCAAAACAACCAGATATTTATGTACATAGCTTATATTTATAATACAAAATATATATCTTAAATCAAACAGAAGGGAATATCAGCTTGTTCCCAGTTTTTATGAGTTTACAATTTTAATATCCTACGTATCAAGTGCTATTAACAATTCAAAGTCACATCCTTTTTCAGATTTCAGTGCTTTTTCTGAAGATTTTATATATTTATTATTTTAACCCTTTCAGTTACTGATTCTTTCTGTAGCTTCCAAAACTCACATACTTTTAAGTATCAGATTATTGCTCAAAAAATATATCTATAATGTAGAATAAATTTAACACACAAATGTACGGAGCCAGACAATATTCCCAGAATACACAAACGATAATTAACTTTCCCATAAATTGGTAATACAAGCAGGTCCTGTCAAGTATAGGTCATTCAGGTCCTACATCATAAAATGTATATACCCTCTTCTTCTACATCAAGCAATATTACTTTCACCGTCAAAAATGGCAACACAAAACACCTACATTAAAATATTTATTAACCTGGATAATAACAAATATCAGAATGTGAATCCAAGGCAGCAATGCAATGCCAGATTTCAAATGCCAAACAGAACAGAGAGCTTCTTGCAATGTGACATCATCTGAGCCCTTCAACTGGGTTAATGTCTTGTAATTCACTTACAAGTACTCATCATTTTCCACCTATACCCCATCACTATTACCTACTTAACAAAAGTTTTCAGTACACTCCTAACTCTCCAGAATTAGAATTCATATTAAACACCTGACAAATCACAACCAAACAATCAAAATGAAAGTTAGTTATTTCCTGCTGCTTTTTCTGGCCTTGAAATAACCTTGATAGACTGACGAGATAATGGGAGAAGCCAAGCAGCAGAGACCCAGAGAAACTTACAACAATCTCTAATTAATCTCAAGACTTATTTAGATCACCTTTCCATAGAGACTACCTAATCAGTGGTCTTAAAGGGGTAGGCCAGGTTAACAACCAACAACTAACATTTACATAACGCCTCGAATGTAGAAAACTGTTGCAAGGTGCTTCACAGAGCAATTTTAAAAAGATGGATGCCGAGCCAGAGAAGGAGAGATTAGGAGGGGTGACCAAAAGGAGGGTCTTAAAGGAGGAGAGGAATGGGAAGAGGCAAAGGGGCTTGGGAGAGAATTCCAGAGCATGGAATCTCGGTAACTGAAGACATGACTACCAATGGTAGTGTGAAAGGAAGAGTGGAAGCATGGGAGGTCTGAAACAGAGTAACAGAGAGCTGGAGGAAGTTACAGTGATGAGAGGGATGTGGCCATGAATGTATTTAAACACAGGGATGAGAATTTTAAATTTGAAGTGTTGGCAGATTAAATGCCAATGTAGGTCAGCAAGGGGTGATGGGCGAACAGGATTTGGCACGGTTAGCATACATGCAGCAGAGTTTTGGATAAGCCGAAGTTTACGAAGTGTGGAACATAGGAGGAGAGCATTTAACTAATCAAACCTGGGAGGTGACAAAGGCATGGATGAGGTTTTCAACGGCAGTTGGAATGAACAATACAACTGCGCACCCCATTACCAACACCACAGAGATTAGCTAGTTAAAACAAAATATTTGTAAGATTGCTTTATTTCTAGATCAGTGCATGAATACTAACATAATTATCGAAGGACTAAAGAGCAACTCAATACTATTTTAAACCACATTCATTACTACTGATCAGGGTCCATGTAGGTTACTATATTGGGCTTATTCAATTTTGTTTTTAATATCAATCACCAGTCTTAGAATAGATTCAAAGGCCATTCATTTTTATAACACATATTCTTCAGGTCTGTGAAAGCTGCTATTTATAGCAGGCATCTTTTTTACTGTCAGTCAGAGGTCCAAACATCAAGGTTGTTAATACTGCTAAAGAATGCAATTGGCGTTATCCAGTCAGTTTTTTATGACTTTGAGGGGAAACAATGTCCACACTGGACCTTCATTATAAATTGTGCTATTTAGCTTTGAAAACTTTGCACACTGAAGTGTAGATTGCTTTTAGGGAGTTTGAATACAAACCCATACATTGATTCAATTCTGAATACAGCAATACTGGTTTAGCAAGATAATCCTAAAGAGTAATAATATGTATCTTGAACAGATGCTCTATTATCAACCTTTTACACAAATACACCAATGCTTTCACTGCACAAATGTAACAAGTTTTAACAAAATGTACGAAAGCACTAGAGATTTAGAAAACTAAACGCTGGTAAACAAAAATGTAGCTTAATTTCACCTGGATTTTGTTTATTTGATATAATTATACTGAATTGAAATACTAATTATTGTACAATTCAGTCCATTTTATTCCCTGCATAGTGAAAATATGCTAATTGTACTGAAAACACAATGGGGGAAGAAATTCAGTATTGCCCCGTTTGGGGTGCTAACTTTTGAAAGCTGGGAAACTTAGTACGAGGGGAGGGGGAGGGAGTGAGAGAAAGGAGGGGACAGAAAGTAATTCAAGTACAGTAATAACATCAGTACAATTTCAATGTCAGAATTCTGAGATTACTGTATTCATATAGCACTAGCTTACATTTAGGAAACCCTGGGATTTCAAGCATCCTTATACCACTACTAATGGAACAGGAGGACAGGACATGTCTCACTACTATTATGAAAGATACAGCATTCTGCCATGTAGGGGAATCATGGGAGCAAACATATGTAAAACTGCTCCATGTCACAGCATGCTGAAGCAGTATTTGACATTAAAAAGTAAAAAAAATACTGATTACTTGAGCTCATGTAGTCATAATGTTACATTGCAAATGATGGAAAACTGAACTTGTATTAAGTCAAACGCAGATCACATTCTTGATTCCTTTGGTCTCCAAGGGCAAGAATAAAAGGGAACTATGTTCCAAGTGGTGAAAAATGTTCCCCATCAAATTAATTTCCTAAGACTGTTTTTGGCTATTTTTGAATATGTCAAATGTTCACGTCAACATTTAACACTGATCCTAAGCAAAATGAGATGCGAGGCCATACAGCATCAAATGTCGAAACGCCAACTTTGCATCTCCACATAACTCCCATTTTTGTTATAACATATCAGAAAATCAAAAATGTACCAGGACATTTGTCTAAAAAATAAGTATTTGGCACTGCAGACAAGTTGCATTTCTACCAAACACACTGATCATAGAGTTCAACTGTACCAATTTATTAACAAATGCTTGCAAATTAAGGGTCAGGTATTAAATGTGCATTTTAATAAGATCCAGCTACTTATCTGCAGCAGGGAAGCGAGCATGGAAAAACTGATATTTGTTCGAAGGACAATCCACCAAGTGACCTTATGCATGAGACAACTGCTGTTAACACGTTTGGATCTGGTACTACAGTAAATGACCTTGCAACAGGAATTCGATGTCAACTGCACCAACTCAGCTGAATGTGCATTACTGGCCACTTACTTCAATGTATGCCAGGGTGATATTGATAAATCAGGGATCAATGGGTTCAACCCTCTCCCCTCCCATCTATTCATAAGACTATTTGCCATTATTTTTCTGTCAAATGCATCTCCAAAATGAGAACAGATTTGAATTCTCTGAAGGAACAAGAGCTTTCAGATGTCAGCCCTTCAATTAAAACTATTTTGCCTGGCAGCTCAACTGCATCCACAAAATTCTTTCATTTGGAGGCTGAAGACTTTAGTACATTATTCCCACCAAAACATTTTTGTTCTGTATCAGGTAGATATTTAATACAAAAATACATTTTTGGAGTTGCATTCAAGGATCTTCCAGTCAAAGTCTGTCAATTGTACAATTCTTTTCCTCAGTAGTGAGCATTACTTTTTACAGTGAATCACTTGTAGAATGTATTTGCATCAGTAAATGTGAGGCGATGTAGTTTGCTCAAAAAAATAACTGCAATTATACTCTGAATAGAAGTAGAGCCACTGCTGTGGAAGTTTAGAGGGTCTTTTTTGTTAGAACAATGCAGATTATGACATGATAGGAGTGTGTAAAGTTACAAAAGAATGGGACAGGGTAGTTAGGAGTAGACTGTCCTCAGCAGTTGAGGGATCAAGAATGAGGGGCAATCAATAGAAGATTCAATGCAAAAAAAATTAGAAAAGGGAGGAGAAACTTCTTCACGCAGAGTTGTGAAGCTATGGAATTCAATTCCAGGGTTTGTGGTTGAGGCAGAAACTCTTGTCAACATTTAGATTGGATAGGTGAATGAAGGTTTAGATTGGATAGGTGAATGAAGGTTTAGATTGGATAGGTGAATGAAGGTTTAGATTGGATAGGTGAATGAAGGTTTAGATTGGATAGGTGAATGAAGGTTTAGATTGGATAGGTGAATGAAGGTTTAGATTGGATAGGTGAATGAAGGTTTAGATTGGATAGGTGAATGAAGGTTTAGATTGGATAGGTGAATGAAGGTTTAGATTGGATAGGTGAATGAAGGTTTAGATTGGATAGGTGAATAAAGGTTTAGATTGGATAGGTGAAATGAAGGTTTAGATTAGATAGGTGAATGAAGGAGAAAGGGTTGAAGGGATACGAGAACAGCCTGTGTAAATGTGAATAGAACTATTTGCTCATGCGGAGGATATGAACTGGTTGGGCCGAGCGATCTATTTCTGTGTTGTAACTTTTATATCCTTCTGAATGAAAGACCAGTAACTTCTAACTACTTCCCCACTTGAAAAGCAGGCAGCCGCTCCAACTGACCGTTATTTTATATGTGGTAAGTCAGAAGAGCCAAAGCTAATTGGGGTCACCACTGCAGCCATGATTTGTGATGTACCTTAGAATGTTCACTTTTTGCAACAAAAAAGGAAATAAGCATTTGGAGTACATGGAAGAGTTGCCTGAAATAATGGTGTGCCCTGTTTATTTTTTAACATTCAGCCGGAAGAAGTTTTTTTGAGATTTATAGATCCACAACTTACGCGGACTCAGATTGTTGTCAGCAAAAAAATGGCAATTAATTGGTTGGGGGCACTGATACTAAAGGAGTGAAACATTGCTTAAAATTCACCTGCATCACATACACTTTTTAAATTGCATGCCAAAAAAGGCCTTTGATCACAAATGTACAGTAGCTAATATAAATCCAAATGGGGTTTGCAGTATTACAGATGGGTGAAGAAAATTAAGTTAGATTTAACAAAAAAAGGAAATCCTAACAGAAGGAATGAAAACTTGTACTACTGATTATACTCCCAATTATTGACAAGATACTGAATATTGATTTCTAAAATATGACATTATACCATGCCCCAAATTCTTAGAGACCTGAATATTTCTATTTTTACTCTGTAAAATTTGTAATTGAGTAACTGTGGGAGGAAAAAAGAAAAAAAAAACTTTAATTATGATGTTAATCCAGTTGATTAGGGTCTATTAGATTTTCCTTTTTTTGAATTGTGATACAACCAGGTATTCCCTGTGGACAGAAATGTCTTCACAATTGTGGAAATTTTGTATTTACCTTATTTTCTCAATATCTGTGTGATTTTAAGAGCTTGTAACCACAGTATGCAGAGCAAGAACCAAAACTGAGGATGCACTAACATTTCTTCATCCCCAACCAATTCTGAGCCTTTATAGGTTAAATATCAACTTCTACTAGACTTTCTAATATCTTTTTACAGGCAAAATATTATATTTAGGGTTGAATGCTTTACACTGCAGATAGCATTAGCCTATACTATTGTTTGCACTGCTTCTCCACTTACAGCATGTCACATGCACAGTAAAGTTCACTCTACTCGAGCCAAATAAGATGACTGGGCACCAAACTCAGGCTGCATGTACATTACAACTATAGCATTGGTGTGAAGCTCAGCAAGAACTCCCAGGATGAAGTCTCTAATTAAGTCAAGAGGAAGGTCTCACTTTGCTTTGCTCCAGTCCGATCAAGCTTGATGATTTACACTACAATTTTACTGTTGTTGCAAAGCAAAATTGTATAAATGTAATCTCCGAAGCATGTCCCTCGCCTCAGTGTGACATCTTTTGTTCCCTCGGATACTTTGGTTATATTATTTCAGGTAGAAAAAAATTTCATTTTTTAATTCCTGCAGCCAGATCAGAGCTAACTTTCATCTTATCAATTTAGACAGGATTTGTACACAGAACAGCGTTATAGTTGTCCAGACTCCACCATTCAAACTGTTTTGATGTTTAAGCAAAAGTATTGGACATCTATATTTGGTAAAATTAGAAAATGTAATTAAAAAGACTTGCATTTATATAGCGCCTTTCACAACCACCGGACGTTTCAAAGTGCTTTACAGCCAATGAAGTACAAAACCACAACAGTCAGAAATAATTTCAGAACATCCAAACCTTAGTGCTCTAGGGAGCATCCACTTGCCTGCTCAGAATTGAGTGAAATAACAGCTAAAGCTGTAACTAAAAATGTAGTAATACTTTTTTGTTGAATATAACTAGGGCTAAATGGATAGAACTAATCAGTTGCCAGCTACCAAACTTTCCCGAATGTATATGGACGTTAAGTAAAAAAAAAGGTATCGATGGATATCTTAAAGCTGTAATCTCTTTTTCCCATATTATTTAGCCATAGTTGCTTGTTAATAAGTATTAATTTATATATTTAAAATCAAACAGCAGTATTTTAATTGTTCACGATAATTCAAATCAGTACGTGAGCAAGACAAAAACGATGTCGCTTTATAATATTGGGCCTACTTAAGATCGAGGAGACCACAGCATTTTAAATAACTCATAGTTAAAGCAGAATATTATGGCCTAATCTATTTAAATAGTGCTCTCCAGGCCGATCTCCAGCGGTTTGAAACACAGCCTCCAGTCGCAAAATCAAGAATTAATGGTGTGCTCAAAAAGCTCAAACGGTACCACTGCTAAATTATGGTTTCCCATTTAGGTCACATGCCAGCCAGATCACTGTGTGCATTACCATCTGTCCCTCTCTCTAAAAGAGAACACTGGCTGCGCAGGATTAACATGTCGATGCAAACTCACAACAACTAAGTAGAAAAAGCTGAGCTAATGTTATTGCACCGATCGGAGAACTCATGAGAGTGTCCGCCTCTCTAAGTAACTGATTTCTTAAAATACATTGATATTGTCTCCATATTAGCGGTTGGTTGGTTGGTTGGCGGGCGGGGCTGGGGGGTGATTGCAGGTTGAGCCCATCTCCGTTACTTTTCACCCCAACTCTGAGCCTCGAACGTCAAGGCTGGCTTACCTTCCGCACTCGCATTAACTCGGGGTAAAAAAACTCGGGGCAACTCTTCTCGCTCGACTCAGAGAGAGCCAGCGTGTGGCGCGATGTGACGGCCGGTAATTCCCCCTTCACCACCACCACCGCCGCCGCCACCTTCTCTTCTTCCTCCTCCTCCCCATCGTCTTCTTTCTTTTTCTTTAGCAGAGGAGCCGAGACGGGAAGCGTAGTCAGGGAGACTCGCCGCGGTTCAGCCATGTTCCGAGTTGTGCAGGCTTATTCGCTTTTTGTCACCGTTTCTCGTCCGACTCTCTTGCTGGCCTGCTGCCGGTGGTGGCGGACGTGTCTGGAACAATCACAATCCCTTCAACAGCAACAAAAACAAACCCCACAAACTTCGGCCGCCGCCATCTTGCCGACCTGCGCACCACCGTGCGCGTGCGCACGCCCTGACACCGAAAGGTGCACTTCGAAAAGCCTCACACACCAATTCTCTTTCCTTCAAGAATTTCTTTTACTACGAGAGCTGACTGCAACGCAGCTTGTAACAGGCAATTTTCAAATCGTTTAAAAAATAAATCTGCAGGAATTGAGGACGTTGACCTTTCACCGGTGCCAGGATCACGTGGGAGGGTGTGGGTTGTCGGTGCGGGGCGGGCGATGGACGAGTTGCTCTGCGAGTAAGATGGCGACAGTGAGTTTACGGGTGGGAGATCTGGTCTGGTAAGAGACGACAGCTTTTCGGTGTGCTGGATTTACGCGATCACCGCGGAATGTGTTTTTTTTCCTAAGCAATGACCCTGAGTATCTTTTAAATCTGGTTTTCTTTTTGCATTTCTTTTTTCAGGGGGAAGCTGGGTAGGTATCCGCCCTGGCCCGGAAAGGTGAGTCAGTCACACACAATATAGGAGCGTATAAGCGTGTTGAAATGCATCTAAAACTGTAACCTGTTGCCTAACGTAAGGAAACAGCGGGTTTATGGAAGAGGGTCACTCAAATAAAATGGAGAGGCGGGGGGAAGGGCAGTATGGTGGTCGGCTGAGGCTACTACAAAAGATCCCATGGCTGACCCTGAGAGCCGCCTTCACTATATGAGAATGAGGAAATCACAATATTAATTGTCCGGACTACTTCACGTTGTGTGCATTTTATCGAACACCAAACCTCGCGCGTTATTTTACAGGAATTGTTAGTGGAGCTTGACTGCTCACTGCGATTGTTATTCCTGACAGCAACAGCTTGTATTTATATAGCGCCTTTAACGTAGTAAAACGTCCCAAGGCGCTTCACAGGAGTGTTGTAAAACACAAAATTGACACTCAGCCATATAAGGAGATACTAAGGCAGATGACCAAAAGCTTTGTCAAAGAGGTAGGTTTTAAGGAGCGTCTTAAAGGAGGAAGCAGAGGTTTAGGCAGGGAATTCCAGAGCTTAGGGCCTAGGCAGCAGAAGGCATTTGGACTGTTTAAACTCGTTACTATCAAAATTAATCAGTTTTATAACATTTGTTTAGTTTAAAGAGCAACTAATGTTTGAGATTTAGATGTGCTTCCATGTTTTGAATGTATTTTTACACAAAGGTTGGAACTTTTGGTCTGAAATCTAGTGTTGTCACCAGTTTTTTTTTTGGCTGGACAATGTTTTTCTGTAAGTTGTCCTTTATTTGTGTAAACCAGGCTTTAAACTTCGATTTTTATTCATTGTTTTCAATGAATTTTTGTTGCTGTGTTTTTAGTAAAATATTAAAACCAGATCTCTGACAAGAAAACCACTAGGGTCTTGAAATGAAGATTAATGCCAGCAGCAAGGAGAGGAACAGCTGGTCTTGGGAGTTAATGGCAGAGCTGCAGCGTGAGCAGCTTTTGATGAGCTGCAACATTGACTGCCTGAAATAGGGCTAGTGGGAGACATTCAAGCAGTTGCGATGTGGCTTCAAAGAGAAATATAAAGTTGCTAAAATTGGGACCATGCTCAGTAATGCAAGAAGTTCTGGAACA
Source organism: Squalus acanthias (assembly GCA_030390025.1). Lineage (NCBI taxonomy): Eukaryota > Metazoa > Chordata > Chondrichthyes > Squaliformes > Squalidae > Squalus > Squalus acanthias. The sequence goes on along the minus strand of CM059442.1, from coordinate 36,629,515 downwards.
TAATGCTGTTGGTTTGGCTTCTGGTCTAAATCAGGAATCTGCTTATAGACTGAGGGAGTTCTTCTGACTCCTGTCAGTTGGCAGCAGAGCTGGGATGAGGTGTGAGCTGGAGAGACAGTATAAAAATAAACATAAAATATAGCATGTCTCAAACATAACATGTTTCTAAATAACTTGTCAAAATGATTAATCAATACTAAAGTCAGATACCCCAGCAGAATAAATACAGAAACTAGTTTCAAAAAAACTTTGCAAAAAAACTGGAATGCAAAGGATTGCCTCAATAGAAACTGGTACAAAAATTAATGCAAAATATATAATAGAAATATTGATCATGAGTCAGTCACGGAGAAACTGGAAACTAGGTGCCATGAAATCTTGCAATAGAGAAATGCAACCACACAGTAATTAAAATAATTTGTCCCAATAGAATTTTTAAGACAGTTTTCTAAGCTGTACCGAAACCCTGCCTTCTGACCTGTTTTGGACTCGATTAAAGATGGCAACCTTATTTATTTCTTTATTCAGTGTACAATGTCTTGGTGTTAGGCTAGGATCTTGTCAGTCAATTAATGAAACTCAGTTGTGAAGTTTTAAGATTTTTCCCCCAAAAAAACATTAAGGGAGATCATTACTTTACTAAGTACCTGTTAAGTAAAACTGTAGGATCAACTTCTCCATAGGTTATGCCATGCAGGCCAATATGGTGTGTGTGAGCAGGTGACTAAATATCAGTTACTGGGTGGTTAATATGTATTAACTGAGCAAATAGTGCAAAAATATGTAATCTTGAAATTGGTTAGTTGGCTATTGTGTTTTTGCCTTACATGATGTCTGATGAATATTCTGATAGGTTAATTACGTTCTTGTAAAAAATTTCACATTCTACAGTATGTGAAAATACCACCATTCCTGGATCTATCAAATCAGGTGATTGGTAAAAATATTGACGTACTATATCCATAAAAGGAATAAAGCTGGGTTTGAACATGTCTGCATCTTAAGACTCTTGATTTCAAACTAGTATATTGCTTAATATAAAGCACAGCTCTGTCACTATTCTGTTGCAGCGAACGCTGTACTCGTGACATCTGGTGGAATGTAATAATGGTCACACAGTAAGTTATCTTCAAATTAGAGTCAGCAGCATCACCAATGGGTATTTACTGCTGTGCTGATTGGTAGCAAGCATTGTAATGACAGCCATAACTTTTTAAAAAGGTCTAACTTTTTTTTTTCTCCCTTGGGGAACAGTAGTTCTTATTTGTGTCTGTATAATCAATTTACAATTAATTATCAATGTTTGAACTTTTTTTATGTTTTAAGATTGTTAACCCACCCAAAGATCTAAAGAAACCACGGGGGAAAAAATGCTTCTTTGTAAAATTCTTTGGAACTGAAGACCAGTAAGTAGTTAGTTTATATTTACACGCTTGAAAAGGCATAGTTCAATATTCTTTAAAAAGGTTGCCTACTGGGTAAGCCATGGGCCTTATTTGAGGATGTGTAGTCATGTTGAGGTGGAGCACCCTATTCTCAGAGATTAGCAGTTAGGCAGAAATTTAAAAAATTGAAGTTTAAAAAAAAAAAAAATCCATCAATTGATGTTGATTTTTTTTAGACATCAAGTGAATAGACAATATTCAACTTGACATCTACATTTTAATATTTTGGGGGTTTTCTTTTAATTGTTTGTTATATTATAGTAGTTTACTCCTGTCTAAAGACTTGTTCCAAAATGAATGCATATTGGGAAACTATTATCCTACAAGTGGATAATGGAAGATGTTCACTCAAAAGCATTTCATGCTGGCCTTTATTTCTTCTGTGCTAGCAGAATATAGGGAACTTCACTAGTGTTGAGCCCTGGTGGGCTGTTGCTTAAAACCTACAAGTTGTGCTTCACTATATTGGGCTGAACAATCTAGCAATAGCTACCCAAGTACTCTAGCACTGATCGCTTGTCACTTTGCAGTTATTCCCCCATCTTCCTCCATTGCCCCCTCCACTCATCTCTTCCATAAGATTCCTCTCCTGCTCCCTTGATACTCTTCCCATCCAACTCCTGCTAGCACCCATCCTAGGTGAGAATAACATAAGAACAGGAGTAGGCCATTCAGCCCCTCGCGCCTGTTCCGCCATTCAGTTAGACCATGGCTGATCTGTACCTCGACTCCGTTTACCCGCCTTTGCTCCGTATCCCTTAATATCCTTGCCTAACAAAAATCTAGCTCTCAATTTTGAATTTTTCAACACTTAGCTCAAACGGCTTGTTGAGGGAGAAAGTTCCAGATTTGCACTACTCTTCGTGTGAAGAAGTGCTTCCTGACACCACCCTGAACAGTCAACTCTAATTTTAAGGTTATACCTCCTTGTTCTGGACTCCCCCGCACCCCCCCCCCACAAGAGGAAATAGTTTCTCCATCTACCCTATCAAATCCTTGAATCATCTTAAACACCTCAACAGTTCACTTTCCTCGAGCACTGTCCCTATCCCTTTCAAAACTCCTGCTTACACCCCCTAATCAAAAAAACCCATCCTCAAACCATCCATCTTCTCTAACGATAAACTCATTTCTAACCTCTCCAAGATCCTTGAAAGTGTTGTTGCCTCCTAACTCCACGTATATATCCTGAAACTCCCTGTTTGAATCTTTCCAGTCCAGCTTCTGCGCATGTTACACCACTGAGATCACCATGGCTGCAGTCATAAATGACTATGACCATGATGTCTTATCTCTCCTTGTCCTCCTCGATCTTTTCCTAGCATTTGACGTGGTTTGTTATGATGCTCTCCTCCACTGCCACTTAATTTTCCAGCTCTGGGATGGTGGGTTTCTGCTCTTCCTACTGGGTCATAGCCAGTATATCTCCAGCAATCACCTTGCTTCCCTTCCCACGCCGTCACCTCTAGAGCCCCTTCAAGGATCTATCCTTGGCCCACCCTTCCTCATCTTCCATCTCTCCACCACTTTTCTGCTGTCAGACTGTGTCTGACATCAAGTCATGGACAAGTCACAAATTCCTTCATCCGATTTTCAGGAAGATCAAAGCCATTTTTTTTCTTAGCTGCTTTAAACTCTGCTTGCTTTAATGCTGATTCCATGTCCATCCCTCGCCTTTTACTTGGGCTGAGCAAGACCATACAAAACCTTGGATGTGCTGTTTAATGCTGAGCTGAGTTTCAAATCTCGTATCCACTCCATCACAGAAACATGCTTGTTTTCATCTGCATACATTGCCTGCTTTGCCACTGAACCCCATATCCATCTTTTTGCCATCTCCAGGCTATTATTCAGTGCTCTTAGTATTGCTCTGTAAAGTGCCTCGTGATGTTTTATACATTAAAGGCACTATACGAGTTGTTTACATGTGTTTATATTTGGTTAATTTTTCAACTTGTTATGATGGGAGTTGCTGAGCAATGGAACACTTTTTTTTCCCCAGTCACTATCGAGCATTCGTGGGTCAGGTATAACACTTGAAGTGCTGTAACCTACAAGGCTACGGACCAAGAGCTGGAAAGTGGGATTAGACTGGATAGCTCTTTTTCAGCCGGCACAGACACGATGGGCCTGAATGGCCTCCTTCTGTGCTGCAAATTTCTATGATTCTAACACAACTAGATCTAGGTCCCACTGCACGCTTGGGAAGTACTTAAAATTCTTCTGCTCTTGCTTCCCTGTTTAGCACTAACTAAATTCCTGCTCCCCTTGCAGCTCATAGGGAAATGGCATATTTCCTTTGAATGTCAAAATCTGCAGTTAAGGGAGTCATCAGTAAAAAGCTGTGTTGGCAAAGATCAATTTTCTTCATGGTCCTAGATGCCAATTGGGAGGTGTCATCTACTTTTAACATTTAGTATCTACCAGGCATATAGCACTATACAGCAAAGGCTATGAGCCCCGACAACATCCCGGCTATCGCGCTGAAGACTTGTGCTCCAGAACTAGCCACGCCTCTAGCCAAGCTACAACACTGGCATCTATCCGACAATGTGGAAAACTGCCCAGGTATGTCCTGTCCACAAAAAGCAGGACAAATCCAACCCGGCCAATTACCGCCCCATCAGTCTACTCTCAATCATCAGCAAAGTGATGGAAGGTGTCATCGACAGTGCCATCGAGCGGCATTTGCTCACTGATGCCCAGTTTGGGTTCTGCCAAGACTACTCGGCTCCCGACCACATTACAGCCTTGGTCCAAGCATGGACAAAGGAGCTGAATTCCAGAGGTGAGGTGAGAGTGACTGCCCTTGACATCAAGGCAGCATTTGACCGAGTCTGGCATCAAGGAGCCCTAGTAAAACTGAAGTCAATGGGAATCGGGGAAAATGCTCCACTGGCTGGAGTCGTACCTAGCACAAAGGAAGATGGTTGTGGCGGTTGAAGGTCAATCATCACAGCCCAGGACATTGCTGCAGGAGTTCCTCAGGGCAGTGTCCTAGGCCCAACCATCTTCAGCTGCTTCATCAATGACCTTCCCTCCAACATAAGGTCAGAAATGGGGATGTTCGCTGATGACTGCACAGTGTTCAGCGCCATTCACAACTCCTCAGATAATGAAGCAGTCCATGCCCGCATGCAACAAGACTTGGACGACGTTCAGGCTTGGGCTGATAAGTGGCAGGTAACATTCGTGCCAGAGAAGTGCCAGGCAATGACTGTCTCCAACAAGCGAGAGTCTAACCACCTCCCCTTGACATTCAGTGGCATTACCATTGCCGAATCCCCCAATATCAACATCCTGGGGGTCACCATTAACCAGAAACTTAACTGGACCAGCCACATAAATACTGTGGCAACAAGAGCAGGTCAGAGGCTAGGTATTCTGCGGCGAGTGTCCCACCTCCTGACTCCCCAAAGCCTTTCCACCATCTACAAGGCACAAGTAAGGAGTGTGATGGAATACTCTCCACTTGCCTGGATGAGTGCAGCTCCAACAACACTCAAGAAGCTTGACACCATCCAGGACAAAGCAGCCCGCTTGATTGGCACCCCATCCACCACCTTAAACATTCACTCCCTCCACCACCGGCGTACCGTGGCTGCAGTGTGTACCATCTACAAGATGCAACTCGCCAAGGCTTCTTTGGCAGCACCTCCCAAACCCACGACCTCTTCCACCTAGAAGGACAAGAGCAGCAGGCGCATGGGAACACCACCACCTCCAAGTTCCCCTCCAAGTCACACACCATCCTGACTTAGAAGTATATCGCCGATCCTTCATCGTCGCTGGGTCAAAATCCTGGAACTCCCTCCCTAACAGCACTGTGGGAGTACCTTCAGCACACGGTCTGCCGTGGTTCAAGAAGGCGGCTCACCACCACCTTCTCAAGAGCAACTAGGGATGGGCAATAAATGCTGGCCTTGCCAGCGATGCCCACATCCCATAAACGAAAAAAAAAAATGCAGATGGCACTGAACTGTAAAATTGCTGATCTTGTCTAAGTAGTACAAGTGGCTCTTTAATTAGGACCCCTTTTGGTGGAAACCGATTTTCCTAAATTAGCTGATCATGCGTGTTATAATTCAGGTGCCTTCCTGAAACTTTCTACTTGTGCTTAATACAAAAGTTGTCTTCAGTCGGTGACTGCATATTCCTAGTGCATTAACAAAATTAATGAGGCACAGAATATAGTTTATTGTTAGATATGCCATGAAGACAGTTGGACACTGTATCAGGACACAATATATGTTGGGTACATATTGCTTGATTTTAATGGCAAAAATCAACGAGCAGTAGCCATTTTAGAGGCTTTATAAATGTCATCTCTTTGAAGACATAGAAGTTAAATTCAAGGGAGCTGATTGTGTTTTGTTGCAGTGCGTGGATCAAAGTAGACCAACTTAAATCCTATCACCTTCACAAGGAGGAAATGATAAAAATTACCAAAGGGAAACGTTTCCAACAGGCAGTGGATGCGGTTGAGGAATTCATTAAATCCAAGGTAAGGTGTACCATTGTTGATCTAGTGGATCAAAAATGATCACTGTGGGTTTGTTTGAGAGAATAGGTCAGCGTTTCACAGTGTGCAATTATACTACAACTCTAGCATTACCGCAAACTAGTTTCCCTATAAAGCTCTCTTGCGTTCCAGGATCAGAGAATGCCACATTAAGTATATTTTGTCAAATATGGATATCCTTCGAGCTTCTTGAATACATTTTAAACCTACCTGGAGAGTGCTGATGCTCCTGGTTACGTGCTCTAAATATTTAAATCTCATTTGCTGTGAGTGGAGCTCAGAGCATGTATGTAAGCACATATGCACAGAGTTCTCTCCATGGGTGATGGAATTGCAGTTTGACCTCGGCAGCATGAGCGTGTTACTAAAATAAAAACAGAAAATGCTGGAAATACTCAGCAGGTCAAGCAGCATCTGTGGATAGAGAAACATTTCAGGACCTGAAACAATGGGCTAGAAATTGCGGTCGGAGGCGTATCTCCGGAGTACGCCTCCGACCCACAAAGCCCTTCCGAACCTACCTCTAGGTGCGCAGGCTGCGAAGAGTTGCGGTCTCAGGCCTCCAGGTGTACGGCTGCGTAAAGGCCCACGGATCCCAGGGACGCAGGTGGTTCAGAAGCGTCCCTGCGTTCACGTGGGCCCGGTCCTCCAATCACAAAGGAGGATTCCTTTGCAATCATTTACGAAGGGAATCCCCTAATATGCAATGGAATCTCCAAATAATTACACAATTTACATAATTCTAATAAATATAAATGTACAGCATTTCAATTTTATTCACAAGTCCCTTCAGTGCACCAACCTCAATAAAAATTTTATCTTTAGATCAATAATTTTAAACATGTTAATCCTGGCTAATAGTTGCATAAACTAATTTAAAGTGTATGTGCATCATTTTTGATTTTTAAATGTTTAATTTAAGGCCTATATATACCCATACGCTGATGAAAGCAGGCCCTACGCCTGCTTTTACCAGCCTTAAAGTTTTGTGGGCAGTTGCTGGGCAATAGACCAACTCTGCACCAGCAATACTGATTTTCTATGCGGTTTGGATGATCTGTCGAGGCGTACCTTGACAGATCGCAAGTTCCAGATTTCGCGCATGCGCGTGCGGAAACCTGGAAGTTGCTGGGCCATTCAAATGGATAATGACGGCATACTCTCAGAGTACGCTGTTGGGGAGACTGCAATCTCAGGACCGTTAACTCTGTTTCTCTCTCCACAGATGCTGTTTGACCTGCTAAGTATTTCTAGCATTTTCTGATTTCCAGCATCCGCAGTATTTTGCTTTTGTATGAATGTGTTACTGCCTGGCAGGAATTGATACCGCAGTAAATGGTCTTGGACTGTTGGGTCTGTAATTATTCTGCATTATAGCAATGCGATAACAGCTTAAGAAACTCAATTCCGCAATGGAAATAATTAAGAATCAGTCGGGACATTTCCTACTGCTTGAATCTGAGTAAACAAAATGTGCAAATAAATATAAAGTGTGAAAATTAAACCCATCAATTTGAATTGAGATGTTTTGGTTGCTATTGAAAACTTTTAGAAGTGTTGAGGGAATGTTAAGACCTGATCTGTGGGATTGCCTTGTCATGAAGGATACCACAAATGAGTTATGGCCAGTACCACAAGTGGAGTATAAATCACAGTCCTGCAGATCTTTAGAATGTATTCTGTCCATACCATACTTTAGCATCTAAACTGTTTTTTAAATGAGTAATAATGTTAAAATGGGCAATTATGTCAATGGGTTTAATGATGCACTTTGTTCCCAATAAATTGGTTCCAATACAGTTGGGAGTATTAATGTGAGGGATGATTATTGTGTGATAATATGGTCTGAGTGTTTGTGCTTTGAACATTTGCTCCTTAAAATTTGAAGAGATACAATTATTAAAATGTAATATCTGGAAAAATAATGGCATCGCTTATCAATGCTTTAACGTTTTACCAACACTGATTTTGAATAAATGCTGTAGATTGGTCGTGTATGAGAGCTCTGGGTATGGTCTTAAAAGACAGGCAATCAGTCCTGAAGGTTTTTGGAGACCAGATTCAGTGCAATTGATTTTTTGGTGGGGATGGGGTAGAATTACACCATGACAAGTTTATATAGGCAGTTTCCACAAAAAATGTGGGCACAGATATTTATATTGGAAAGTTGATGGGAAATGTGTGTAGATGCAAAATTTTGAAGATATTCATACTAATCGATTTTTTTTTTGTGGCGTTACACATGCGGAATCATCACTAGGTATAGCCTTCGGATGAAGTGGGGATAGAGGGCAGGGGAACCATGTCTGGGTGCACAGATGTAATTCAGTCCCAATTTTAAAATCATTATGTCCTTAAGTTTATATTTCCATTATAAATTCCTATGTCTATATTTGTAATGGAAACTAAATTTGTCACGCAGTAATTGCACCCTCCTGCCAGTGGTAGTGCTGTTGTGCTAACACTAGATGGAGCGTGTAATTACAATGACAAGTTTACATGGGCAGTTTCCGTGATCAATGAGGATGTGAGAATTTATAATGTAAAAAATTGACAGGAATTATGCTCAGATGCAAGATTTTTAATATATTACTAATTACACATGGTAAATCAGAGAATATCATTATTCTTGCCATCTCTGATGTTTTTGTTGTGGTTTCTCACCTCCTCTCTCTCTCTCTCTCTCTCTCTCTCTCTCTCTCTCTCTCTCTCTCAAACTCTTTATTGCTCCTTTCCTCTGCTGCTTCTCTCCCCTTCACCTTTTGCTTGTGTCTGTATATTTTCCTTTCTTTTAGGATGGTATGGTTTGGTGTAGCATGGAAAGGAGCCACTAATGTCTATAGGCTGCATTTGGGATTGGGGCTGCAGGGAAAATGTGACCGTCAACAATTTCCCTTCTCCCAATCACTCATACTTCACCCATTCCTTCCAACCTCACACTCATCACTATCTATCTCTTTCCATTGACTCAGCCCTTGTATTATCCATTCCCTCTTGTTCTACTGCCACTCAAATCACCAGCTTCCCTTTTCCCTTCCTGTTTCCCTCAGCTTTGTTTGCTCTTAAAATTCAACTTTATTTTTAAAATGAACACAAGGAAACTGTTTTTCCAACGCTGTTCCATTGGTATTAGAAGTCAGAAGCTCTGTTTCACAGCTGTACGTGATCAGCATTGTTCTATCAAAATGACACCGGTGAGTTAATCAGTGGGCTGCAAAATTGCTGTCCGATAACTAGCTCCTGTGTGTGTGCTGACTCTTTGTGTCCGATCACATATCTATTAAATATGTACGCGCTGTGTACCCACCCGTAGGGACATCGGAAATGCCGGTTTCAGGCATGTACAGCGCATGCGTTGAAAACCGGCATTTCCGATCTGTCAAGAATCCTCTTGACAGCTCCTCCGCCTGCCCTGGAGAAGGGCCTCTGCGGGCGGATAGTTCCGCCTTTTGGAGACCCTCCGCCCGCAGAAAACCCTTACAATTCTTACGCCTGGTTAAAGCAGGCCCCTGCTTTTACCAGGATGAGTTGAAAAAAAGTTTTTTAAAAATTTTCACTGATGTGTCATTTAAAAATACTTTTTAAAAAAAGGTACGTTTATTTTTAGCCCGTAAAAAACTTCAATTTTTTTCAAAAAATTAAATTTTTGTTTAAAATACTTAATTTATTGTAATTTCAAGTCATTTTAAAAATGTGATTTAAAAACAAATGTATTTAAAGTTTTACTATGTTTTTGGGGTGAGCTCCATTCATATATTTGACAGGTCAATCTGTCAAGTGTATGAAGGGAGATTCCCTTCTTTGATTGGCTCCCCATGGCCCACGTGATCCCAGGGACGCTTGCGAACCGCATGCGCCCCTGAGATACGTAGGCCCTGCACACTTGGAGTTCGAGAGGCCCAGGAGCGGAAGTGTATGCGTCCCGGGAGCCCTCGGGTAAGGGTGTAGATTTTTTCCAGATCGGAGGCTTCCACATGCGGGAAGCCGCCGATTGAAAATACGGCCCGTTAACTTCAGCTGCTTATTTACTCTAATGTGTTATTTTAAAATAAAATGCAATGTACTTTAAAAACTGCAGGCGTATGGCTTTAGCTTTTCACCTCTAGGATCTCATACAGGCCATACCAATGGGATAAAGTCCTGATTCCCAGCTGTAAACTCCACAAAGAATGAAAATTGTAGAAAAAAAATCACTTCCTTTTTTCCATTTCTCCCTTTTGTTCTTTATTTTTCAGTTACAAATAGTTACTTTTCCTGCTCTGCTTAACCATTTTCAGTTGGGTTCTTGCAGCTGAGGTTTTTCTGTTTCCTTAGTTTTTCGATTTATTTTCTTCCTTCCTTTCTTCCTTCCTTCCTTCCTTCCTTCTCTTAGTATCAATATTGCAGAGATGAGAATTGGAGGTTCCTTTTTTTTTAATTAAGGCTTAACCAGATATTTCCCTTGTGCCCAGCACCACAGAGCACGCCTGTAAGCAAGCCCTTGCCCCCCTATGGACCAGATTGTGACTTTATATACACAATATCTGTTGTTGCATTGCCCAGGGATTGAACTGAATCACGTCACTGTAATTAGTTTGATAATTTCACATGAGCCATATCATGTTCTCCTGGTATCTGAGTATGAGAAGAATAAATGCTCTATCCATAGTACAACTTGGGCTGTAAACTATAAATCATGTTTTTATATTACGGTAAAAAGTAGCAATACATCAATACAATCCCTTCCTCGACTTCTCCGTCTCCATCTCTGGGGATAGGTTATTGACAAACATTCACGACAAGCCCACTGACTCCCACAGCTACCTGGATTACACTTCCTCCCACCCCGTCTCCTGTAAGGACTCTATTCCATTCTCCCAGTTTCTCCATCTCCGCCGCATCTGCTCTGACGATGCCACCTTCCATACCAGTGCTTCTGACATGTCTTCCTTTTTCCTCAACCGAGGATTCCCCTCTACGGTGGTTGACACGGCCCTCGACAGTGTCCGTTCTATCTCCCGCACTTCTGCCCTCACCCCTGCCCCTCCCTCCCAGAACCACGATAGGGTTCCCTTTTGTCCTCACCTTTCACCCCACCAGCCTCCACATTCAACGTATCATCCTCCGCCACCTCCAGCATGATCCCACCACCAAACGCATCTTCCCCTCACCTCCCCTTTCAGCATTCCGTAGGGACCGCTCCCTCTGCGACACCCTAGTCCACTCCTCTACCACCCCCAGCACCCCTTCCCCTTCGCCTGGCACCTTCCTGTGCAAGCGCAGGAGATGCTACACATGCCCTTATACCTCCCCCCCCTTCCCACTGTCCAGGGCCCCAAACACCCCTTCCAGGTGAAACAGCGATTTACTTGTTGTACTTGCAATTTAGTATACTGTATTCGCTGCTCACGATGCGGTCTCCTCTAGATTGGGGAGACCAAACGCAGATTGGGTGACTGCTTTGCGGAACACCTCCGTTCAGTCCGTAAGGGGGACCCTGAGCTCCCGGTGGCCTGTCACTTTAATTCTCCGCTCCACTCCCACTCTGACCTCACCGTCCTCGGCCTCTTGAATTGTTCCACGGAAGCTCAGCGTAAACTCGAGGAACAGCACCTCATCTTTCGATTAGGCACTCTACAGCCTTTCTGGACTCTACATAGAGTTCAACAATTTCAGATCATAACCTCGGCCCCTATCACATATATATATATATATTTTTATCCACACTTTTTGTTTGGCCTTTTTTTCTTCCCTCCCACATGGCAGCTGTCCTTCATTCTGCCAGCGCATTTCACACTTCATCTAGAGCCATCCTTTGTTCCTTAACCTGTCACATTACCACCTCCTCTTGTCTTGAATGTCTCTCAATCTCTCCTGCTTTCTATTCTATCACTGACCTTCGCTTTTGTTCTTTCATCCCCTCCCCCATTTCCCCGCCCCTAAACCTGCTTTAAAATCTCTTCCATTTCCTGCTTTTTTTCCAGTTCTGACGAAAGGTCTTTGACCTGAAACATTAACTCTGTTTCTCTCTCCATGGATGCTGCCTGGCCGCCTGAGTTTTTCCAGCGTTTTCTGTTGTTATTTCGGATTTCCAGCATCCGCAGTATTTTGCTATTGTATCAATACAGCAGATTTCACTTGACAACAGAGAATTTAATTTCCATCAACTTGAATATACAAAAAAAGTGAGCTCTAACTAATACTAAACTTGGTCTAATGTCCATATCATAAAACTTAAGACATAAGATTTCATCTATCTTAGAACTTCAACCGTTAACTCTAAAGAGCTGGAAACACACTGCCTGAAATGTACACCTCATACCTTTTTGAATTTCAAAACTTGAGATACAGGAAATCAAAAGATTTCTTCCATTATGAAACAAAGCTGATCAACTTGAAGTGATGATTTCCTGAATGTCAACTATATTCTGGACACACATTAATTTACATGTGTTAACAAGCCCTTTACCTTAAATTGACTGTTACCAGGACAAAGCATGCAGTCTGTATTTAATAGCTTCTACTTGCTTTGTAATCAAAACCTACTTTCACGCTGCCTCCTGAGGGAGCATAAAAGGCCATGGATGTCATCTGCTACATTCAGCTCAACTGCCTACTTTGCTCAACAAAGTTTAAAGTAACCAGCCACCTCTCTAATAGTTATTAAGAATATAAGAGACTTAGAATTTAGAATATGGTTGATCTTATTCACTGGTCTCCACTCTATCGATGATGAAGGTTCCACTGTACTGAGAATTTGAATCAAGAGTTTCAAACTGTTGTGACCAATACTAACACTTGTGCAGTAGAACACTATTGCAGTCATTTGAAGTTGAGTTTTGGATTAATTAAAAAAAAAATCCTGCTCATTGAGGTATCTTCAAATTAGATTGTAATATGGATTAGGCCTAAATTGATGAGGAATGGAATCCATTGAAATAACATTTAATAATTGTTATGTCACTTCACTTAAAGGAACAGTTAACACATTTCTGGTTTATTGGGAGAGAGCATACCAGTGTCTTTACTTTTGACTAATTCTTTTTCAGGTATCTGCACTCACCTCATCAGAAGATAAAAACAGACACAATTCATCTGAAGATAAAAGACAAAATTCCTCCACAGCAGAAATTTCAGAGCACAATACAAGAAAAAGGGGTCGACCACCAAAGGAAGAAAAGGTTGGTTTTAGGTAGAATACAGAAACAGTCCAAACACCAATAGTGTCTCTTTATTTTGGGGTAAACTTTTAATTTTCTCCCTATGCAGGATCTGTGATTGACCTGCTCCCGGTCACCTCCAGTGCAGCTGTGAAATAGTCGCTAGCATGTGTGCAAGAATAGCCCAAGAACAATGTGTTTTTCTCCTCCCTGCAGGGAAATGTCTAGGGTTCACATAAGTCCCACTATATCACACTGACCCAGTCGAGATTAGGGCTTCCAGCATGGAGGAATTAAACCATCTGATCACTTGGATGAAATGATAAATGCACAGTAATGTTATGCACAGAAGGTAATATATAGCTTGTCTAGAAGATGCAAGGACTTTTGTATTTTTTTTTCTCCCACTTCAGGACGCCGTTCCCTGAGCCGTCCACAGTGAAGAGGTTGGTTACGGGTCCAGTCGCGGAATACAAATGGAAGGTGAGTCACAAGTTTCTTTAATTCCTAAAATCACAGGCTTGCCATTTTGAGTTTTTACTGACTTACTGATCAGCTCTAGTTGGGTGTATTAGAGGACTGCCAACATCCTACAGCACCCCATGCAATCGTGTTGGAGACAGCTGGATTTGTAGCAGTAAATCTAGGGAACATTGGAGTTGGATGTCTGTTTTTCTGTTTCTGAAACTTTTAAGAGATAGGCATAGAACACTCAACTAGTAACTATGGAATACCATTACTATCCACTTGTGATTTGTTATTTGATCTTCTCAATCAGGAGAAAAAATTGTATAGTTACTCTGTACTTTTACGCAGTAGATACGCCACAGATACTGTGGCGTCTGATATAATACGCATTGTTTATGGCTCCCTCCTTGAAAATTGCACTTGTATTATCTATGTATGGCTCCCAAAGAATGGTATTCCTGGCACACTCTGTTGTACTGGTCTTCAAAGGTTTACAATAAGTATTTCTACATGTGTAGAGAAAAATATGTGCATCGTTTAACCCCTATTTTTCTCTGGTCCACTAAAATGGCTATTCTGCATTTCCCTGATTCATTGGCAATAAAAGAAGAGGTTTAAAAATGAAACGTGCAACAAGGTTTACTTTCTGACATTACCAGCTTCAATTCCCTGCTGTTTTTGTTTGAGGTTTGATATGGAAGATTAGAACAGCTTTACAGTTTAGTTTGAAAGATTACAGTGATAAAGAGTGGTTTTAAATCTGCATTCCTTGCAATCTCTAATTATAACGCACTCTCCCCTGTTGGGAGTTGAAGGCATTCGCAATGCTAATCTGTAGTATAACTCATTTGGCTTTTTATTTGGAGGGCTAGTCATTTTGTAACAGAAATGGCCTGCAGTGCCAGCTACAGCAAGTGACCACTGTGTGTTTCTAAAATGGCAAGTACGTTCAACAGTAAATGTTATTTTGATAAACTTCCACTCAATATGACTTTAATTACTTGTCTTCATGTATTTCATATCATTTCTATTACTTTCAATGGCCTTGAGTTTGAAAAGGGTGCATCACCTTTTTATATTAAAAATAGAGAGTTTAAAAGAGAATTAAACAGATCGAGTAGCGTACAAAACAGGGTTGATCTGGAAGCTAGAAAAGTCAGGAAGAGAAAGAAGTTAATGCACTCAAATCTTTCAAGAATTGAAAAACCATTTTAACTTCCAAGAAAACGATGGTTGAATTTACAGCACTAATGAAGAGACAACTTGGGAAAGTATAGTAGTTCTTTCTTCACACTCTGGCATTTTGGCTTTCCAAGTTGCACTCTACTTAACCAATTTCATCTTCTGTTTGCTGAAGCCTGCAGTGTTAGCTGTGCACTATTTTTAGCTTAAATAATTTAGAAACGATTACAGTGTAATAAGTGCTTAACCAATTGGAACGTGCGTAGAATGTTAAATTCAGCCATTAATTAAATATCTTGCAAGGGTTTCTTTACTTCATAGAAACTCCTAACCTTTGGGTGGGATGAATGCTTGTTGCAGTATTTGAGTCACTATTGTGACAAATGATTGCAAATGAACATGTCAGTTGCATTACTCAAGTTAGAAATGGTGCTTTGTGTGTCTTTATGAAGAGAAGTAGTGTAATGAAAGGAGAATTCAGTTTTAACAATGGCTGTGTCAATGCAAGGTGCTGCAGAGTGAGAGGATATTCGTGGTTGCCCAAAATTCCTTACTTATGCAATTCCTTGTATGTGTACAAAATTGCTTGCATAGTAATTTTCAAATCTTGTATGCAAAGGGCGTGCTTCAAATTTAGAATCTTGCCTTGGATATTCTCTCGAGGACGGTAGTGCTAGACACTCCCGTAAGCAATCTAAGCATCTTATATTCAGGGGTGTATATGATACTGTACCCTAGAGATGTAACAATAGTATCCCCATGTAATTTGAACTGGATGTTTGTGTTTTTTGCACGTGTGCTGCTTCAATCTCTTTGAAAGCAGATCAGGAAAACACTTGGTGAGCCAAAGCCAGATACAGATCATTTAAGCTGTTTTATTTCTCAGCAAGTGAACTTGCATAGCAACAATTCTGATTGGACTCAATTAATTCAATCAGTACAGCTCGACTTTGCGTAATAATACAAAATAATAAACATGCTTCCCTTCCCTACATCAGCAGGTCACCCTTCTTGATTTAAACATTAACTTCTAAATATTCTCCATTTTAGCTTTCTGAAGCTAGAGCGAGCTTGCCCTCGCAGCTTTCTGTTTAAAAATCTGACTAACTGCATATGTCTTTGTCTGGTTTTTTTATCTCTGTGTTCACAACCTAAGAGAAGGCCTTTGCCAGATAACTACTACCGGACTCCTGGGACCAGGAACCTCCCAACACAGTGGGTGTGAAATGTTTATTAAATACAGAGATAGATGAACAAATTGCTATTGTTTACAATCTTTGGGGAAGCAGGTTCAAAACTGAGCTCATTGGCATTTAATCACCTTTTGTCTCAGTCCCTCATTTCTCTAAACTTGTGTGAATACATTTAGCTTTAAAACATAAACCTTAAATAGAACTCCCACCGGTCCCAATTCCTTCTGGGGAAAAATGATCAGAAAACCCTGAATCTTGACCAAGAGCTTCTGCACAAAATGGGGTTCCCAGTTGATTTTTAGTAGTGTTGGCAGCGGCCTAGGAGTAGGTCATCTGTCCTATGCTCTTGTCAGGGAACAGTGTGAAGCTAGGATTTGAAAAGTCAGTTGAAGTGATTGTTGCAGAGAGTGAGAGATAATTGTTTTGGGAAATTACTTTGACAAGAGAACATGGACGAGTTGAGGTTTGCTGAGTTGGTGCATTTCACAATCTGATTCACTGGGAGACTAGTGACCATAAGGATTTGCGCTGTTTTAAAGCAGGACATCAGAGACCCCACTGGCCCATAATGCCATGCTCACTGCAAATGCATCGGGTGACAGCGTAGATTTAATGGGGGGACCATGTGCCGATTCAAATACTGAAGCAACACAAGTTTTGAAATTCTGAAGTGGAGTAATTTTAACAACAACATCTATTTATATAGCGCCTTTAACGTAGTAAAACATCCCAAGGCGCTTCACAGGAGTGTTATAAAACAAAATTTGACACTGAGCCACATAAGGAGATATTAGGGCAGAAAAGAGGTAGATTTTAAGGAGCATCTTGAAGGAGGAAAGAGAGATAGAGAGGCTTAGGGAGGGAATTACAGAGCTTGGCAGCTGAAGGCATGGGCCCCAATGATCATTTTTAGTGTATTTCCCCTCCTAGATATGTGTCACTTGATAAGTGGTTCCAATTGTGAGGTTATGTAGCTTTACAGTAATTCTGTGTTACCCATAACACTAAAAAATATATAATTTATGTGCATGGGAAAATGGTGGGAACCATTATTGATTGGAGAGCCCTCTGGTTATGGCAGTGGAAACTGGGGATCTGCTGGTATCTTCCTGCACAAAAGTTGGGACTGATGAATGATGTAGAAAGTGCTGAACTTCCTTTCTTTCTCTCTTTCTAAAACTCCAAATCTCTGCAAAGCTACTGTTTTCTGTCGACTAGATTTCAATTAAAAACCGAGATCATTAGGGAGGGAATGGCTGATGCTATTCTTGCACTCAGATCACAAATAGAAACCTTCAGTTATAGGAACAGAGTATGATTACTCACCGTGCTCAGATTTGGTTTTTCTAATTGCAGCAAGTAAAGGACGACCCTCACTTCCATCACTTTCTGCTCAGTCAGTCTGAGAAGGTAAGATGGTGCATTTAGTGCGCAGTCTCGTAGAGCAGTTTTATTTTCCAGTAATAAGCTGAATGCTAGATAGCAGAAAGCTTTGGTCTCCTTTTTTATTTATTTATGCTGCTTCACTTTTCCATTTTCATTTTCCTAGATCTGTTGCTTCTGTGTGTTTTCCCTCTTTGGTGCGGAGGCCTTGGTGACTGCCAGTGTGTTTAGCCAACTAAGGGTACAATTGCTGCACGGGCAAGTTGGTCTACAAATGTTTTTCCTCCATTCCTCAATTTAGGATACACCACCGTGAGGCATCCTGCTTAACTGCACAGCCAAGGTCACACCTGGGGTCAAGTAACAACAGGAACTGAACCTACTGTCCCACTGGCAGGAAGCGACTAGATTGACCTATTCCTGGACCTTAAAATATTGGTCAATTCATTCCCGGTTCTCTCTCTCTTTTATTTAAATATCCTGATATTTGAATAACGTATAGACGCTAATTTTATTGGATTTGTTTTTTTTAATAAGCGTAGGAATACCTGGTTTAAAAAGTTCACTTAAATTAAAAAAAAATTACACACTATTAAAACGTGTGAAAATAGACTCCCTTTTGAAGTGGGCTTTGACCTCGGTTTGATACTTGCTGGTGTTCAAACATTGCTTAAAGTAACTAGTAAGTTAAAATTGTAAAATTTAAGTGGCTACTTTGAGTTTAAAAAGTAGGACTAGGAGTAGGGAAAATTAAAAGCAAAGACTCATCTTTTTGATGCCAACTGCATTTGTTATGTGAATTTTTTCATGTATTTTTCTGGTAAAAGTAAAATCTGAATAAACCAAAACAGAAAAAAAAATTCACCCAAAGCAGATGCTGCTGAAAGTTTGTGTTAAAAATCTCTAGTAACTTTTTATATGTGGGTGTGAGAAGTTGGTATTACAAAAATGTTTGTGTCCATCAGTCTCTTTGACTCCATCCTCCAATTACTTGGTGACAATAGTTGTGATAACTATATTACAAGAATCATGCTGGCCTTGTGACGCAAAACATTACCACATTAGTTACTCGGTTTGCCTAACTTTTAAAGGTTGATATTCCTCCAGTTACTCTTCCCCCTTTGTTCCTAGTTTCCTTGCACCACCTTCTTTGGTTGAGAACTCAAGTAAGCAGCCTGCTCTCGGGCTGTAAATCTGAAGTGCACTGCTGGGAAGTGCACAGTGGTTGTCAGCCGATGTCTGCTCAGTGTGTGTGTGTGTTTTTACCCTTCTCTTCCTGTGGAAAAGCACTGCCCATAACATTGTGGCTGAAAGCAGCAGCTTAACCTGTGTATGCGGACAAAAATCAATATTTGGGCATAGTACGCCGATGCTTTAATACATTGAACTGTCATTGTAATTTAATATTCTCCCCTTCACAATCTTTATGTTCAAACATATATATTGGTCGCAAAAATTGTTTTAAAAAAAAAAGTCAAATCTTCAACAGAACAGAGACCTATCTGGACTGTATTTTTTAATATAGAATGGGGGGACAACTTTGTAGTCTCCAAAAACAATTTTGCATAAAGGTAAGGAAAGTGCTTGGATTGTTTTTGTATTTAAAGAGCCGAAACATCCTTCTTATGTGTCCATCTCACTTTAACATCCAAATCAAACTGTCAGGAAGAGTAAGTGGGATGGCATCACGAATATGTCACCACTGTCATCATTGGATAAAATAACTTGGTGAAAATTAGCGATAATTTAAATAGTCTGTGACTTGGAAAAATGCAATATTTTTAATATTGCGGGTCATGCAACATTCATAGGGGTATATTTTTCCAATCGATGAAGTTCACATGCAAATGCTTAATACATTTGTGATATATTCTTCTGCGTACTACTTCGAAATTGGCATTAGCCCATTTAAGATAAATATATTAACATTTGATTTATAAACACGCTTTAAGATGATAATTGAGAAGGACATAAGTATGACGAAAACCAGGGGAATAGATTGGAGAAAAGCTGATTTTGAGGGGCTGTATAATCCTATGAATGTAGTGGAATAGTTTTAAGCGCCGTAGAATAGTTTTAAACATTCATATGTTAACTTCACCAATTGTAAAATATATGCTATAAACTTGCCAGTCACCTAGTGGAATTCAGTGAAAATTTTACTTTGCTTTTTGCATTAAAGCTGCGACTGCTATCGGCTTCAAAAACTCAAAGCAATTCTTAACAAGCAAGCTGTGATCATTAATTTAAGCTGATGTAAATCTGAGTGTCCAATGAAGTTCATCAAATTTTTTTAGGAAAGATTTCCTAAAAGGACAACTTTAAAAAAACAAAAAAAAAACATTTTAAGCTGTAGTTGTTTTTGTCCCAATTCCCCATTTTGAGGTGGGAGCCCTCGCCTATATGTATATTAGTCTTAACGCAGCTCCCTCTTAATATTGAGGCTAATATAAGTGACTTTAGTTTGAATTCCTACTGTTCAGTGTTGTGCTATTTCACTGCGATTAGGCACATGAGACTTCCTCAGAGCAACTATGTAATCTTAACATGGATGAGATTAAATTGACGTTAAGGGTTGTATGATCCAAACTATTAGGTCCTCTGTACTTGGCGTAGACTTCAGAGTCACTGGGCAACAAACAATCTTGAACTTTGTAAATCTGCAATTCGAATACTTTTCATGGTGGGGGGGGGTGTAAGAGATGGTGGTAGAAAATGTTTTCATTGTTTCCAATGGTTACAAGTAGCTGTTGTCCTGTAGTATATGTGTATTCTTATGTTCAGATATTATTCCCACTTGTTTTACTGGGATTAAAATCTATTTTCTACAGACATGTTCACCTTAACTAATAAATCTTTACTAATTCCTAAACAATTGGGTTATCAACTTAACATATGGAGACATGAAATATTAGTCTGATAACCAGATAAAGCTGTATGTTTATCAGCTAAATGCCTGTTGGATTTAAAGTACTTGGCACCAAATGATGTCACTTTCTTATTGTAGACTTATTTTCCATGGTGCAAAAAGTAATTGGCTCCATTTTTATTCATTAACAGTCAGGGTCGTGTTCTGCCATCATTCAAAAACTAAAGACCACAGCAGAAGAGGTAGGTAATATGCTACTTCTCTTCCATTTCTAATTGTCCTTTGGGATAAAAGGCTAGAATGAACTCTTGCTCACTCTTCCAAATGGAATCATAGCATGTTACAGCACAGAAACAGGCCATTTGCTGGTGTTTTTTTTCCACATGAGCTACCTACTTTAATCTCATTCTCCTGCTTGCTTCCATACCCTTTAATCTCCTTTTCAAGCAGCTATTTCTTCTTAAGAAATTTTGGACTTTTAACAGTTTGTGACGGAATTTCACAGTTGTCGTGGTGCACATAGGCATCAACGATATAGGTAAAAAACGGGATGAGGTCCTAAAAGCAGAATATAGGGAGTTAGGAGGTAAATTAAAAAAGAGGACCTCAAAGGTAGTAATCTCAGGATTGCTACCAGTGCCACGTGCTAGTCAGAGTCGAAATAGGAGGATATTTCAAATGAATACGTGGCGAGAGGAATGGTGCAAGGGGGAGGGATTCAAATTCCTTGGACATTGGAACCGGTTCTGGGGGAGGTGGGACCAGTACAAAC
Organism: Squalus acanthias; assembly: GCA_030390025.1. Taxonomy (NCBI): domain Eukaryota; kingdom Metazoa; phylum Chordata; class Chondrichthyes; order Squaliformes; family Squalidae; genus Squalus; species Squalus acanthias. Next base: position 36,608,542 of record CM059442.1, on the reverse strand, counting down.
GGGACGGTCTGCACCTGGGCAGGGCCGGGACCGATGTCCTAGGGGGAGTGTTTGCTAGTGCTGTTGGGGAGGGTTTAAACTAAAGTGGCAGGGGGTTGGGAACCTGAGCAGGGAGACAGAGGAAAGGGAAACAAGGATAAAAGCTAAAGACAGGAAGGAGAAAAACAAAAGTAGAAGGCAAAGAACTCACCAGTTTAAATCAAACATGGTCACAGTAAATAATAATTCATATAGGTCTGAGAGCGTTAAAAAAACAAGCCTGAAGGCTTTGTGTCTTAATGCAAGGAGCATTCGGAACAAGGTGGATGAATTAGCTGCGCAAATAGAGGTAAATGAATACGATTTGATTGGGATTACAGAAACATGGCTCCAGGGTGGCCAAGGCTGGGAACTCAACATCCAGGGTTATTCAATATTTAGGAAAGATAGGCAAAAAAGAAAGGGAGGTGGGGTAGCATTGCTGGTTAAAGAGGGGATTAACACAATTGAAAGGAAGGATATTAGCTCTGATGATGCGGAATCTGTATGGGTAGAACTGAGAAATAACACGGGGCAGAAAACGTTAGTGGGAGTGGTATATAGACCTCCAAACAGTAATACGGAGGTTGGGGACGGCATTAAAAGGGAAATTAGAGAAGCATGCAGTAAGGGCACAGCAGTCATCATGGGTGACTTTAATTTACATATAGATTGGGCTAACCAAATTAGTAAAAATACTGTGGAGGAGGAATTCCTAGAATGTTTACGAGATGGTTTTCTGGAACAATATGTCGAGGAACCAACCAGAGATCAGGCCATCTTAGACTGGGTATTATGTAACGAGAAAGGATTAATTAGCAATCTTGTTGTACGAGGCCCCTTGGGTCAGAGTGATCATAATATGATAGAATTCTTCATTAGGATGGAGAGTGAAGTAGTTGAATCAGAGACTAGGGTCGTGAATTTAAATAAAGGAAACTACGATGGTATGAGGCGCGAATTGGATAGGATTGATTGGGGAATGTCACTCAAGGGGTTGACGGTGGATAGGCAATGGCAAACATTCAAAGACTGCATGGATGAACTACAGAATTTGTTCATCCCAGTGTGGCATAAGAATTAAACAAAAAGGGTGACTCAACCGTGGCTAACAAGGGAAATTAGGGATAGCATAAGATCCAAGGAGAGGGCATATAAATTGGCCAGAAAAAGCGGTAGCCCTGAGGATTGGGAGCAGTTTAGGATTCAACAAAGGAGGACAAAGGGATTAATTAAGAAGGGGAAAATAGAATATGAAAGTAAGCTTGCTGGGAACATAAAAACTGACTGTAAGAGCTTTTATAGATATGTGAAGAGAAAAAGATTAGTGAAATCAAGTGTAGGTCCCTTGCAGTCAGAAGCAGGGGAAGTTATAATGGGGAACAAAGAAATGGCAGCCCAATTAAATGCATATTTTGGTTCTGTCTTCACAAAGGAGGACACAAATAACCTCCCAGAGATGTTGGGAGAACATACGGTCTGATGAAAAGGAGGAACTGAAAGAAATCAGTATTTGCAGGGAAATGGTGTTAGGGAAATTGACGGTATTGAAGGCCGATAAATCCCCAGGGCCTGATAATCTACATCCTAGGGTACTTAAGGAAGTGGCCCTGGAAATAGTAGATGCATTGCTGATCATCTTCCAACATTCGATGGAATCTGGAACTGTACCCATGGATTGGAGGGTAGCTAATGTTACCCCACTATTCAAAAAGGGTGGTAGAGAGAAAGCGGGGAATTACAGACCGGTAAGCCTGACATCGGTAGTGGGGAAAATGCTAGAGTCCATTATAAAGGATGTAATAGCTGAGCACTTGAAAAACAGTGACAGGATCGGACAAAGTCAACATGGATTTACAAAAGGTAAATCGTGCTTGACTAATCTACTGGAATTTTTTGAGGATGTAACTGGGAAAATAGATAAGGGAGAACCAGTAGATGTGGTGTATTTGGACTTTCAAAAGGCTTTCGATAAGGTCCCGCATAAGAGATTAGCGTGTAAAGTTAAGGCACATGGGATTGGGGGCAAGGTATTGACTTGGACAGAGAACTGGTTGGCAGACAGAAAGCAGAGAGTAGGAATTAATGGGTCTTTTTCCGAGTGGCAAGCAGTGACTAGTGGGGTACCGCAGGGATCGGTCCTTGGACCCCAGCTATTCACAATATACATTAATGATCTAGATAAGGGAACTAAATGTAATATCTCCAAGTTTGCAGATGACACAAAGCTGGGTGGGAGTGTGTGCTGCGAGGAGGATACCGAGAAACTCCAGGATGATCTGGACAGGTTGGGTGAGTGGGCAGAAGCGTGGCAGATGCAATATAACGTGGATAAGTGCGAGGTTATCCACTTTGGTGTCAAAAACAGAAAGGCAGACTGTTATCTGAATGGCAATAGATTGGGAGAAGGGGAAGTGCAACGAGACCTGGGTGTCCTTGTACACCAGTTGCTGAAAGTAAGCATGCAGGTGCAGCAGGCGGTGAAGAAGGCAAATGGTATGTTGGCCTTCATAGTGAAAGGGTTTGAGTATAGGAACAGGGATGTCCTGCTGCAGTTGTACAGGGCCTTGGTGAGACCACACCTTGAGTACTGTATGCAGTTTTGGTCGCCTTATCTGAGGAAGGATGTTCTTGCAATGGAAGGAGTTCAGTGAAGATTCACAAGGCTGATACCTGGGATGGCAGGAATGACCTATGAGGAGAGATTGGGTCGATTTGGCTTATACTCACTGGAGTATAGAAGAATGAGAGGGGATTTCATCGAAACATATAAAATTCTGACAGGTCTGGACAAACTAGATGCAGGAAGAATGTTCCCGATGGTCGGAGAGTCCAGAACCAGGGGTCATAATCTACGGATAATGGGTAAACCATTTAGGACAGAAATGAGGAAGAATTTCTTCACCCAGAGAGTGGTGAACCTGTGGAATTCCCTACCACAGAAGGTAGTTGAGGCGAAGTCATTAAATATATTCAAGGATGAGTTAGATATATTTCTTAAAGCTAAAGGTATCAAGGGATATGGGGAGAAGGCAGGGACAGGGTACTGAATTTGGATGATCAGCCATGATCTCATCGAATGGCGGAGCAGGCTCGAGGGGCCGAATGGCCTACTCCTGCTCCTATCTTCTATGCTTCTATGTAAAGAACTTTTTCTAAGTTCCCTTTAAATTCTTATGATTAACTTAAAAGTTGTGCCTTAAAACTTCTCGGCTCTAGTGAAAATAACCATAACTTCTCAAATCTCTGCATAAGTATAACCCCTCTTCTTGTAACATCCTAGCGAATCTACGCTGCACCCTTTTCATTGTTCTTTCCTTCCTATAATGTGGTGCCCAAAATTCCCCACAATGCTCCAATGTGCCCTAACTAAGGTCTTGTCTTGTACAAGTTCCATATAACCTCTTTATTCTTGTATTCTGTTCCTCTGGATGCAAAACCAAGGATTCCATTTGCTTTATTTATGGCCTTATCTACTTGGCTGTCAACTTTTAATGACCTATAATACCAAAGTGTCTTGCTCCTCTACTCCATTTAAAATCTTTCATTGAAGGTGTATTTACTTTCCCTAGTCTTCCACAATTATTTGATATTTTTCTACATTTGAACTGCATCTGTTAGTACCTGTCCCTTTTTTTTCAGCACAATCATCTTCACAGTTTGGTGTTATCAATAAATTTGACGTTGCCTCATTTCCTGAATCCATATCAATTTATGTGTATATAGTAAATAAGAGTGACACAACATAGATCCCTGTGAAACACCACTTGCCACATCTTTCCTGTCTGAGAAACCTCTTTTTACTATTGCCGAATGCTTTTTCTCATCCAGCAATCTCATTCCATGTGGCCACATTCCCCGTAATGTGCCATTCCCTTTGCCATAAATCTCGTGTGGTGCCTTACCAAACAATTTTTGAAAATACATACAAACCACATCCACTGCATGTCTTTCATCATCTGTTATTTCTTCAAAATGCTTTTGGATTAGTCAATATAGCCTGCCTTTTGAAATCCATCTTGACTGGCTTTGATCTAATCCCTGTTTCTCCAAGTACTTAGTAATTTCATCCCATATTTATAAACTAGTTGTTTACCAACAACCAAAGCAAGACTAACTGGCCAAAATTTCCTGACACATCCCCATCTTTTCTGAAGAGGGATGTCACATTTGTCATCTTGCAGTTCTCTGGTACTGTTTCCCTTTCCATAGAATTTTTGGAAAAATCTTAGTCTAGCCTCTGCTATTTCATCTTGGTCTCTCGGGATTCTTGGATGTAAACTGTTAGATCCTAGTGATTTATCTTCTTAAGTTTGAGCAATTTCTTCAGTGCCATTTTTCTTTAAATAGTACTTCCACTAATTGTTCCACATCCCACTGCTGGTGGTTCTATAATCCCAATTTCCACTTCCTTTGCAAAAACTGAAGCATACTCCCACTCTCCACTACAAGCTTGTCTCCTTGTATAGATAGGGAAAAGTTAAGTTCTTTTAGACTACAATGTAATATTTTTTAGACTGCACAGCGTGCACTGCTGTATGACCTCTTAACACAGAGTCTTCCAACTATACTGAGATGCGTGAAGTTATTTAATCCAACAAAAGCGAAATGTCTATTGCTATGGTAAATGCTTCTCACTTGTGCTATTTTATGGGAATGCATCCAGCAGAATTCAAGCACTTCTACATAGTGAATTGCCAAGGGCAATCTTTGTACTTCCTAGCAGCCAACTCAAAATGGCCGTGACAGAGGCCTGGGAATCGGGTGTCCGACCTGCACCTCTAGACTGGGGAATGGAGCAGAGACTCCATTTATATGAAAAAAATACAAATAACAAATGCATAGTGTAATAGTAGTAGAGACATGTTTATATATACAATAGATATTTTTTGACTTTGTATTGATTCTTGGAATAAACCAGGTCTGCAACCTGCTTTATTAATTTGACTAGCAATTCTCCTGCAATACAAGAGGATGAGCAAGCACAAAGTGCTTTTATAGAAGAATTAATTATTGACACTTTTTTTTTTAAAGTGGGGAAACTAGGCACTAGGTTCAAACTGGAATAATCCTTTTGGCACTGGAACTAATATATACACATTTATCAAAAATCTAGTTCATGCTGTAGTGTAATAGCAGGCAATGCACAAGCATTTTATTCTGCATTTTGTGTACTTGTGAGAAGGTGGCTTCATGGAAAAGTTAGCCTGCAATACATTATTTAGTGATTGACCAGAACAGGCACTAAAACCTATTGAATTCTGATCCAGCATATCTTTGGGATCTGTTTACTCTTTTCCCACCCCCTTTACTCAGGATATAGATATGCTCCAAAATTTTTAAACTGAGAGAGTGTGAGTGTGTGCGCGCTCACATGCCCTAACACCTGTGAAAGTTAATTTTGTTTTATCTCACAGGAAGCAGAGTCAACATCCATCCAGGCAGCTGACAGTACAGCAACCAATGGCAGTGTGACTCCCACAGACAAACGGTAAGGGCCTGAAAAATATTTTAAAAATCCAAAATGTCATCATCTGTTTGATAAAATGATTAGGGTCAGGCATCAATCCTAGGATCAAACCTTTCCTAACATAAGTGAAATCTCAAATTACTGAGATCTAGTCATTGAAAGTTTGTTTTTGAAGAGATGTGCAAATACTCGTCTGACAGGCTGTGTTCTGTCCACATAACTGCCTCATGGCTCCAACCATGACTATAGAGAGCTTTACTAATCTACATAACTGTAAATGAAGATAACATTCTCTGTTTTCTTACAGCAATTGATTTCCAATAAAATTAGTACAGATAGTCATTACTATTGAGTCATGCTGCATTGATCAGTAATAAACATCTAGTAATGTAACCATTTCTATATAAAATCATATAACTAAAATCTTGACACCAGAAGGTTTCCTGGGTTTGTATATTTACTTGTAGGGCTTTCATTACAATTCGATATGTTAAACTGTGTGGGTGAACCACAGGACTTCCTTCCTTCCTTCCTTGCAACTGCTGAGTATAGTTTAATGTATTGGGCTTTGCTACTGGTAATCTGGTGGCTCATTCAGTCTGGCATTTGACCTTCTTTCCATTTTTGCAATAATTGAGGTCAGCCCACATATATCATTCACGCTTTAGTCAGATGTGAGTAGATGGTACTGAATCATTGCTCAAAGTTAACAGAATCTCAAGATTTAAAAGCAGTAGATCCTTTCTGATTTCCTCTGTTCCCCTTTAAAAAACTTTATATTTTCTGGAGAGGTTAGCAAACTACTCCCACAGTTCAGTGAAAAGAAGTTGTGTCACTGCCCGCTAGAATGAGCATTAGAAGATCCCACATTGAATTTTCCTATTTTTGCATTAAAGAAGCGCCAACCCTAGCCAGGCAGTGATGGGGACTTGCCATATGTCCAGTGTCTTGTATCAAGGCACTATACCCTATCTTTTTAAATGATCAACAATACCAAAAGAAACTAATCTGCATTATAAATACTATGTGTTTGCATATTGACATGGTCACTCCAGTCTTTGGCGTACACTACAAATGTTGTACCAGTTAATGAGTTGTCACTGGTGCTGCTTACCTCACCTCTGAGCTGCATATTCAGTGGACTTTTAACATAAGCATAAAAACAGGGATATCATGATGTGTTTTTTTTAAAACAACTTAATATTCAACCATTTGGGCTGATAAGACTACTCATCAATCAAACAACCTCTTGAATATTGGGAGATGCAGCAGGTTAGCAAGCTATGGGTTCAAATTCAGCTCAGAGTAATAGATGGAATTAATGTATCCCTTTCTCCTGGTTGAAAGGATTTTGTACTAAAATGTGTTTGGACAGTTGTGACTTAAGCCACGTTTTGAGCAGGTAACTTGTACCTTGGAGAAGCCAATGACGTCTTTACCATGGAATAAATGGAGAACTCGTGAATCCATTAAATTCATGGGTACTGTGGGCATTGCTTGGAAACTATGCATTGACATGCGTAATGAAATGGTGGTGGTGGTCACAGACTATTTGGACTTTTATAGTACGGTGTATTTTTATTTGTTAAATGCCATTACATGTTGCTCAGGTGCTTGAAAGGTCATACAAATGCCCTATATACTGAAAATGGTAGATTTTTTTGATAAAGTCTGTCAAATTCTCATGTTGCAACTGCATGCCAGGATTGATTTTAATATATTCACAGCATGTCAAAACAGGAAATCTGACCCGGGTTATGCAATGGTGAACTTGCAAATATCTCTTTGCCAAGCATCCTGCAATTACCAATGGTTCCAAAAAAAAAGTGGAGTGCCATTGCCATGTTTTAAAACACTGGCAGTGCATTGTTGATATTGCTTCTTGATTGGTTCCAGGTGATTAGCTAAATTCATTTATGGCTTCCCTTAATGAGGTTGAAATAGTTCTGTTGGGCAGTAGGGGAGGTTGCTAACATGGTGGATAGGGAAGAGTCTATGGATGTTGGTTATGTGAACCTCCAGAATGCATTTGATCTGGTTCCCCACAAGAAATTATTAGCAAAAATGAAAGTGTACAGAATTGGAGATAACCTTGTGGCATGGGGTGGTACTTGGTTGGGAGGTAGGAGACAGAGATTAGGGATACAGGGAATGTTCTCTAATTGACGGGGTGTGACGAGTTGTATGCCCCAGGACAGATGCCTGGGGCCTCCGCTTTTCACCAACCATATATATCAATGACTTGGCTGAAGAAGTATAGAGTTGGATATCTAAGTTCACAGATGATACTAAATTCAGAGGCACAGTAGGTTATGGGGATGGGAGCAGGAAGTTACAAAGGGACATAGATAAATTAAGTTAGTGGGTAAAACTATGGCAGATGGAGTTCAATGTAAGATCATCCACTTGGATCTGACAGAGACAAATGGGAATATTTTCTTTAATGGTGAGAGACTAGGAGCTGTGGAGGAGCAATGGGATTTAGGTGCAGATATCACCTACAGGCTAGTGCACAGGTACAAAAAGTAATCAAGAAAGCTAATCGAATGTTGTGGGTTGGACTAGGTAGATCTGGAGGGAATGTTTTCACTTGTGGGAGAATGCAAGACTGGGGGCCATGAATATGGAATGCTTACTAATAAATCCAATGGGGAAATAGGGAGGGATTTCTTTGCTCGGAGAGTGGTTGGGATGTGGCGCTCGCTACCACGGGAAGTGGTTGAGGCGAATGGCTTGGATGCTTTCGAGGGGAAGCTGGACGAGTACATGAGAGAAGGGAAGAGAAAGATTTGCTGAAAGGCTGAGATGATGTAGATAGAATGGGAGGAGACTAGTGTGGAGTATAAACACCAGCACAGATTAGTTGGGCCAAATGGCCTGTTTCTATGCTGTATATTCTATGTTATGTTGGTTTTATCTCCAGGGGATTGGAATATAAAAGTGAGGAATTGATGATTCAGTTGTAGAGGCTTGGTCAGACCCGATCTGGAGTACTGGGTTCAGTTTTGGGCACCAAACCTCAGGAAATGTATAATTGGCCTTGGAGGGGGTGCAGCAAAGAATTTACCAGAATTACCAGGGACTTAAAGGGTTAAATTGAGGTTTGGTTGCGTAAACTTAGTTTGTATTCCCTTGAGCTTAGACGGTTGAGCGGTGATCCAATCAAGGTGTTTAAAATGATTAGGGGATTTATTAGGACAGATGCAAAAAAAACCTCTTCTCTCGTGCGGGAATTCAGAACATGGGAGCATAATGTAAAAATTAGAGCTAGGCCATTTTGGAGGGAAATCGAGAAGCACTTTTTCACAAATGATAGTGGGAATCTGGAACACCTCCAAAAGACGGTGGATACTGGGTCAATTGATATTTAAGACTGAGATAGATGGATTTTTGTTCAGTAAGGATATCAAGGGATATGAGCAAAGGCACGTAAATGGGGTTGAGGTACAGATCAGCCATGATCTAATTAAATGGCAGATCAGGCTCGAGGGACTGAATGGCCTACTCCTGTTCCTATGTTCCTACAGTACAAGCATGAGTAAATTTGCAAGTTCACTTTTAATTGGTGTTTAACAAGTCAATAAGCTGAAAAAGCTTAACACCAGCGCGCTCTCAACCTGGTTTGGTCCCAGGAGTGATTTTTGGACGTGTGGGTGAAAATACACAAATGGTTAGTTAACGCTAATGAATTTGTTTACTTTACAACGTACACTTAGCATATATATATTGGCTGTAATGCAGAGAGTAACTTCACTCTTTAGTGGATATTCAGGGGATTTATATAGAACTTAGTGTTTTTGACTTTTCTGTGTAATTTGTATTCAGATTTAGAAAAATAAATCTCTTTTTAAATTGTTCTTTACGCACTCCAGTAATCAATATAATTAAGCAGTATTAATGACATTATGTAAAACTGGTTTAAAAAAAAAAGAAAAGCTTTACGAAGAAGCTTCATCAATGTTCTGCTATGAATCAAATTATAACGAAGAATTAATTCACTTCAATCTTTTGTCTGTTTATCTGAATTTTTGTGCAAACTGATCTTATACCAGGGGAACTAATTGGAAAGAGGTACTGAATTAGCATTTGGCTGAAATGATTTGAACATTTAAACATCCTGGGTTCATGACTGATGGCCCCGTTCTTTTCCCCCACCCCGCCAGAAAATAATTGCGTTCTTATTTAAATCAAAAAGGTTTCCAAATTAACAGAGAATGCAGCTAAAGTTAGTGATTCTGATGAGGAGACTCCCTCAAGTTCTCGGGTGAATTCTTTGTTTTCTGTTCACTTCTACCATTTTAAATAATGACATTTCTATCCATTTACATTTTGAACACCTTTGTTTACTAATAGTTGCCAGCTCTCTGAGCTACTTTTGTGAAATAGGTTTACATTGCATTTCCAGTACAATTGCTAGATAAGCATTGAATTTAAAATACAAGACGCCTGTGTAACCTGGATGGATATTAATTTTTGAGGAATAAAACAATTTTTATTGCTGTTTTACAGGATAGGCTTCCTTGGCCTAGGCTTAATGGGATGTGGAATTGTTGCAAATCTCTTGAAAATGGGGCACACTGTTACAGTGTGGAATCGAACAGGAGAAAAGGTGCGCCTCTTTCAAACTTCTGATCTATGTTGCCTTTTGGGCCCACTTGCTCAATTTTTACTGTCAGCCTTGGCTCAATGGAAGCACTCTTGCCACTGAGTCAGAATGTTGTGGGTTCAAACCCCACTCCAGAGACTTGAGTACGTAATCCAGGCTGACAATTCAATGCACTGTCGGAGGTGCTGTCTTTTGGATCTTAGGTAGACGTAAAAGATCCCATGGCACGATTTGAGAAGAACTGGGGAATTCTCCCTGTGTCCTAGCCAATATTTATCCCTCAACAAACATCACTGAAAAGCAGATTATCTGGTCATGTATCTCATTTGTGAGACCTTGCTGTGTGTAAATTGGCTGCTGCGTTTCCTAACATTACAACAGTGACTACACTTCAAAAGTACTTCATTGGCTGTAAAGCGCTTTAGGACGTCCTGAGCAATGTTCCTGTTTAGCTGCAGTTTCCATGCAGGCCGCTCAACAGCGTTCTAATGACAAGAACCGTGCAAGCGCGGTAATTTGAATGGGCCACGCAGCCCCTTAGAGGCTGCGCACCCAAAAAAATTAGCGGGAACATTGGTCCTGAGGTTGTGAGAAGCACTATAGAAATTCAAGTCTGTCTTTCTTCACTTAAAAAAAAAAATAGTTGTGTTTATTTCCAACACTAGATTTCTGATTGGTCACCTTGGTGGACAAGACACACCCAGCAGTTTATCTGGAATGTGTAATTAGATCCTGCCTGTCTAAGTAATCAAGTACTTTGCAAAGTGTAATTCGAGCCATTCTGACTGCCAGGCTCCAGACAGAACAGAGGTCACGTAGAACAGACAGGGCTCACCCTCACTGGGTAAGACCTTCTCCTACCCCTCCAAACAAGTTCCTGACCCCCCCCCCCCAACAAGTTTCTAACTTTCCTCACACCCCTGAGTTTCTGACCTATTCCCTCCCAACAAGTTCCTGACCGCCACCCCACCCCCGCCCCCAAGTTCCTGACCTCTTTTTCCCCACCCCGAGTTTCTGACCTTCCCTCCCCGCCCAAGTTCCTGACCCTTCTCCCCGCCCAAGTTCCTGACATTCTCCCCCTGCCCAAGGGTGTAATCCTGCCGGGAACGGTAGCATAGTGGTTGTTACTGGACGAGTAATCCAGAGGCCTGGACTAATGATCCAGCAACGTGAGTTCAAATCCCACCACAGCAGCTGGGGAATTTAAATTCAGTTAATTAAATAAATCTGGAATAAAAAGCTAGTATCAGTAATGGTGACCATGAAACTTATCGGATTGTCGTAAAAACCCATCTGGTTCACTAATGTCCTTTAGGGAAGGAAATCTGCTGTCCTTACCTGGTCTGGCTCTATATGTGACTCCAAACCCACAGCAATGTGATCGACATCAGCACTGCCTACGGACTCGACAACGACACACCCAGCCCAAGTTACACACCATCCTGACTTGGAAGTATATCGCCGTTCCTTCATCGTCGCTGGGCCAAAATCCTGGAACTCCCTCCGTAACATCACTGTGGGAGTACCTTCACCACGCGGACTGCAGCGGTTCAAGAAGGCGGCTCACCACTGCCATCTCAATGGCAATTAGGGATGGGCAATAAATGCTGGCCTTGACAGCGACGCCCACATCCCATGAACAAATTAAACAAAAAGCTCTGACTCAGGACGTTGGGCCACGAATGTACTGTGAAGTGGCCCCTTTGAAACTAATGTGAATTATTTGCTTTTTGAAGTGAACATTTATCAAATGCCTCTTCATTTTGTGGCAGTGCGACCCTTTTCTCCAGGAAGGGGCACGTTTAGGACGAACACCAGCAGAGGTGGTTTCTACATGTGATATCACACTTTCTTGTATTTCTGACCCAAAGGCAGCTAAAGATGTAAGTAAATCTGTTGTTTCTTCACCTGATGGGCTAAGCAGCAAAGAACCATAATGATGTTGGCTACCTTGAATTCTTTTATAACACTGTTTAATTTTATGGGGAGGAATGTTAATATTAATATCTCAACATGCTGTCTTTAGTTTAACCTCAATTTATAAAAAAAATAGCAATCTGATCAATTTGCAGTAAGTTTTATTTGTGCTTTCAGCTGGTTCTGGGTCCCAGTGGGGTGCTGCAAGGGATTCGACCAGGCAAATGTTACGTTGACATGTCTACAGTGGATCCCGAGACAGCCACAGAAATCTCTCAGGTAATAAAATGAGCCGATTTTCACAGACGATAAGATTTACTCTTACTTGTCTTTTATAGAGTGGGCTTGTACCATTTTTCAATTCAGCCAGTATGAACTGTATATATCTGCATGCTCCAGATATTTCATGCAATGCAGACCAACTGGATAGAGCGTAGAAGCACTAAAGAAACTATAGCCATTCTACAATTTTGAAGAAAACAAATTAGTATGTAATTCAAAGCAACTTGTAGAAATTAGGACTTTTTTTCATGGTCTGGTGGTTGCACAGCTGTATTGAAAATGACTTTGTCCACTGGTCCCAAGTCTAGATGTCTTTGTAAATGTGGTGGGTTGGTTGAATTAAGTAGATCATCAATAGTTAACCTCATGCTGAAATGTAGATTCTTGCTGCAGGTTTGTTTCAATGATCTGTCCTGTTCTGTGCCTCTGCTCTAACATTGTGCTTCAGTTATCCATCTGAAGTCATTTCTGTGCTTTCCTTGCATTTGGTTTACATTCTGCTCTTCTACAACTTTCAGTTCCTTCTGTTTACGTCACTGGTATCGTCTACGGTTTTTTTCAGTATTCTTTCGGTCGCTCCTGAATATCTTTTGTCTTTCTAGTTTCTCAAATAAGCCTTGTGTTCTTGTTCCCTACTTCTGGTCTGGTCTGAATGTTTTTTTTAATTATTATTAGTTCAATCTCTTTTAACACAAACATTGTATAGAAAATGCAGGAAGCTGGCTTTCCCAATTGCTCAATTGGCAAATGTATCATGTGGTGTGATGCTGAGCCATTCTGATGGAGAATGTTCCAGGTTTGATCCTGTTATGTGCTGAAATAGCTGGAGCAGCAGTGCAAATAGGACAATAGGGCTCCGTCTCCCTGTGCTAGGGAGGGCAAATGTTAGCTACAATTGCCACTCCTGATCATTGTCAGTGACCCTTCCTGGAAAGTGCATGGTGTGGGCTTTGCTTGAAGACAGGATTGACGGGATGCGATGCTTCCCAAATCAAATAGCCCTTTGATGTTTACATGTGAAAAATGTACTGCTGGCATCCATATCCTTGGAAGATTCTGTGACTCTATGAAAGGGAGAATATGCATGAATTTTTAACCACAATTTTTCAAATATTTAATTCTAATTTGGTATGATTGGCATGTTGGAGGATTACCACACTGGGGATTGTTTTGGCACAAAGTGAAGTGGATACTGGAACAATTGAGTGTGACTTTAAAAATCTCATTGCACAGGTGCCTTAGACCTCATTGGTGATGGTTACAAAGTTTTCCTGACCCAATTTTCAGAGCAGGGATCTAATGCTGCAACTGGTGCTTCATTTTAGTGCCGTGTCCCAGTTCTCTGATTCCAGTGCTGTGCCTGGTGCTTCGTTAAGATCTAAGGTTGTTGGGCCTTATCTGGGGTACTCTTTGTAAACTAACAGACTCCATAGTAGCCAGGACTGATCTGTAATGGTTACTCTGTTGCATAGGTGATCACTTCCAGAGGGGGGCGCTTTCTAGAAGCACCAGTCTCAGGGAATCGGCAGCTATCGGAAAATGGAATGCTGGTGATCCTTGCAGCTGGAGATAAGGCTTTATTTGATGATTGTAGCAGCTGTTTTCAGGCCATGGGGAAGAAGTCTTTCTATTTGGGTAGGTCTGTGCTTCTAGAGTCCTCAAACTATTTCTCCTCTAAAATATTTTTGAATTGCTTTGATAGAATTGTTTATGGTTCTGTAAAGCTCAACATCTCCGAAGAGGTTTTTTTATCGGGAGGAAAGACAGAATCACGCTTTGTGGTAAATTGATTAAACACCGAACCAAAGTAACAGTTTATGCAATCAACAAAATGTACTTGAAAACTCATTTGCAAACCAAATGTCATTCTATAACTTTCGGTAATTTGTTTTTTTGGTACAGAGAATTACTTGAAGGAGTCTGTCAGTTACTCCACTTTATATTTTAAAAAAAAAATTTGTTCAAAAAAATTAACAACCTGGTCTTTTTGATTTTTGCTATCTCCATGTAAATTTTTTCCTGTGTATGCTGCTAAACTAACTAATGGAACTGGCCCTAAAAAGCTACTAAGCATGACGTTTACCCCAAAGGAGATGACTTGCACAAATGAAATGGCCTGATCAGTGAAGCATCATGCCTTAAAGACGGTCTACTGATGTTCAGCCCTCTCGCCTTGTCAGGCTTGGTAACTTTTTCCATGCACTACCAAATAATACCAGCATTTGGTGTTTAATTGAAAATTTTTAAAAAATCAACCTGAAGAAAAAGAATAAGTTTTGCCGTTTTTTCTGACAATCCTAATGGGGAGACTTGTTTTCTAAAATGACACATCTCCTCCTGCTAGTGCCTAATTTGCGTAACTAATTTGCCTAATTGAGGTGTCGCTTGGGCTGTCTGACAGTCTCAGCATGTTGTATAAAATTAATTTATATGCAAGTACTGCTTTCAGGAATAAGTGGAGCACATGAATGGACACGCTTAAACTATTGATTCCTTTTCAGGTGAGGTGGGCAATGCCTCGAAGATGATGCTGATTGTAAATATGATCCTGGGCAGTTTCATGGCTTCTGTAGCAGAAGGATTCACATTGGCTAAAATAGCCAGCCAATCGCAAGAAGTTTTGCTTTACATCCTGAGTCAGGGACCTTTGGCAAGTGCTTTTTTGGATCAGAAGTGCCAAAGTAATTAACTTTTTAATTTTGGTGGGGGGGATTGTTTAAGAGGCAGGGGATTCTCATTGTCTAGATCCAGATTAGTATAAAGAAAGTAATTTCCAGTCAAAAAAACAGATGCAAATGTTGCTTTTGGAAACAAACTGGGAATTAGTATCAGTTTAAATGCGAGTCCGATTGTGAGCAACATCTTTAGCGTGACCTATTTCATGGACAAGCTGTAGAAGTTATGGTATTGGACAATAATGTTTCAAGAGGATCTGTAATATTTGAGTTAATGGACCCGCATCATTGATAATAGGTGTATTCATTGTTTTATGTAGTTATATTGTTTCTGGCCATTTTACAAAATTATTTTAAGTTTGCTGTACTTGGGTTTTTAATTAGCACAGCAAGTAGAGTGATCCCTTTAGTGCTACAGTGCAGACAGAGAACCTCCTTTGGTGCTGTAAAGCTGAATAAGGTTTGAAGAGAGTTGTTTGGCTGAGAATCTACAAGTGCATGTCTTTTTGAAAACTGAAAATGTTAGTGCAGTGCGCAAATGATTCCTGTTGAGATATGTATTTAATAGCATGATTTTTATCATTCACCTGTGATGGTGATTAATTACTTTTAAAGTTTAAAACCTCTATAACTCACCCATAAGTGAATGTGAGATTGGCTTGTCAGTGAAGCTTGTGGGACAGTTACTCTTTGTAGAATCTTGTGAACAGTTTTAAGTTAAGTTTGCAACACAGTCCATTAGACCCATAGGAAACATAGAAAACTGGTGCACACGTTGGTGCTGTAACTTTTGCAAGCTGCAAAGGATTGCTTGCATCATTGCGCGAACACAGGCTTGAAGGTGACTTTTGTACTTGATTTTGGTTAGACAAAGTCACTATTCATGCCCATAGAGTGGAATTGGATTTTACTATATGGTAGACTGGTTATTACATGGCTGTGCCACAAGCCAAGCAAGAACCAGCTTTTTGGTTGGCTGTGAGAATGAAGAGGAAGCTGGAATTTAGTTGCTCACATGAACACATCCATTGTTAAATCAGATATTTCTACTCTAAACTGGCCTGTATATTTACAGATAATTCTAACTTTTTTAATCTTGCCCATCCTGAAGCTGTAATTTTTCTTAAAATTTAAGGCCATCTTTTATCTTTTTACACCCGTAACAGCAATGTTCTAACACTTATTATATGTAACAATAAATGACCTCCAAAACCATTAACTGTATCCACTAGTGATTCTCTCATTATCAGGTATTTTACAGGGAAACTTCAAGCCTGACTTCTTGTTGAAACACATCCAAAAGGACCTCCGGTTAGCCATTGCTATGGGTGATTCTGTCAATCATTCAACTCCAATGGCTGCTGCAGCCAATGAAGTAAGTTCTGGACATGTTACGCCCCGATGTTTGTTTGCAAATCGAATTTTAAAATAAAAAAAATGTTGGGACTAACTCCCGATACAAAGTAGGTCGACGGGGGTACCTGTAAGTTCCCCACATTGTGGCCCTGATCTGTTGAACTGTTCAGAGTGGCACTTAATAAAGAACAGCATTCCCAGAGGACTGGGGATTGGTTCCCTGATTGGTGGGGGGAATCGTGTGTAGACTGGAAGGGTATATATGGTTCGGTGAATGGAATAGTGAAAAATGCATATAATGTCAGTCGGCAGTGGGACTTACTATTGTTTACTGTTGCCCCTAATCATTGCCTGTAGAAAGTTGTGGAAACTGTTTTCTTTGAATATTAACCTAACTGGCTCAACTTCTCACATCTGCTGCTCAGTGCCGCTGTTTAGTCTCTGTCCTTGTCGGTCTTTGTTTTCTGCTGTATCTTTCAAACTTTAATCCAAATGTGTATAATTGACCAGTTACCAATAGTGTATTATATGTCGAAACAAACCCTTACTACTTTCTGTGACCATTAGATCGGTAGTTTATCTCTATGTTTGTCTTCTGTCGTCAATGTTTGTGTTTTAATCAATCATATTTAAGGATTACTGTTGCAGGATTTGGAGGCATGCTTGTTGCATGTTAAAGCTCGATTGTTTGTGTGTCTGTATAAAAGTTCTCCAAGGCTTTCTTCACTCTTTTCCCGTTGATTTATTGGTAATTTAGTATTTGAAGGATTGAGAGTCCAAATCTACCCCTGTTGTACCACAATTCTGGCACAGCTGGTGGTCCTGCACTGTGTTGTACCCACAGTACTGTACAATTTTACCTTCAATTTTCTGTTGGCTAAGGGATACCCTGAGAATAGCAGAGACTGCGTTAGAGGTGAAAAGATAATAAAATTGTAAGTGACAATGTAGATGCCAGTATTGTCCACTGCAAACATCGCATCGTGATATGGCATATCAGATTTTGTTTCTTGTTAGATGAGTTTTATCTATAATTAGGAAATAATTTGTTTTGGAACTATGTTCCTGTTACCTTTCCCAAGTTTTGCAGTAGAGATACTGCAATATATGAAGTACCTTTTACTCCAGGGAAGCTGCTTGATGATATAGCTCTGTAATTGGCACCCTTTTGCTTCTTAAGTGTAAGTTAACCTTTAGAGAGGCTGCTATAGAACACATGGTACTTGTACTCTGGACAAGTGGCATATCTTAAGTTAAATTATTTGATTTGCTTTAATTCTCTTTAGTGGCTTTGAGTGATTTTAAACCTAAGCACTCGGGGAAACCGGGCAGGAAGTTAAAAAGTCTTTTTACTTTTTTTGGCTTTCCTTGCGGGCCCAGGAGGAGTGGGAAAGTTTAGGATTCCCATGCTCTGGGCTTTACAAGTTGCAAGGCCCTCCCAAAATCCTCTCCTCGCCACAATTCACCTAAATGCTGGGGACTGTTCCCTCGAACAGGAAACTGACTGGGAGCATGCAAAAGAGGCCCAGGAGTTAAAAAATCTCCTGAGCCTCAAGCTGCCATGGTCCACATGGTTTGCCGCCTGCCTTGGCCCCCTCCTGCCCCAAGTTAAAATTGGGGCTTCTGAAATTATTTAATCCCGTTGGGGATATTAGAATTTGTTGATATAGTTTCTACCTTTCTGCCTATCTGCAGGCATCTGAGAATGTTGATATTCTGACAGGGCATTTCGACATTAGTGCCCTTGCTATGATGTTGAACATCAGTATTACAGATCTGAGGCAAGGTGCTTCATAAACTAGGTTTATTTAATCATGCTGTCCTTTACTATACTTAAGCCTACAATAAACAGCAGACACATTGCTATCTCTACGTGATTAAAAATGAATGGAGTTAACATGAATTTTGGATTCTCCTTATGTTAGTCCATTTTGTGAAAACTCAAAATGCATTTAAAATGAGTTGGATCTATTGCTATCATACCTGGAAGCCGTGCAATTTTAGAATTATTACAGCACAGAAGGAGGCCATTCAGCCCGTCGAACCTGTGCCGGCTCTCTGCAAGGGCAATTCAGCCAGTCCCACTACCCTGCCCTTTCCCCATAGCCCTGCAATTTTTTTTCCTTCAGGTACTTACCAACTCCATTTTGAAAGCCACTATTGAATCTGCCTCCACCACCCTTTCGGGCAGTGCATTCCACATCACAACCACTCGCTGCGTAAAAAAGATTTTCCTCCTGTCGCTTTTGGATCTTCTGCCAATCACCTTAAGTCTGTGTCCTCTGGTTCTCAACCCTTCCGTCAATGGGAACAGTTTATCTCTATCTACAGGAAACTCTTTGGTATCCGGCACCGACGGGACCGGCGTGGTGCCGGTTGATCGAAAGTTCCGGATAACGGAGAGTTATATCTACCGAGGCTATTTTTAACAAAGAAAAATTAAAAAATCAAGAAATGTGCAGTATACAGTATTTGGGTACTCACCTACAGAATGTTGTGTTAAATGGATGGTGGAAGATGCTTGATTAAGTACAGTACTACCCCCACTGACTAACTCGGCGTTCGCGGGCTCAGGCTCGGACTCGGCAACATTGCCGGTTATTTGAGAGGAGTTTTCGGAGTACTCGGCGTTCGCGGGAGACTCGGACTGCGACTCGGCAACATTGCTGGTTATTTGAGAGGAGTTTTCTGAGGATGATTTTTGCCGGTTAAGAGAGAATTCCGGATATTTAGGTGCCGGTTAAACAAGAGTTTCCTGTACTCTGTCTAGATCCCTCATGGTTTTGAACACCTCTATCAAATCCCCTCTCAATCTTCTCTGAAGAATCCCGGCTTCTCCAGTCTATCCATGTCACTGTAATTCCTCGTCCCTGGAACCATTCTTGTAAATTTCTACCCCCTCTCTAAAGCTTTCACATCTTTCCTAAAGTGTGGTGCCCAGAATTGGACACAATACTCCAGTTGTGGCCGAACCAGTGTTTTATAAAGAAATAACAGAAAATGCTGGAAACACTCAGCAGGCCAGGCAGCATCCGTGGAGAGAGAAACAGAGTTAACGTTTCAGGTCTGGGACCCTTCATCAGAACTGGAAAAAGCTGGAAATGTAACATATTAAGCAGGTGCAGAGACAGGGAGGGGGGTGGGAGGGAAGGAAGGAATTGAAGGTTCATTATAACTTCCTTGCTTTTGTACTCTATGCCTCTGTTTATAAACCCCAGGATCCCGCATGCTTTTTTAACCACTTTCTCTGCCTGCCCTGCCACCTTAATTTTGTAACTGACTATAGGATGTTTGAAAGCAGGTGCAGGGTGATTCCTCTTTTGATTTTCCCTTTGGTCTCTTAGCACCTTTTCCCAGACAGTCTGCCAGTGTTTTGCGAATATGTTTGTGGGAATTTATGGGATACTGTTCAGTTTTAACATTAATATCAATCTTTTCCGATTATATTTTCCCTGTAGGTGTTTAAGAAAGCGAAGGCCTTGGACCAGTCGGAAAATGATATGTCTGCAGTATACTTGGCCTGCAACCAGTGACCGCTACAATGTTTTAATTTTCTTTTTAAATTCGGGGCCATTTGTTTTGGTTTTTATGTTTCCATTATCAATAACTGCTCTAATCTGCCACACTGGCCATTGTGCATTTTTTCCTCTGGTGACTGAGGATGATTAATGGTCCATACCCAGCCAAATCTCATTAATGCACTGACATGCGGCACCTCTGAGACTGTGAAATGAGCATGTGCCAACCATCTGCTGCTTTTCTTTTTGTTGTTTTTTTAGGATGGTGTAAGAAGTTTACTTATTGAAAGATGGGTTGTTGACAAAGGTGTATGCTAGTGTTAACCCTTTACAATTGTTTTTACCGGTTTGGTTAAGTACCTCCTGATGTGGTAACTGCTGATACAAGCCCAGTGCTGATACTGCCAGTCACCAGATCGACACTTACTGTATCATCAAGTCATAAGTGACAAAAGTACAAGATCCATGAAGCGATATCTTGAGTACTGGGGAGAAATGTGGGATACACAGACAGCTTCCGGCCTGTACTGTGGTGATACTGCAGTGAATTATGTACTCTGGTTATCTTGGTAATGCCAGTGTGGGTTGTATATATAATATATATATATCAAAATGTCTGGTATTGCTGTTCTGTACAAAATGAAACATTTACTGTACTGGTGTCCTGCTTAATGCTTCCCATGTGGTTTGTACTCTAGGGGAAAGGATTTGCTCAGGCAGGTAGGGGAAAAAACACAAAATGCCATTGGAAGAAAGTCTGCACAGCTTCTGAACCAGACTGTTAGTCCAGTTGTTACTAACATTTATCTTGCATACAAAGGTTTTTTTTGGTTTTGGGAGTTTAAAAACCGGCACATGATCTTTTTGTGACTTGAATACTTTTTCCAAAAGGAAAATATATTTTGCTGCCTTGTAAACTGTTGTCCTAGTACTCAACAGGGTTTTTAATGATTTTTGTGATCAGATTGACCTCAGTTTTTTTTTTCTTGATTCCAAATGTTTAGGGACCCTATGAGAATGTTGCAGTATTAAAACAGCAGTATATGCTGGAGAGGTTTTCTGCATATAACTTGCTCATTTTTAATACAATCCTATCCTATACATTACACCATTATGCAATTTCTGTATTCAGTGCATGATCCTACTCAACCTAAAGTTATTGGTTTTTTTAAAATCTTGTATTTATTTATTTACCTTCCTTGGTTTGAAAGTAATCTTTTTCTCTTGCACACAAACTTACTTAAAAAATTAAAATTATGCAAGCCTGCCAATGGTGTTTTAGGTCCTTAATCCTCGTGGGCCTTTGTGCTGATTTATATGCGGCTGTAGATGCTACTTGGGAATGTAAATTGGATGTGACACCAGTTACTTTTAATTGCTTTTACGTTACCAACACCACCTTGTTGCATGGAGTAGGTGTGGAATGTAATCTTGGTCACTTTACTTTGTAAGGCATGTGATCACTTTTGGCTACACCAAAGCATGATGGTCAAGTGTTTAACATGACCATGTCTAATCTATTGGACCTAAAGATGGGTCAAATTCCATTAAGCAGCTTTTAATGTGTATGTAGAGTGACCAAATTTGATTGGGATTGAACCTTGGATTTCTGATTGGAACAAGGGACACTAAAATTAGAAATGAAGTCCATCATCTAAAATGCATGCACACCCCTGATTGTCAGCAGCCCATTGAGGCTGTAGTTATTACTGTGGTTTACTATTCCTGCCCAGGAAACCATTTACAGAAATATCAGTTGCCATCAAACAAGAAGAACTTTTGCCTTTGTGTGAACTCTGTATCTTGCATGCTCTGAAGTAAGAGTCTGCCCTCACATACAATGAGAATGGAATCTTTCTGATAGCTTTGATGTGGCTCTATTCATAAGTAGAATGTTTAAATAAAATGTACAAATGACCTAGTCTCCACCCCAAGGTTCAGACTTCTACCACTTTTTTTAATCAAACTTGGAAACCCTCGAGA
Source organism: Squalus acanthias (assembly GCA_030390025.1). NCBI lineage: Eukaryota > Metazoa > Chordata > Chondrichthyes > Squaliformes > Squalidae > Squalus > Squalus acanthias. The sequence goes on along the minus strand of CM059442.1, from coordinate 36,586,717 downwards.
TAAATGTGTTGTGCACAAAAGTTAGGCAGATGGTGGTGCACATGAAGGAGTATGTTCACCTCAATAATTGTGGGTTTGAGTTTTTGTGGATGCTGCTAATCAGTCCAACCAAATATATAAACTGCAGAAATGTCTTCAGCTTGCTTGTCCTTATGAGAAGATCAGTATGGCACCTCCATTTTATATAAAAAAAAGAAACTGGATGATAGCACAGTTCACCATTTGGAAGCTCTTGTTCAAGCTAAATATTTTATTGCAAAATGCCGGGGGGGTCATGAGACTACTGTACATCACTGCGTTAAAGATTATTGTGAATAGAACCACTTTTTTGTGTGTGAATTCTAATGAGACTTTGAAGTTATTCCTGTATTTGGTATTTCAGAAACTAAAGAACCTAATTTCAAGACACATCAAAATGTAGGCTTACAATCACTAACAGCCTTTTACATCTTATTTCTAAGTGTTGTAACTTAACTTTTTTGAACGAGAATTTATTTAATTGTGATGTAGTTAATGATTTCTGAATGAATAATTTTCTTCATCTTGCACGAAACCATTATTGTGCTTCCACTTTGCATTAAAGGTTTGTTTACTTGAGTTATTAAACCATTGCCTTGCAATGCACAGAGTGACCTGTATCTGTGATAGAGAACGGTGCATATCTAGTGCTATAGTTTCACAAAAATAACCTGTACTACAATTGTACTAATCATTTTTTCAAAATACTACCTGGAAATATACTCCACAGCTAAATGACACCCCAAATACAGTAATGCCATCCATGTTCACTTAACATCTATTGGGTAGGATTGGGATCAAGATTACTCACGTATAGATGTAGAGTTTCACCCTCAAGAAAAATACCAGTTAATTAGTAATGTTATCACTGGCTAGCCTTCTGCAAAGGTCTTGAGTAAATGGCTACAGATATAACCTGAATCCTGTAAAGAACATTTGTGTACACTAACTACTGTGGTATTTTTGTGAATTTATCGTACATTTTTTCTTGCTCTATGTAGCCTGAATTTAAAGTTGCATCAAACCTACACAATATCCTGTCATTGCATTTTTATATAGCTTATAGTATTTCATTTTAAGATCAATATTGCAGAAATTGGCTACTATTTTTATGGATCCGTAACTATTTTGTTATGCACAAAATTGTATACAATTTGTCAAATGAGTATTTGAAAGTGGGTATTTTTTTTTTAAATGTATTAAGTTTCAGTCTAGCTCGGTCAATAAATGCTGTTCTTATTGTTCAGGAAACTGGTTTGTAATTGTCTCTGCATTTTCATTTAGTGTGCAAGCTGAGATTTTTAAAAAATCTTGGTTTCTCGCATAGTGATTCCAATTTTGAGCAAAAGAATCTAAATCTTATTTACTGAACCTTTTAATACAAAGTGCACCCTGCACCATTTGATTTTTTTTAATAATGAGTACTGATGACTCCCTTTTTAACATCAAAATGGCCTGAGTGTGATTTGTTCTCAAATGCCTCCAAGATCATTGTGAACAATGGACTTCTACATGGAATTGGTTGCTAGATCAGTTTTGATTACATGTCTCCCATACAAGGTAAAGGGCGTGTATGTGATTGATTTCTCTAACTGAGCAAGAACAGAAGTGTTGCTTTATGTTTAATATGTTCAGAAAAGTATGTATTTTGTTATCATTAACTTTATTTTGGTGAAGGGACTATTGACAAAAACAAATTTGGTGAACTAATCTAGAGCTTTGCTCGTGTACAGTTAGGTGCAGCTAAAGTCAGAGACACTAACTTCAAACATAAACTACCAAAAAACTCTATAAATGGTGAGATACTCGCTAGTAAGCATGGATAATCTCACAGGAACCATAAAGTGTACAAAATGGAACTGGGATGAGAAAAGCTAGTAGAAAGACATTTGAATATACCTGGAAGCGATGAGAGATTGGAACAAAATAAGAAATTCAAAACCTGGCATAGTATTAATCATAAATTAGAAAATGGTTTTGCACTTATTGTGCTCATATTCAGGTCTAAGTCTTCAGATTTTTTGGAGGAGGTGTTGAGGGAAGGCAAGGTGCTTGCGTGGGGGGGAGGGGAGAGAGAAAAAACAATAGACACTGAAACACAGTCAGCTTTTGTGCACAATCTTTCTAGTTACCACAACAAGATTTGGCAGGGGTGAATGCTGGAAGTAAAAGGTGTTTATTTTGGAAGCTGAATTAAGAATCTGGAAAATAGAGAAATAATGCAGCAGATGTAAGATTACATTTAGGAAGCCAAGGTGAGACTACATGCTCTAACTTGTTCCAGACTCCATTATTTATAAATAATCCTGGCATTACTAACCCAAGTGTGACTCATTTTACATGCACAGAAATACCTGCAATGTAAACACTTCAACTATATTTTAATTCCCATGGTACCTTGCTAGGACATGTTTACCATTTTAAGTCCCTGCATAGCCTCGACCTGCCCTATATCTGTAACCTTTCCCAGCCCGAGAACCCTCCGAGAACATTCCATCGTCACTGGCCTCTCGTACATCCCCCTTGCCTTCACTGTGCAATTGGTGGCTATGCCTTCAGCTCTCTCCTCTAAGACTCCTTAAAATGCACCTATTTGACCAAGCTTTTGGTCGACCCACCTAATATCTCTTGGTGTTCATTTTTGTCCAATTACACCTGTCCTCCAACAATTCCAATTTAAACTTCACAGCCTTGTGTTTAAATTCTTCAATGACCTTGACCTATTTCTGTAATTTCCTTCCCCCTTACAAATAAGGTTGTCAGCCCTGGTTGGATGTATACCTGGAAGTTTGATCACATAACCTCCAACAACAAATCACCCCACCCCACACTCTGGTCTATAGTTTTTCTCCTGGGTTGTTTGTAGCAGTGTTCTGGAGATTAATCTTCAATTCTTGGAAACTCCTGGACAATCCTGGAGGGTTAGCAACCCTACCTACAAATAACTACCCACAACCCCTCCCTCCTCCTCCTTTTTCCTCCTCCCAAACCAAACTGTCTATTCCTTTGACTGTGACCTTGTACATTCCCCCTTCCTTTTGTGCTGGCATTGGAGGCTGTGCCTTCAGCTGCTTAAGGCCCACAAACTAGAATTCCCTCCCTAAATTCTGCGTCTTTGACCGAGCATTTAGACACCCCTGTCTCCCTCAGTGGTTAGGGTCATTACTGGAGTGTCTGGGGGATAATTAATATTTTTACGTAACCAAATCGATCATGTGTGTTTAAGTGCAGCCGCGCCGATAACGTGTCCCACCCCCTTATTAATAGCAGGTGTGAGACTCTACATTTTCTTCTAGTGGGTGAATTCTCCCATCCTGCTGCAAGGAGGCGCTGGGGAGCCTATAGAGCGGGACACCGCAGGAGGGGCCGGAGAGATTCGACCGCGGAAACCGGAAGTGCTGCACTTGTCCTTCAGTAAACAGGATGGCAGCGGCGAGCGAGGCGGAGAGAGCGGTGCTGGTGAGTGCGGCACCGACTGAGCTGAGACACCTCCCGCAACCCGGGGGCGGAGAGAGACTAAAGGCCCCACGACCGGAAGTGCTTAGCGGCGAGAGAATGGGAAATGTGGCAATTATTAATTATTAAACCGCCACAGGGCGACTGGCGAGCGGGGCAACCGGTACAAGGGGGCCGCGTCCTGGGGATGAGACCGGGGCCTGAGGGGGAGGGAGGTGGAAGGGAGGGTTGGAGAGGGGGGATGGAGAGGGGGAGGGGGGGATGGAGAGGGGGAGGGAGGGGGGATGGAGAGGGGAGGGAGGATGGAGAGGGGGAGGGAGGGGGG